>VXBP01008282.1:732280-794780 GCA_013400115.1 Rhinopomastus cyanomelas | reverse complement strand
GTTGCTAACAAGATAATTAAATGCATGAGGCTTCCCTGGACACCCATTAGACACTCAGCCCCGCAGCCTCCTACTTTCAGAAACATCTCAAAAATCGTGCTTCACTTGAACTGTCTTTGACTAGAGAGCACTGTCAGAGAGAATCCACCCTAGAAGAGCAACCGGGAGAGAAGGGGATAGCAGGGAATCAGAACACTCTACCAAAGAGCACCACCAGTGACGTAGAACTATATCTACTTCCTTCCAAACAGTATTTTCCAAAATGTTCAATCACTGTGAACAAAATTATCTGCAGCTACAAGTCTACCGTAGGGTGAAGGAGTCACAGTAAATTGACAAGCATAATTTATTTATGTGCTCTAGAATTAAACTAACAGATGTTATGAGAACTGTTGGCTGAGACGATGCGGAGTGCAGACACTTCCATGTCTTTGTCAGTGCCTAATGATGTTGTAAGGATTAAAATAAACAGCAACCTTTGGAAATCCAACAGTGCATCTTCATTAAAAAGATGAGATAAGAGACGCAGATGATAACCAGCAGTTGAAGAAGCAGTTATTAAAACAAGCAGGGGGAGTTGGAGCCACTACTTGCAAAGGATCTGGACTCTGCAAAAACTCTTAGAAATATCAAGGCCAGAGCACGTGACAAACACGGAACTAAGAAAAGCAACAATACAGAGATCATAAACCTCATCCCACAGTTTCCAATTTTAAGTTGTAGCTGCTTTTTCTGTGCGCCAGGTAACGAGTTGATCCGTAAATCGGCATAACTACACTGCCTTCACCTAGATACCTACCTCATCAAGATTTGTTGTTAGATCCTTATGGCACTGTTCAAACACATTAATTTAGGTGCATACTTTTATATCTCTTTACCCGTGGGAGCTAATATATCAAGGAACAACTTGAGCAAACAGACAACTTAAATTATCGTGCATTCGGCTATGCGCTTCCCCGCTGTCGGAGCTGGCTTGAGTCATTGCACCAAAGTACAGAGCATAAATTAAACCCTCACCTCGCGTTAGTCTCGAGTGAGACTAATGAGCTCAAGCTCCTCCTCTCAGAGAAGTTTTTCCTTTGACTTTCAGTAGCTATTGCATAAGACTGCAATCTCCAGCAGGAAATAGTGAGGGTCTGAAAATCTAGAAGAATCATGCTGTCTGTGACAGAGCCCCCAAACCTATGCAGTTACATCAACCCACAGCATCGCTCATGACACCTGCAAACACAGACTCTCAGTCCTACTGCATTGGGACAGGTTTGTTTTCTTTTGGGTTAATCCTTTTAAAGAACACAGGAGTCAAGGCTCCTCTCAAGTGCAGTGACTGCTTTCACAGAGAGGGCTTGGTTTAAAAAGCAGATGTTTTAAAGTAAGTTTGCTGTTCCATGACTCTCTTGCACTGCTCTAGGTTTTAGAGCGTTTCAGCAGGTATTCTTACTCTCCTTAACGATTAATATTTCTTGCTTTGAATTGAAAAGCCACTACAAGTAACAAAAATTATTCTTTCATTAATCAGGCACAATCATAATTTCCTCTCTTGCTCAGCTTTCATTTTTTACTGGAAAAAATTCAAAGTCACAATAAAGTGCATTGTAAATAGAGAAAAAGCAGTTTTTCCTTCTCAAGGGAAAAAGGTTTGTTATTTTAAAATTACAGCGCCGAAGATCAAAATAAAGTGACTGTTCATTGTACTATCCAAATAGCCTATCTTTGTACAAAAAAACCTTTCATTTTCACAACTAAATTGACTAAAAGGCACTGTTACCTAGCAACATTCATTGTGTTTATGACCTTTCATCCAATCTGAGCTCACAGATGTGCTTCTGAAGCTAATAAACATACATCATACAGTCCCCGCCTGCTCCGATGAAATATACGAGCCCTTGGAGCAGACTGTGAAATGTACTTTCTAAAAAACAAGAGAAAATACAAAAATCCAGAAAAACATGATACATTTGAAAATAGTTTAAAAAAACACCCCAAGAAACAACAGATCTAAAAGATGAACTTGAAATTGCTCTGCAGTCATTCTGGTCTCTCTGGCAATAAACTAAGTCGTGGCCTCACTCACAAACGTGCCAGATGCATGACTGGGCAAGTGACTTCTCTTACTGAACCTGCAGATCCTGACCCTCCTGAAACCAAGGTGTCCTGAGGAAACATCCAAGTTTCGGACTGAAGTACAAAATTCAGTTAGTGAATTTGTTTCCATTAAAAGAAATATTACACCTTTGTGCTTTATAGAAGTTACTATATTTGGTCAATAAAAGTTCAGATTAATCACACACAGAAGTGTGAAATAATAGCTTGAGCAATGTTGTGTAGCATTCTGAGCTAAGCATTGGAAAAACACCACAACCCCTGTATTTAGGGGTCCATTTGAAAGCAAAAACCACTGCCTAAGGACTGTTATACTTCCTTTTCTTCAGGCTTGGATCAAGAGATATTTTATTGTTTCCATCTTTATTTTACTCTTTGATTCCATCCACACTTTTTCTCTATTTGTAACTGAAAAGAACAGACTTTCTAACACTTCAGACTTTGTGAATAAACTGAAAATTAAGTTGTGCTTATCAGCTTTTTGCACCATCACCAATTGTAAGGTTTTTGTAGCCAAAACTTCACCGACTTGTGCGGAAGCGATTGAACCACAACATAAAATTTGACTTATTTTCTTATAGCAACAACTGGAGTCACTCTGTTACCAAGAAAACAAAACTTAGAAATTTAATAATGTATATTCTATTTAATGTGCATTAAATAAACGTATGAAACCTGTGCTTCTCAACAGAAACATTGTGCACACAATAGGTAGCTTACTTCCAGAAAACGTCAACATAACTTCAGTCACAATAGAATCAATTGATCTTCTGTACAGGCTTCTCTCCCACACAAGAACAACTTGGTCTCAAAACTTAATCCTGTATGCACACACATGTATGTTTAATATTTTTTATAGATGTGAAAATAATTAATATACAAATGGCAAAAGCATGTGAGTCCAGTCATAGATGTTTATGGTTACTACCGAATAGTAAAGAAAATACACATTGCTATGTTGATGGCACTTGAACTGATTTCAAAACCAACACCCAGAGTTTAGACTTCTAAGAGTCAAAGTTAATACCAGCTGTAATTTCAGGGTGGCAGCAGTCTGAAATATTTTTGAGCCATTTTTAGGGATAAGCATCAACAAATTATGATATGACTGCTCTCCATCAGACAGGATGACCATTCTCATCTGTTTCATAAAGTTTGAGTTCTGAATCCTTCTCATGCTATTGGTTCAATGACTCCAGAATGCTGACGTAGAATTGAGCCACAACCTACAGCTTCAGAACCTACAGTACAGGTTCAGAACTTGAAAAGGGTTGAGAAACACCCAAGTATTTCCTCATCTGGAACACTATAGTGAAGACAATTTGTCAGAAGAGCTTTGTGAAGTCAGTGTGCACAAACAACAGATAGTGGGCACGCAACTGTTTTGGTAACACTTTGGAAACTAGTGAATATCCTGTAAACTAATGTTCTTACTGTCTTTTCTCTATGCTGTTTAAGCAGCACTAAATATTTCTGTCTCTCACATGGCCTGCTCACATTGAGAGTTATCTGTACTTTATCTAAATGGAATATTCACACCCCAAGCATAATCTTGTCTCTTTTTCCAGTTAATACAAGTAGTGATACCATCAGATCCAGTCCCGTTACAGGACTGAGCATTCTTGACAATGTGGGGAGATACAAAAAATATTAGGAATCATTCAAGAAACAAATACTTTCCTGGGCTTATAAAATCCCATTTTTAATATCTTTCCTGAGGCACATGGCATATGCTAAGAAGTCAGCCTTCAGATGATCATATAGTACAACAGTATAGAAAATACTTCAAGGGAAAGAAAGAAAAATGGAATATGATGGGGAAAAGGTTGTACAACTGGTCATAGTAGAAAGTATCTACTCTAGATATGTTAGAGATCTCAGTAGTGTTTACTTCAAGCCATCAGCTTTGATTTTTTATTTGCCTTGCTTGCTTCTGATACATGTAGTCTCATTGTGGCGTGGTGATGAAGCTAGGAAAAGAACTTTTTAGATTGAGAGTCCAACAAAAACAGAGGTGCCAAGTATTGCTCTCATTTCTTTGTTCCCTTTATCACTCCTAGGTAAGAAAATTACTATGAGGAAGACACTTTGTTTACAGGTTTTCTTCTTCTGTTCCAAAGGTTCATTTAAAAGAATTAAGTCAGGAATCTAACAAGCAGCATTACCCCTACTGCAGTGTCAGAAATCTTCTAATATTAGAATGTAATTTGAATTTATCAGGGTGACTCTCATACAACATTCACACGGGATTTGAAGCTACCTATTCATGACCACATAGCAGAATCAGACACAGTATGGTTGATGTTGTAAGCAACAACTGGGTGTCATCTTGTCTAATTCTCCTGCTCGCACAAAGATCAACCAAATAAAGGACCTTCTTTTGTGAACTGTATCCTTCATCAAAATATTTCATAATGGATGAGAACACCAGTTAATGAGGTGTCAAAACAACAACTAGAAAGTACAACGGCTGCCTTAAATCTTCTTCTCAGTGCTTAAGCCAAAACCCCAGTAAATGCAACCTCAGACCCATAAATAAGAGAAGAATCAACAGGGTAAGCAGCGTGGGGCAGGAAAAGAAAGGGTTATTCTGAAGTCACTGCACATATAGAAAGAAGACTCCAAGAAATGACAGCACTTAAGGACATTTTTAGCTTTATGCATGTATAACTCTAATTGATTCAGACTCTTTAACAGATCAGCTCTGAAAAGAATGCTAAACCCTCGAGTATTTTAAGCAGATATATCTGATACAACTACTGAACTTTATCATCTTAAAATCAGGTATTCAAAGTTTAGTCAATAAAAATAGGTTAATCTTTACCAGTTTCTTCACAGAGCAGCCAGAGATCCTTCCAAAATAGAGTAGATTCTGTACAATCAGGAAATACAGAGTTGCTGTCATGTGAGCTAGTGCAGATTTAGAGAACTCAGCACCGAGGACGTGGAAACATGTAGAAGAGCCATTGAATTAATTGCATCTATTCCTAGGTACACATATAAACAAATGCATTAAAAAACTCATCATCATAACAGGAATATAGCTATAGTCAGTTCTGTCCTTTAATGACAGAAGCTGTGGAACATATTCGGAAAAATCAGAGGTTGCTTTCACTTTCGTGGTTGCTCGGTACAAAAGAAGCTGGAGAGCAATTGCTCTCAAAGTTTTAGTCAAACACAGTCACGTCATCACATTCACATGGAATCAAACACCTATGCCGTGGGGTCTGGGCCTCTTGCAGTGCCAGTTTACACTCTTCAACTCTTTGCAAGTTTCCCGAGCTCTGTTTTTAAATCATTTCACTCTTTGCTCATGTTGCTGTGATTGGAAAGTTATTCTAAAACTTTACAACTAACAGCTAGGAGTGTATTTTTCAATTTTCATACTCATTTGAACTACAGTCTGGTAGCACTGAAGTTTCCTCTCCCATTGGAAGCAATTCAGCTGACACATTGTAAGGCTGCATTTTTTCTCTTTCACAGTTGTATTATATTCATGACTAACAGTCATCTTGCAGTCACCCTGTGCACGCACATCCTTCTTTTACTCCGTTGCTTCTAACTCAATATTGTAAAATCCAAAAGCTTACTGTCATATCTACCACAGTCAAAATGGGGATGTGTAGTCAGTTGGTCTAGGTGATCCTGCTCTGGCAGCAGGGCTGGACTAGATGACCTTTTGAGGTCCCTTCCAATTCCTAATGTTCTGTGATTCTGTGATAAACCTTAGGTTGATGTGAAGTATTAACAGAGCAGAGTATTATCACTGTACGCAGAAAGTTGTATCTATTCCGATCCAATATCTTGTGAATAGGACCAAGAGACAGTTACCAGAAAGGACAGATGGCCAAGAAGATTCTTTTAGTCTCCTGCTGTTGATGAACCACTGAACTTGACAGGGTTGGTTCAGAGAACATACAAAAGGTCTTTCTGGTGACATATGTGGTTCATCTAACACTTAACCATGACCTTGCTTCTCAGGGACTAGGGAACATGAACAGACTGAAAAGGACTCATCCGAAAAAACAACCCAGGAAAAGGCATTTGTGCAGGATGAAGCAATACTTTCATTATAGTCATTAAGTCTACATGCCCTTACTGAGCTTCAGTTCTTGAGCAGCACGGATTTCAGGCTTACAGTATCTTAAATCAAAATGAATTCTTAGAAGGAAAGCTAGGTCGAATCTGAAAATCCAGAACTATGATGCTAGGAAGTATTTTCTTTTTGTCCTTTTGTGCATCCAATATTTCACAAAATTCACAGAAATCTGAAATCTAATATAAAATGATGAAGACATTTCTGAGAATTTCAATATTCAAAACCTGGAAAGAAGTGATAAGGCAAATGATACTGAATCTTTCAAGCATCATGTACTACATCCTGTGAAATAAGTGCAACAAATAAATGAAAGTGGTTTTTACTCTTCCTGAGTCTATTTCTTTGAAATTGAAACCATGCATTTGCCATGGGATCAGAAATTTTCAGAACCACAGAGAGAGGAAAGTACCCCACTGGTTTTGCTGGCATTTCTGCCAGCATCCATTTGCTGGCAGAAAGATGACATCAGTCATTCCTCACATTTATTGGTTCATGTTTTCCAAAAATACCTTACAAGTCTTTCATAACTTACTAAAAGAACTTCTTTGCTTTCTCAAGGTTGGGGAGGGAGGGGTGCCCTAATACACAACTTCCAAGGTTTTGACTACTTAAGCTCAAGTGCTTCTCACTCTACCCCTAATAAACATAAAGAACATAACATAAAGAGTTCCTACATCTTTGATCACTTATGGCATTTGTTTTATTTTGGCACTAGATTGAGCACAAACAAGTTCTTCCAAAATTACTGTACAAATAGTATGTTTTCTAAGGCTCTAATTATTATGTTTCTGCTCTGTCTCTTCTTCCTTTTCGTTTCAAGGTATCATTTATACTGAAAAGAGAAAATATTTTCAAAATATAACAGTCTCTAAATAAAATATTATTTACATAACCCATCTTTTCCATCACAGCATGATGTTGTACTCACCATCTCTAGATCCTCCTCCACGAAACTATCAACACACCAGTAATCTTCACTTTGCGCTTAGGGAATTGGTGTTTTCTAAATAAAAATCTCACACTCATCCTAATGTAATTGCAATCATTTGCTTTAAATCATTTATTATTACTTTAGGTTCATTTCAAATTTGCATCTTGATTTCTGACAGGTTTGCAGCCCCTCTCAGTTTAGTGTTATTTGGAAACTGGCATCCTCTGCATCCCTCCCTATTCCATTATCCAAATCATCCATGAAAATATAAAATTCTACTGGACACTGGACTGCCTTATAATGGCCACTATCTCAGGTTCTTAATGGTTCTGTCTTTGGGACACAGGAAGAAAAACCTCTTCGTTGTCAAGATTCATCTTATCTATGACTGCCTTCACATTCCCTGTTTTAACAAAGAAAATGTTACCTACTTTTGAAACAATGCTTAGGAGGAAATGCAACTGAGAGCAAGGCTTTTATTTCCCCATGGAAAAACTCAATTGCATCTGCAATTGCTCCTGTGAATTTCAATTATGTGCTCATTCTTAATTATAATCACTTTTTAAAATATCATGGAATACCTTAGCAATTAAGTTTCTGGGTTCTCCAGCCATTGCAGACAGCTTGGTTGCAAAGAAAAATGATTACAGAGACTGTTTCAAATAGCGAGTACAGCTTTTAGTAATGATCAGTAAGATAATAAAGATAATGTTCTTTTCTGTGCTGTTTAAGTAGAATCATTAGGGATTGGAAGGGACCTCAAAAGATCATCCAGTCCAACCCCCTACCACAGCAGGATCACCTAGACCAAATCATACAGTCAGTCAGGGTTAGAAGGGACATCCACAGGATCATCCAGTTCCAACTCCCCTGCCACGGGCAGGGGCACTCCACCACCTGTTACCTAGTTTTTCATTAACAAGGCACCATACCTGAAATGTGCAAACCAGCACCTACAATAAGAGTGCAGGAAACACTAAGCTCAAGTGTTTCCACTGTGGCTTCATAAAAAAACAACCAATGGCAAGAACAGTAACCAATTTCATGAGATATCACCAGTTGTACAGTAGCTTCATTCTTTAGCTAGTTAAGTACAACTATTTTTGGTAAAACAGAAGGGCAAAATTGTTTGAGAGGAGAAAGCAAATAGAGAAGAACAACAGATGGAAAAGCTTTTCTCCTTGTTTAATCAAGAGAAATAAAAATTATTAAAAAGCATCTTAAATGAAATACGAGTTAAATGTCATTGTACAGAATAATTACAATCGAATGAGGATGGGCTGGGTTTGTGCCTGTAGGCACAAAGTTAGGGCTGCAGTAATCTCTCATCAAGGAATGGGATGCATACAAGACATGAGATGTGTACTATGTGGGATGAAAACACTATATATTACACGTAAAAGCATTTATTCTGTCATTTCCTTCCTGAGACAGCTTGGTAAAAACAAGCAACTCAGTATAAAGTCCAAACACAAACACACCCAGAAAGTTGGCCAAGAGTTAGCAGACCATAAGTCAAGAATATGACTGAACAAAGATGTCAATAGAGTTCCAACCCCAAGCTTTTATCAAGACTGCATTACCTTTGCAGGGAGAGAGGCAGAGTTAAAGGTGGAACTGCTTCCTCAGGTCAAAAGGATGGTTCAAACCTCCTGACCAAACCTCCTTGTTTTTTGCAAGGAAAAGAGACAACCGCCACACTCGCAGTGCGATAACCATTACACAGAATTTCTGAGCCACACACAGAAACAAAACCACGTGTTTCAGTTCTGTGACCGGTCTAGCCCAATATATTTACACGATCACAGTGCAGGTCCTACTGATAGTTAAGCTGCAGATACTTGTTCTAAGCATCACAAAATAATTCTGAAGTATGCCTCATTTTTTTCTTAGACATATGTCTTGCAACCACAACTACCTCAGCAAGATGTTCCACAGGTCTCTTGTCTGCAGCAAACAAGAGTTCACATAGGCTGTGCTTATGTTCTGGGATGAACCAACATGCAGCCCATTCATCTGGACCCTGAAACTACATGACAGCTGAAAGAAAGGAGGGATGGACCATATAAATATCCTGTCCAAAGTTAAGAACATCCTGGGAAATACATCTTGAGCTGAGACCCTTAAGGTCTGAGGAACATCCAGTCATTTTTAGCTTTTGAATATCACATCTATGGTTCAAACTTTAGAGCAGGTGTCAGCTGTCTGTTAGCAATGCCTAGAAAGTGAGAGCATCTCTCTTACTTGAAACAACAGATAACAAGAAACAAGATAACAGGCCCATAATGGAGGATGTTCTCTAAAAATCAGCCTTTTGTTTACCATGACACCTACCCTGACGAATTTTGAGACATACATACACAAAAACACACAGAACGTTTGTATACTTCGAGATCTACTAAATTCCCTTCACAATGAATTAAAGTCTCTGCTGTAATTGGCTAACAAAATTTTTTTAAACATCCTCTAGGATATAATTGCCATACAGATTTGTTAGCTTGCAGAATATCAACAGGCAGACTTTTTAAGTATATTTATATAAACCTCATCTGCAAAAAGGAGAGTACACAGAAGGATGCCATATTTATATGTATTATTTTGTGCTAATTAGATACAGCATTGTTATAATTCAACCCAAACAATAGTTTCACACACTTTTCCTGATACTACAATCCATCCCTCTTCTATTACAGATGTTGAGCAAAGGGAAATGTTACTTTATTCCTGCAGGGGATTTAGTAAAACTGAATTCCTATTTCAACTTCATTTCCTCAAAAGTAACTGTTAGGAGTTGGCTTTGGAGGATGAGGCAAGTATTAAGTATTCAGGTTGCATTCAACTACAATGTTGTCTAAGGTTTTTACCTACAGCTTAATCCACCACCTCTTCTCTCACCCTGCTCTTCCACATGTCCATGTTCTGTCCATCTGACAAGGGTAGAGTGTGCCCAAGTATACTGATAGAAAGGCATCTAGAAGTGTGAAGAAGCCAGGAGAAATACTAGCCTTATTGTGACTTTAGAAAAACCCAGTAGCACAGGTCACTGTGTTGGATGTTCTTCCTGGGTGGCCCTACTACAGGAGTAAAATCACTTTCAGACTGACTCTGCAGAGGCAGCTGGGAATGACTAGCATCATTCTAGCTATTTAATGGCATTAGTTACTCATAGGAATGGTCAGAGAAAGATAACTGGCTGAGATGATGGCAGAAAGCCTGACCAGGCAATATGAGTAACAATTGTTATTTAAGATTCTACTCAGACATGCAACAAAAACCATTTTGAAATCAGTAGAATTCTAATCAGAATATAAATCTTCAGCTAGGTTTCCTAATTACCTCTCCCTTACCACTTATGAGGCCACTGCTTCTCCTGGGTCAGATTGCCAGTTTCTGAGAAACACAGCTCTAGCTTGAATAAAATGTCAAGCTTCTCTCCATACTGCTAACCCTGTATAAGACTTCTTCCTGCTTTTTCACGTTCATATGTAGCTTTTGAAGAGTTCAGTTCTTTTGCCAACAAATCTCTTTGAGCACAGAAAATTGCTCTTATTTTGTGACTTTTGCCTCCCAGCTTCCTGGTTTTAATCATTCTCCTTTAAATCTCAATATCATAAAGCCTCTAAGAACTCATTAGCAACAGAAAAGCCAGTGTTTTTCTTTATTTCATACAATAAAGCTCGGGCCCTAAGGTACAATCAGTTAGAACACAAAGTTTCTAGTACAAATGAAAAAGATTTGAGAGGTAGAAAGAAAACCATATGACAACTCACAGCTTGAAAAATAGTTTGCCAGTGTTTCCTTCAAGTAAACAATGTCCTTTTCTTCAAATCCATGGGGTAAGCTGTTGCTAGCATTCTGGTTTGAGCAGTACAAGCACATAGACTCTACAGCTCAAACGATAAGTGTCTGTAAAGAAAGATTTATCTCTTCCAAACGGCACGCGAATGATGTGATTTAGTGGTTTCTATAGTAACATTTTTTTTTTATTCAATAAAAGGGTAAATAGCTGCACACAACCTTCCAAAGTTATTAGCTTTACTAAAATTATGGTAACTTCCCTTCAGGTCCCCTTTTTTAGTTAAAAAATACACTCTTATTTGTTGCATCAAGCACTGTCCAATATGTGGTCAACAGGTTCAAGTGTCTAATGACCAAAAAAACCAAACTGAAAGCATGAAAATACAAATTCCTCAACTTTAAATTACAAAGAAGTAAATGCCCCAAAAGATTTTAGAGCTGTCCTTAGTTACAGAAGTAAAAGCAGCAAACAATTCCTGACCTGAAAACCCCAAATCTTGGGCAGCAAGGATCAAGCATGTACAAGTATTAGTACTTCTCTTCAGTACCAGAAAGATCAGCAACAATCAAGACGAGGAAGCACTGCAAAAACCAGACCCACCACCAGAACCATCGCCATACTGAATGCCGTAGCACAAACAGGAATGAGTTCTTAATCCTAACTTTACCTTGATAGAATCTAGATCTTTTTACTGCCCTTAATTATACATGATAATAGGAAATCTAAACTCTTGTCTCAGTACACACAAAACAGGAATTTTATCAGCTTCATAATGACTTTGGCCAACCCTGTTCTCCACCACTGATCTCATAATTTTTTCCCTTTTACTGAAACAAGACACATGCCAATTTTGACTACAGGTTCAGTTTATGTCTTCAAGAAAGGAAAGTCTTGGGGGAAAGGCAATGCGATGCGTAGTTAGAGGTTCACAAATTAATGCAGACACACATACCCTCATGCTTTCAGAATACGCCTCGAGAAGCACTGCTGGATCCTACGTTTTATATGCACAAGCATCTGTTGTTAAAAATCTACTATTAATATTTGTAGACACTCAGCAATTTCAAATGTTTACACAGAGCCATTAGCAAACAAACTGTTTGATATCAGATTGAACTGTTAGCTTTGACTCTGAAGAGGCTCTTTTGCGCCCGTGTTTCAGGGCCTAAAAATGCACATATGTCCTTTTGAAAACTTAGTCCTTCACTTCTTGAAAAACTAGAGGCCCACAAATAGCAGCTGTACTTGCTAATTTCGTCTTCTGAAAATAAAGCTGACTAAATACCTCCAAAGTATTATTAAGACTTGGTGATCTTTACCAGTTTTTCCCCCCATCTTTAATTCAGACACACACATCAATGTAAATGTGTGCTTTAATTCCGTGGTGAATTTGGCCTGAAATATAGATTAGCAAAATTGGAAACAGCTGTGCAAGAAACTACTTTCCTCTTCCATTTATAGTATTGTATCCCAATATAAACTCCATCACTTTAGTATAAAGTGATACCCCCCCTCCCCGCCTCTCTCTTCTCATCCAGATGTTTATGGATTTTTCAGATAATCTTCAGTGAAATTGCCAAAACCAACAAAAAGTCTTAGCATGTAAATTCAACATATTGTTTCATGCTCATCATGGCCTTTTCTGCATCAGTGCCAATCCTCATTAGGGTTCAGATGTACTCCGGTTGACACTGCTGCAGAAAAGAACTCTGACTCATCATCTCATTGTGGGCTGGGCTCTTATTTAATTTTTTTTGTCTGATTCATGAACTGGTTTTTTTAAATTCTAAAAGCAGTTCACGAGTTGCTTGGGCGATCAGAAAATTAATAATAATGATCCAATTTACCGTACGTTGAACTGAACTGATCATCATGCAACACACCGACAGACTCTTTCATGTCACGTAAGTTCTATAGACAGAGGTTTTGTTTCCCTTCACACTGGACATGTCATTAGACTGTAAAATAGTCATTAAGCTCTTAGGCCAAGATCCAGCAAAGTGCTTAAGCTCTTGCTTAATTATAAGTTTATGCAAGCTCTAAAGTGAAACTGCAGAAGAGTCAAATTATCTTCTTTATTATGGTTGTGACAAACTATGGGGTTATGCATGTAAATCATTTTCATGCATTTTTATACATATAAAGATACTACATGCATTCATAATTTAATGATTTGTACTGTTCTTTTTTGTGCATTTTTATATACAAAAATGTTTGTCACCTTGGCCATTCCCTTACAGGTCGTTCACTCATAACAGTCACCTCTATCACATCAGGACTAAATAACTGCTGCTTACCTTAATGAAAATAGCACTAGAACTTTTCAGTTATCAGATTACTATAAAAAGATCAAATACCACACTGTTTTCAAGGATTAGTCAGGATGAGTCTCCTCTAGAAGCTGATCATGATAGAATCGTTAGGGATTGGAAGGGACCTCAAAAGATCATCTAGTCCATTCCCCCTGCCACAGCAGCCTAGACCAAGTCACCAATCCACTTGCCTGTTCAAAAATACTAACTATGAGAAGCACTGAGAGCTAGCTTTAAAGATTTTACCATTTCATTTTTATCATAACCAGTAGTAAATGAACATATTTTTATTCTAAGGACTTCTGTAACCCAAAAATTTTCTTATTCCTAACTATTCCAGGTAGGTTTCAATTTTCTGTTATTACTGTGGTATGCAGCCTCTGCATGAAGAGGAATAGGCTAACATCACGAGAAAGAGATGCTAACTGCTGGAAACAGGTATGACAGCATCCTATCACCTTGCCTAACATTTAGGAGGCTTGGTCTTGCTGTGGAATATGCAATCCTGCATTAAGTGCTGAAGGCCACTGAACAGTTTATGGCACTTGGCACTACAGCAAAGTCGGAATCAACCAACTATGCTAATTAAGGAGATACCTGCAACAAATTAATATGGAATCTGAGAACAAGGATTTGTCATGAGCACTGTTTCCATCCCACTACTAATCAGATTTCTGCCTTCATATTTTTCTTAAAAGGATGTTCTACAGAGGTTAGATAAATACTACCAAAGCTCAAGAGACCATACTGTATGAAAACCAAGAGAATCCACGAATCCTTTAACTTGTTGTTAAAGTTGATAAAAAGTACAAGTGAACCACTAGATTCAGGTAGTTTTTCACCAGCTATTACATATTGTGTGGAGCCTGCTCCTGAAGAAGGCATTCAAGCGTTACCGAGGTACCTGACTACACTGAACCCTCAAGGGGAGATAAATAGGACACTGGGTTTGGCCTTGGGCATGAAATATTCCAAAGTGTTCAGGAAGCTCAGGAGGGATTTTTGCTCCCAGGATGTGGAAGCCTTTAAGCATATGTACTGCATTTAATGAGTTTCCTCAAAGGCAGCGCGTTTTCTAACACACTAGAACAAAGTCAGTCTCCATCGCCTGATTCAGGCTCACAGGGAGGCAGCCTGGTTTATCCTGCAGCACAGCACACACCTTAAGACATCTGACTGATCCCTAAATTGTTAGCTGGGTTGTGACATCTGATCAACAATTTTGCTTTTCATTTTCATAGGAGCTGTGTTGCTAGGGATAAATGTCCAATTTAAAAACTTGGATCTTGCTTAGAATTTGAGAGAAGCGAGAGAGAAGTTGTCAGAGATTAGCATAAAAATTTCAGAAAACAATAATTGAAACCAGAATTCCTACGCTGCTTCGGAAGATTGATATCCCATGACAATGAGCTTTGATAAATCGCTCTAGCTGAGGATCTATTCTTATGTTCTTTGCAGAGTGCGTGTAATAAATCAATATCCTGACAGATTTAAGAAAACCTCTCATTCTATCTTCATTGCACGAGATAACTTTGCAATACAGTAAAATCTTTTTATGGTGCTGAAATTCTTCCCTGAGTGATGTGTGTGGAACAGTGCTTCCTTCCTCGGAAACACAATTATCCAGAACAAATACATTGCTCTCTCTTCAGCTTCAACCTATTTCTTTCCGTGGCATCTGAACCAGTCACTACAAGAGCTCTGGAAGTTGCAGATTAACACCTGATCTAATATATCATAACGAGCTAAAAGTCATTAATCACTGCTTAATTATTTTTTTTAATACATGCCAGGTAGGATGTAAAACCTCAGCTCCAAGTGATGGAGCCACAGAGAGGAAATGATGCAGTGTTGGTAGGGACAAAGAGAAGAAGGCAGCCAGCACCAGAACAAGAGGACACAGCCTCAAGCTGCGCCAGGGGAAATTTAGGCTTGAGGTGAGGAGAAAGTTCTTCACCGAGAGAGTCATTGGCCACTGGAATGGCCTGCCCAGGGAGGTGGTGGAGTCGCCAACTCTGGAGCAGTTCAAGGCAGGATTGGACGTGGCACTTGGTGCCGTGGTCTAGCCTTGAGCTCTGTGGTGACAGGTTGGACTCGATGACCTATGAGGTCTCTTCCAACCTTGATAATACTGTGATACTGTGATACTGTGAAGACTGAAAGGACTGTTTCAGGCAGAACTCAAAAACCCCTGGGTACATTGCACAGAACAGTGTCACTTCAAACAGGAGCACTGCTCAACATCAATCTCTGTTCTCAACACTAATTCTAAGTTCACTGTTTCAACTCAGCTCATGTTTAATTACCTTTCAGCAAAGCAGGAACCATCACTGTTTTACTGTCCTGTCATTTTTTCCACGTGTTAACCTTCCCTTATAGAAAAACAAATACTATAGAGTTGAAGCAGGATGAGGATAAGCTTTTCTTAAATGCATTGTGAATAAAAATCATTGGTTAACAATTGCCACGTGCATCAGTTCTCATTGGTGTTAAATAATTCCTGTTGCAACAACATATGGGAGTCCTGGGCACACATGAGGGACCCTTCTCACTGTGCACTTTGCAAACAGCACAATAAAAATTCTTACACCAAAGATTTAGCAAGAATTCCAGGGGGAAAGCTTGCTCAGTCCCTTTTGGGCTTAGCTTGCTTTAGCAAACTTGCTCACTTTGTCTGGACGAAGTAATTTCTAGAATTCTCTCAGGTATGGAAAGGTTTTTCTTTTGTGTGCTTTGGTTTACTAACAATGAGAATCACAGAGTTCTTGAGGCTGGAAAAGATATCCCAGATCATCAAGTGCAGCCTGTGACCTAACTTCACCACGTTCACTAAAAGCATAAACAAGTTTCTAACCAAGGTGAGTCCCACTTATAATGTCTATTGTTGTTGTTGCATGGGTTTGTGCAGCAACTGCTGGGGCGTTTCACCCTCGAGAGAACCCAATAACTGGATGAATAACCCTTCATCATTTTTTCCTCCCTCTCTGATTTTAAGGAAAGCAGAAAACACACTAGTGAATTTAGACCACGTTCCTCCAGGATTCATCAACTCAACACTGTTTGAAAAAACAAGACAAAGCACAACGAAGCACATTCATCATCTCTGCATTTTTTCAGTGTATTTTTCAGGAATCAGAAGTTAGTGCATTTGATATTTGAAAGTATTTTGACAGCAGAAAGTCTCGTAGAAATGCTGCTTCGTTGTGCATATTGCTTGGATCAAACTGACCAAGTAACTTCTTGCAAAAAACCAAAATCATGCTAGGTTTTCCTCACAGTGCTTCAGTATCTTGGACAAAAACTAGGAAGTAAAAACAAAAAGCACACGGTAAGCACAATGCTTGCAGATCTTCTAGACATATTATAGAGTCACAGGATTATTGAAGCTGGAAAAGACCTCCAAGATCATCAAGCCCAGCCTATGGCCTAACATCACCACAACTTTAACCATGGTACTAAGTGCCACATCCAGACTTTTCTTGAATGTCTCCAGGAATGGGGATTCCACCACCTCCTCGGGCAGTGCACTGCAACATCCAGTCACCCCTTCCATATGGAAGGGCTTCCTAACATCCAAACTAAACCTCTTCTGGTACAGCTTCAGGCCCTGCCCTCTTGTCCAAGCACTGCTTGCCTGGGAGAAGAGCCCAACCCCACCTGTCTACAGCTCCTCTTCAGGTAGTTATAGAGAATGATAAGGTCCCCCCTCAAGGCTAAACAATTCCTGCTCTCTCATAAGACTTTCCCTCCAGTCCCTTCCCCAGCCTCATTGTTCTCCTCTGGACCCACTCCAGTACCTCAACACCTTTCTTGAAGCAAGGGGCCCAGAACTGCCCTTGGTACTCAAGGTGAGGTCTCACCCATGCCCACTACAGTGGGGCTACATGCCTAGTCTTGCTGGCCACACTATTCCTGATACAAGCCAGGATGCCATTGGCCTCAATTGCTTATTTCTCTTAGAGAACAGTCTGATTCTGTAAAGCAAAAACAGTCTAACCAATTTCATCCAGTATCTTGACACTCAGAAGTACTATATGATATAACTGAAAGCTGTCTTTGCTTTGAAAGTGGGGAGAGACCTGCTGCCAGTATCGTGCTTGCATGGATATACACACCTGCCCTCTCTCAATCTTTGCTCATGCAAGTCAGATCAGCTCCAGATCATACAGGTATGATTATCCACTAAATGCTTTATACTGCACGACCGAGTCTATTTTCACATGCCTGGGGGCTTTTTCTTATACAGATGTTTTCCTTCAAGTACTACCAACCTTTCTCAAGAATTAAAGCCAAAGTAAAGAATTTTAAGTGAAACTTTTAAGGCAATTATTGAAAGGGAAAGTTCAGATAGGAAAAATGGTAGATCAAATTTGCAACAAAAATAGCTCTATTCTATAGAAAAATTGCTTAGATTGCTGAGCACTAACTGAAGCATTTTCCCATTAACAAGTCTTTGGCAGACACTATGTTTCTTAGGAAAACTTTGAGGGTTTTTTTTTTAGAGAGTTTTAATGATGTCCATTTTAACAGTTTCATATTAAAACCTGGGCATCAGATCAAATTTGATCTGCAGTTTTTCAGGTCAGAATTTCATCATTACATACACTGGTGTCTATTTTCATAATGATAATTATATTTATAAAATCTTGGCTGCAACGATCAGTAGTTACTACAGTGACATTATTTTATCTCAGAATCAGATGTTTAGGGTTTCTAAAGCTTAAATCACACTGAAGAGAATGAGGTTTTTAAACAATACTAGAGGAATTTATTTACTGTGTGTTGACAGTGATAACTAGCTGAGGTGATGCAACAGAGTAATCACAGAATCACTACGGACTGGAAGGGACCTCAAAGATCATCTAGTCCAATCCCCCCGCAACAGCAGGATTACCTAGACCAAATCACACAGGAACACATCCAGGCATTTGTACAAGCATCTCACTCTACTGTTCCATGCAGTCTGCCAGTGTAACAAAGACTACTTGACAATCCAGGGCATTAAGTCTCCTACGACGTTCTGAAAGACTTTGGTGTTTATTAAATGCAATGCACTCCACCCACATTATAGAGGAACTTTGGAGGACCACAGAGCTGATCGCAGTGATACTCAGAATCGGTTTGATGTGGTTGGAACTCCAGGTATAGTAAGTGTCCTTCTAGACCTAGCATCAGAACAGCAAGCTTTACAATAAAACTAACCATGTGCCTGGAATTTTTAGAAGTGTGATGACTACAACGGAAAAAATTTAAAATTCATGATGGTAAAAGTTATAAAATAGACATCAGAATCGTCATGACACATCGAGCTTTCTTGTCACTGTGTATAGGTTTGCAAAAAGCATCCCCATCACGTCAAGTCTTTGGACTATTTTAGGGAGAATAAGGTTCTTGCTGACCCAAAAATTTCACTCTGGTAGGTTATAGCAGTCTTACGATGGCAAAGTGAAGCTCCATCACTGTTTAGTACTTTGATGCCTATATGCCCCATGAAATGTTTAAAACACAGTACAGAAAAAATAAAAAAATCACATCTTCCCAGAACTTTCCTCAATTAATCACTCCAAAACTATATATGTGGGCTTAAACAAGATATAGACACTGCTATGATTCTATGATTCTATTTTTTCCTCTTGAAATGCAGATTATTAATCTAAGCTTTATTTTAAATTAGACCTAAAGTGGTTCTATTTTAAGGATTTGAGATTAGTTCCAAAAGATTATGGGTAATTACAATTTTATCCAATGCAGGGATAATTTATTCTTAAAATGAAATATTGAAATAGGGATAACCTCGAAAATTTTCAGCTGAAATCTCAGGTCAGATTTTAAGAGGCTTATGGCCCCCTGAGAATTATGATTGAAAGTAATGAAAGCTAATCATTGCCTGAATGCAGGCTGGTTAGTAATGATTAGCTTACTTGTTTTGTGAATGTTACAAGGTTGAAAGCATTAATTAAAATCTAATTAATAACTATATTGCTACGAAACTTTGCTTTACAACTTGGAATCAATAATCAATGTGGCTGAACGTTCACCGTTAATTATCCGTCTATAAAGCTGGCAACTCATTTATGACAAAACACACTAAGGTATTATTATGGAGCCACAAGAGCGACTCTGGTTAAAGGCTTTTCAAGGAGAACGTTGTTTTGTTTTGGTTTTGTGTAACGGATCTGATTCTGACAATTTTGAGAATAGGGCTACCATTTAGCTCGAGTTCTCATAAGACTTCTCTAGCCAGTTTTTAATACAATAAATATAATAAAACTTTTGTGAGACCTTATTTGTACAGGCACCACGGAACCATTGAACTCAAGCTCATGTCTGGCTTAAACTAGACTTGGTCTAGGTGATCCTGCTGTTGCAGGCGGATTGGACTAGATGATCTTTCGAGGTCCCTTCCAATCCATAATGATTCTATGATTCTAAACATCTCCTAAGTGAACTCATTCAATCACTTGCACCCCAAGGTTCTTTTTGCTTTAACGTGGATGATGGACTCAGTACTACTTTAGTCTGGCTACAACAGTGATGAACAAAGGGCTTGGTTAAAAATTCAGATACCGTGTCCATTCATCTCTTTATCAGTATCGTCTACAGTCCTCTGACCTAACCAGAAACAAACCTAGAAGTTTCTCTAAGAAAAAGCAAGTTTTGAGTGGTAACAGGTTGCACAGTATTATACACCAGGAAAAGGCTGCTATTTACTGAGCCTGCCCCATGTAATTCACTGAAAAAAATGACAGCTAAATGCCCCATGTGACTCATATCACAAACCAGTCCTTTCTTACCAGACAATTTTAAGCCTGAGACTGTCTATTTTCACAGGAAACATGACCTTTTGAAAAGACTTGTTTTCTTTTCAAAAGAACTTGGATTCTCTTTAAAAAGCTTTTTTTCCTGCTATTTATGATATTAAGGAGTTATAACAACACAGTAAATCCTCCTCTTTTTCACACAGAGATATTTTAAATTCTACTTCAGAGCACCTCTGCGTGGAGAAAGTTTAGACTCAAACTCAGCAGCAGTGCCAACGCATTTGCAGAAATTTTTGTGCAGATCTTTCTTCACTTTATGTGCTCATGATGCTAGTTGCTACTGAGCATTAATATCCTCCATATGACAAGAAAATTATGCACAAAAACTCCCTAAACTACACTGTCAATTTCATTAAAATGTTTTTAATCCAAATCTGCAGTGCTGGAGATAAAGTTGTTTGAAACACACGGAGGGTAAAAGCATTCTTAATTTTGAAAATGACAATTTCTACGTAAACCATGTCACACTTGTGACAAGACACAAACCGCTGTTCTCTTTTTGGCAGCTTCCTACTTAATGAAGCATATAAGTATCAATAAAAGGCTTATTAAATGAATTTAAGGCAAACTGTGTAATTATTTTGTTATTCAAACATTTGAAAACCCACAGAAACCAACAGATGTAAGTAATACCTGGTTAATTTATAAGTTCCCCACTGAACTTCTGGAAATATTTTAATAGTGTTTCTCCACCACAGTAGTTGCAGTCATCAACACATTTTCATTCTTTTGCATTGAAAAAAAAAGCCACCATCACAAGACAACATTAACACATGAAGTCCTACAATTTTCCTGTTTGTTGAAGTGATTGATTATTTAGATTTTGCACAGCAATTCAATGAACCCTTTTCTAGAGGCGTGTGCAGAAGAAAAGATGAGAGGTCAACTGCCAGATATAATAGTCAAGTCTAGCTAATTTATGTGAAAAGTATGTGCTTTAGGAATCCTTTTGGTTGTGCACATGCCCTTCTGTGT
Source organism: Rhinopomastus cyanomelas (assembly GCA_013400115.1). Lineage (NCBI taxonomy): Eukaryota > Metazoa > Chordata > Aves > Bucerotiformes > Rhinopomastidae > Rhinopomastus > Rhinopomastus cyanomelas. Next base: position 773,740 of record VXBP01008282.1, on the reverse strand, counting down.
TCTAGAGCAGGAACAGTCTTCACAGCTTACTTGACCAGCAAATCAGTATTTGCTGTGCCCTGAGACAGGTAGGATGTGATGTCATTTTCTGTGACATTTTGGAATTTTGGCTATTTTTAGATTTTCCTCATCTACAGTTTGAGATTTTCTCTCCTATAGACCCATTTAAAAAGCACGTGCATTGGAGTACATCACATTTATTTACTAACTGGACATTCAATAAAACACAACTGTAGTCATGTTTCAAAATTCTTTGTAATACTAAAATTCTAAATTCTAAAATTCCTTCTCTAGAACTATCCTTGACAGCATATTCAGGCTAATTTTGGATAACAATTTCTTTTACATTTGGAAAGTGCTTTTGATCACCTCAAGAGAAGACAAATACTTCCCACAGCAAAGATGTTCCATTGGAGAGAATATCTCGGGTAAATAAAATGAGAGATTTGCCAGGTTCAATTATGGGAACACACTTCTCAGAGTCCAAAAATGGGATACAGGCATACACTGTCTGTCCAAAACATCTCATTTGTGTATTGACCCTTAAAGATGTGGACCACTAGGTGATTAGCTTTTACATTAAGACTTCTAAACTTTGAGATCTGTATTCACTTCAGAACTTAAAAAAAATTCACTCTTTTGGCCATGGGCTACGAGTCCTTTTTTGAAAACCCTCTCTCTTCATTGTAAGTTGTCAGCACAGCAGACACTGTACTGGCCAAAGTCCTGCTTTTATTTAGTCATTAGTTAACAAATGTGATGAAGAGAGAGAACACAAATGTTTATCTCTAACAGCAAGCTGGGGAAAGTTGGAACAATTCTGGAGGTCAAGTTTACAATACAAAAGGATCTTAATAAACTGTAAGACTAGTCTGAAATAAAATGTATTAAGATGTAGTATTTTACATATCTTTACTGTATTTTATCTGAAGAAGAAAAACAGCCGATACAAAGTGAAGAATGGGAAAGAATTGACTAGAAAAATACCAGAACAAAGTTCCACTACAAGAAAAATAAACCTTTCTCACTGAAAATCTAAGGAGAATAAAACATAAGGTGAATTTAAAACTTATCTTCTGTCCAAGAGACAGTCCACAGCGAAACAACACATGAAATCCACATCACTGATCACTTCAATGACAGTTCCTGCAATAGACAATGGGACCAGTAGGCAGCTCATTTACAGATCACACATAACACAATGGTCTCACGTGAATGATTTCATAAGACCTTGCAGAGAAATGTCTGAACAGGCTATTAAAAGCCATTTCTTACGGACTGTTCTTTCAGTGTCACAAGGGGACCTAACGTATCATGTTAACGGGTACACTGAATTTTGAACAAAACTTTTAAATATAGAGAGAGGAAAACTCTAGCAACATGTGCTACCTTCAGTGCCCGCTGCACTCCACAGTACTAGCCACTGCACATTTTATCACTATCAGTCTTTTATTACCTGAAAGGTAAAACTTCTTTTTCAAATGCTGCCTGTGTCAGCACGTTCGTGTCATTAAGCACTAAAGGTGGAAAATAAGAAATCAAAATAACACATGCAGCCTTTGTGTATGTCAAAGTCATTCAATGGCACACCGTGAAGATAAAGTAATATATGAAACTCATTATGTCATATGATGATTTTTATCTCTGTGGATGTTGCATTCTGCTGTATCCTTCTCCATTTCATCCAGACCGTAGCCCTACAGGAACATGCCATGACTCCCTGCCTAATGATATTCCAATACTGATATTCCTTCTATTCCTTCTAGATAACAGAATGTGTGTGGGATGGCACTCACCCAAGCTTTACCCCAACACATGGTCCAGACTTCATGTGCTTCCTCAGATTCATAGACTACTCCTCAGCTCTTCAGTTAGGCTATACATCTCCACATGTACAGCTGATAAACAAAAGGGATGTACATCTATAAAAGTACCATTGCCATGTTTCTAATCAAAAAGTGACAGTCAAAAAACACACAAAAAGGCTAATATTGTGCCATTAGGTAACTCCAGTAAATGACATCTTCACTGCCTTATCGCTTTGAATTTAAGGAGAAGCATTAAATGCTTTTGTCTCACATTGAGACAAAAATTAAGTATTGAATGTTGTAGCTTTTAAAGAGTGGAAAAACAGCCTCTGCATGAGCAAAATCACAATACTAGCAGAAAGAATGAAAAGTTACTGTGAGGCAGACATGAGTATAAGGCTACGGAGTAAGCGTATCTACTTGGAAAGATTAGCTGTGTAGCCTCGTGCACAGCTGAGAAGCAGAAGTAGTGCAGTGTCAGACTGGATCGCGTGCTTTGCAGGAAGCTTACTCAATGCATAACTGCTGTTTGTGTGAAATATTTGAGAATATATGTTCCTATACATATGAAAAAAAAATCAAAAAGTGTTCATTATATGTTCAGAAATATCTGAAATATCTGAGAACCTTGCATTTTGAATTTTCCAGACCGCTGCATATGTAAAAGATAAATGATATCATGTAATTTTGCCTTAGAAAAATCAAGTGTTACAGTATAGTAGGTTCTGAGAGAAATAAAAGAAACTGCTCTGGTGTATGGTTTGCCAGCTTTGTGATTTGTAATTTAACACTTGACCTATAATCTTTACTTCGAGGAAACTACTTAATTTAAAAAGAATTCAGAATCTAAAAATTCGTCAAGGCATGCATTTTAGTCATTTACCAGTTTGCCCTTGCAGAAATTACTAATTTATTGGAACTGAGATAAAATCTTGTTATGGGAATGAAAGGGGTGAGATCTTCAGGAAAAGTCTACCTTTTGCAACTGCCAGTATCGACCCTACAGGGCTGAAAAATTAGCTCTGAGGCATCAGCATAAATCTATGATAACAAAATACAATATTCTGAGACCTTGCTTATCCCTTGTGATTACATTGGAAACTAATCACTCTGAAAGCAGGAATTTGGATGTCTTTCTAGATATTTAGGCTTGACTAATTAACTTAGCCTATTGAAGTGAATAAAGCATTGATGTAAACACAGAGTCTGGGACACATGCAAGAAGCAGAAAGTTATTTTATGTCACTGACTCAAATTACATCCGAGTAAAAATAGTGAAAAACATTCTAGAAGGGCAGTGGGGACCTGCGTACCCTGCAAATCTGCCGTTAGCAGACGGCGTCAAGAATCTGGCACTTCCACATAACTCTGAAGTGGAGGAACAGGATGAAGTGACACAAGACCAGTACTACTATTCCTATTGCTCAAGGTTGTTCAGAAAGAACAGCTTTCCACCACGAGATTGAATGTCTAATAAGTGTGATTCTTCACTGGCTCCATTTGGAAAACACTTACTTCTATAGTTTGCTTTGCTTCAGACAATAAAGAATTGCCTTAAGTGCACGATGTTTGATATGGAGGGGCAGCACAGCAGATGATGCGTTGGTCTGAGCAACAAACAGAGGAAGGTTGAGCAATGAGCTTCCTAAATAATCCAGATTGAGTAGATGGACATGATGTTGGTCCAACACCTTGGAAAGATAAATAATCAAAGAGGTTGGACGCAGTTATTCAAGACTATATTTTATAGGGAGGGCTATCTCAGTAGATAAATTTTAATGTCACATACAAGTCAGCAGTAAGATTTGGAGCAGCAGGAAGATGAATGCATTCTAAAGCTCAAATTATTATTGCCCAATATAAAGCTTAGGAACCCTGACTGTCTATCCCTGCTTGTTAAATGCTCTAATTGTTGTTTACTCATTTTGTTGCTTAGCTTGTTTGTTTTTATTGATTTTGTTGTTGAGTATTTTGTTGCATTTTGTGCCTGTTGTGGTTTGGGTTTACTCTGCATTTTAATGTAAATCTGTTTATAAGAAATTATTCTGTACTACCGTGAGGGGGTTTTGTGGTTTTCTTTTTCCTTAACAACCTTCCATCTCAGACCTACCCTGCTGCCAAATGGACCTCTGTGTCACTAGTGGCTAAGTGACAAGGCTGTGCTGGTTGATGAATGTACTTCACTACACCTAAATAATATACAGCAGATACACCAGGTAAACGTAAACCAGAAGGGTCATAGGGACATGAATGTTAACGGGCATGGACAGAAAGCACATCGCACACACCCAGGACAGCATCAAGAATAAACTGGAAAGGCTGTAGAATCTAACCCACTGCAATCTTAAATCCTGCCCCCAAGAAGTACCCAGTGATGATAAAAATCCACATTCATGCAGAATCTGGCCGATTTTATGTGCTTCAAAGACAAAGAACCTTGCCATGTAGCCCAAGCCTCTCTTTGTCTAACATTTAGACCAACATCGAACTCTTCTTTACTTGCTTACATTAAGCATCAACTCTTATTTCAGTAGCATTCATATTTAGTGTGGAGTTCTCTTGACACAAAGGTTTACTCCTTTCTCTGAGTGCTGATTCCAAGAGATAAATTTGAACGTGTCTATGAAGACACTGACTTGAAGATGGACAACATATTTGAAAGTCCTTTGGAAAGACTCTGTAATGGAGAGTTATTTGAAAACTGAGAGCATTATTCACAAGCCAGTGCATCTACATGCAATAAACTTGCATCTAGACATTTGAGTATATCTTAATAAATAGCATAGAATCATAGATGGGTTGGAAGGTTCTTTAGATCATCATGTAGTCCAGCCCCTCTACCAGGGACATCTCCAAGTACATCATGTTGCCAAGAGCCCATTCCAACCTCATCCAAAATGTTTGCAGGGATGGGACATCTACCATTTCTCTGGGCAGCCTGAGCCAGTGTCTCACCAACCACATTGTAAAAAACTTACTTCCTTCTTTATATCTAGTCAATCTTCCTTCTTTTTTTTTTTTAGTTTAAGACCAATCACCTCCTGTTCTTTTGCAGAAGGCTTTGCTAGAAAGCCTGTCCCCATCTTTCATCAGAACCTGGTTGGAGTTCACCAACCCATTTATTAAAAGCTGCTACATGTTAACTGAACCATCAGTGAGAAGAGCATGAACCAGGCACCACATTTGCTGCAGGCATAGCTAGATCAGAGATGGTGATTCAAAGGCACTTTCTTAACCTAACAACCACAACCAACAGCCCCTCGGATTCACTGCTTCGTACGCTGGGCTCGCTCTCCGAAAGGTGTGCTCTCATTTAAGTCTTTGCATTAAACACCCGCTATCAACTCTGCAATATTTAGAAACTGTACATACTTTGTAGCAGATTTGAGTATTGAATTCCAGTTCCAAATTACTTTTGCTTGATTAAATTTTCTTCTGCAGCCTGTCTGTCTCTCCCTGATGTGTCTGAGTCAGTAACTGTGAAAGAAGTGTCTCCTATCAATCAATGACAAAGTGCTGAATCTGAAAATGCTGACTGAGCACCACGGAGGGCAGGCAGGCTGCTGATAGCGTCAAGGGAAGTTAAAAAAAATTCAGTGTGAGTGTTAAATGCCTTTTAAAGGGTTATTAAAAACAAAAAAATCAGCCAGGAAGAAAATACTAGGCTCCTCCAACAAATGCGCAATACAAACCATTAACCTGAGATGAAAGTGTTTAGAACCAAATACAAGGATAGTTGCCTCTGCTGAAGTTTTCCCAATAATATGTTTCAGAATTGTCTTCTCACTAAGACTTTAAATATCCCATACTAACCACATGACAATCATTGAAGAATTGCAAACATCCATCCTTGATGAAGAAAGTTATTTTACTTCAGGAATGACTTTCCAAGACTCTAACCAGTTTCATCAAGAACTGCAGTGCTACAGTGGTAGAGTGATTATTCTTCACTTGCCTTGCCTATTGATTAATTAGTTTACATGCAAAGCACGCACAGAATTTAATTTATAATAAATATATGCATACCTATAGCAACACATTTAATTAACTGCAGACCTGTGCATCTGTCATAAAAGTATAAAATTACCATTCTAAGAAACAACAGTAATTGGTCCATTTAGAAGAAGAAAATCGTGCGTGCTCAACCTCATTATTTTCCAGGTCATGAATGAAGTTTTTGCTCTTCACATGCAGAAATTAACTAGGTAAAATGACAACTGATGCTGGGAATCGCACGTGTGAATGTTGAACTTCGCGTTTATTTTGTAACAACACTTCCTTTGTTTGAAGATCCTTGTTTTCAAGCCATATTTTTCAAAATACTGGCTTTCTAATAAAAACGTGGGGAGCACCCCCATTAAAGAAGGCTTTGGCAGGGCCAAAATCCTACAGGTACTGCCAACACAGAAGAGCCATGTAGAAGAATAGGAACTGATTTTCTGCAAAGCCAATTGATTTGATAATTGTAGCCCATATTGGCAGACAAATTCAAGATGTCATTTAGCAGTGCTTTGTCAAGGTTAATGAATATGCTTGTCTCTGGCTGGTAAGAACAGCATCACTATGGATCACAATTAGCTTCTCACAATCATCTGTTGTTTACATCGCACAGAGCAATGTGCCATTTCGTAGATACCAAACTACCTATTTTACTTCTGCCCCATGCAAGGGGACTTTTGCATACACATGGCAAACAAGCTGCACCGAGTTCCTAACATGGAAATTCAAAGTTTTAAAACAAAAGTACTACACAGAGAGTAAAAGGACCAGGGGCCAAAAGCTGTTTAAGAGCTCTGAAGCTGAACTTTCAGCCAAGGCATTATTTTCTTGTTGTTTGTTAGTGTCCCATTCAAAATATTTGTATATTTTTTATACTGAGACTCTGCAGTTGCAACTAAACTATTTTGCATTGGTGTTAATTTTATGACTTTCCATCACAGAATTTTTATTTTTTATACATTTGTTTAATTAGATATATTATGTACACACGGTTCTGATGGGACAATCATTATCTAGTGGAATTAACTTTCAAAATCTGGAAAACATTCTTAATCATAGGCTTACAAGCTTGCTTGTATGCATATGATCTTCCTTTCATTTTTAAGTTAAGTTTAATAAAATATAACTTGTATGAGTATATTCATCTGCTCAATAAATATTTGCTGTCATATTTGCACCCAGTTCCCTAAGAAATTGATTTTGTATGTACGCTCACAGGAATCATACTTAAAATCAACAACTTTCTGCTGAATAGTTTCAAACATCTTTATAATCAGGAAGATTCATGACATTCAACTTAAAGTCATAAAGGAATGATCTTGCTAAAAAGATTTTTCAATCCAAATGACACCGTTAGTATCACACTCCTGCTTCATTACCCATTCATTAGGGCTGCTTTAAAAGAAGTTAAAAATTCATAATACTTGAGTGATCAAGATAATTTATCAGATATGAAAAATACGGAGCATAACTTCTTGCCCGTGATCAGAAATCAAACTAAAATTTTCATGTATAATGGAAGCTTAGACATTAACATATTTATCCTAATATTACCAAAGCCTTTAGAATCATAAGGTTTGGAAGGGACCTCAAAAGATCATCTAGTCCAATCCCCCTGCAACATCAGGATCACCTAGACCAAGTTTAAGAGAAAAATTGAAACTAAACAAAACTACCCCAATCTCATAAAATGACTCCAGCAAAAATGCAGTTTTCAAGACTGGCTAGAATTCTCATGTATTGTTTTAGGATTTAAAATAAAATAAACACCAAAAAAAATGAAGTTATGCATCTTAGAATGAACTTCGTTCGAGTTCTTTATGTGATTTTGTTATGAAGTACTTCAACAGCGCATTTGACCAAAGCGATGAAGTTCCATTAAAATAGACTTCAGCACCTTTGTGTGAAATATGGAAATATTTCTAGTGCACAGAAGTACACAGACTACACCAGGAAATGAATCGTGAAGAATTTACTTTAACAAAGTCATTAAAAATATTTGTATTGCCCATGAACATGATATCACATCACCACTGTTTTGAGCGACCACTTGTAGAACTTGTTCATTTGCTTGTAAGACTAGAATTTCGTCTTCACGTTCCCTACAACATCCCAGATCTTCCCAACAGAAATTAAGCTGAAGCTCCTCTTTGCCCCGGTGAAACCCGTCCTAAGAAGAGCACAAACACCTGCATTTATTGGCACCTTGAAGCACCAAAAATCAGAAGAGTGGCTGAAAAACACAAATGAAGTCTTGCTGGACAGTAAAGTTACACACTGCTTCCCGTGATAGCTTTTATGATATCAGAAAGATAGTAGTCTACTAAACTCAGGGAAGGCCAGAAAATGTGTTTCTCTCAAAATTAATAATTCCCAAGTGGAAAATAATGAAAAACACAGTGGCAGAAGGCAGGCATCCACTTGAAAAACTTATTGTAGAAGTTTCATAGGCAGCATTCAAGTAAGTGGCCAAGTAACACGAGGTAACACTTTGATCAGTCACTGAGCTACTCTTATCAATGTAAATGCAACAAGGTTGAAAACAGGAGAGAAAATTATCTGAATGCTTGCACTTGATGCTCACACAGAGCAACACGTTTTATACTCCAGTGGTGCCTTACTGAGAAATCCCACATAAGGACCCAGAGGCAAGAGAGAACATGTACGTGTGATACACACTCTTCATGGGGAAACGATGGGATTTACTACCTGGGTGTCAGCAATAGAAGGACTCGGGCTGAGAAACAGAGTCAAAATGCTTAGTAAAAGGATAAATGAACCACATCCCTACCTCTGGCTGAAACATCCCTAGAATATCCAAGCTGAGGTAGGCATTGGGTTCCAGTACTAGAGAGTAGTACAGCTTTTACTCAATATTTACAGACATTCAGCAGTTTATGTTGGACGGTGGCTCACAGAAGAGATGAAACTCAGGGCCAGAAACAGGTTTTGCTTTCACTCAGAAATCACTTCCCTGATTTATTCAAAGCTCAGACACCTAAAAAGGGTTTTTCTTTGTCTGCTGCTTGAACTGATGTGTCACACCGTGTAGCTACTAAACCCGGCTTTGTTCCATCTGAACATTGTGACCAGGAAAGCCCAGTATTTACATTGATGTATTCAGCCACTTTTATGCACAGTTTCATTTTTAACTGCATTGATTGCTGGCAGCTCTGCTAGATTGCTTTCTACTAGTCTAATTAAGTTCAAAAAAACCCCCACATCACTGAGTAGACTTTCTCAAAGGAAAAAAACATGATCGATCATCATATTTGGATACTGGCTCACCATACCCATTGCAAGGAGCAAATTGAAGCCTCAACATTTACTTTTCTTTAGAGACCACTAATGTAACGAGAAAATTGACATTACCTACAGCTATCACATGACGGGTGCACACAGTGCATCTGATCTGATTCCCAATAACATCAATGGCGATGTTTCCATTGATGTCACTGGCAAAAGGTTAATTCCTGAAGGGGAAAGATGTGCCCTTCTGGAGTCACTTGAAAACACCATTGAGTCAGATTATTGTGCCCTCCTCTAAAGGTACCAATGACTAAAGAAATGTTCTTAAAATAGTTCACAACAGGCACATGGTTTGGCTTTTTTAAAGCATAACATCCCCCCTTCTGTTAGTGCCATTACTCTTGAGACAGGGTAAACTTTGAAAGTGAAGGACTGCAATTACGTGTCATTATGGTAACCAGGCAAGACTTGCAGCAGCTCTGTGTGAGGAAAGAAAATAACCATCTAATATGTGTTTTGTCTTTGGGCCAGAAGGAAAAGGGAGAGAGAATGCTGATACAGAAAAGCAAGAAGAAAATTAAGGTCAACGCACAGACCCTAATCAACAAGCAGTTAGGCCAGAGCACATAAACATTTACATTTTTAAAAGCTAAACGCTAGGCGTATTGGCTTTCAAGGAGGGCTGGTGGCTTAGACAAGGAATATGATAGCATCTTTAGCTTTTAACTGAGCTCCCAAATTATTCATAGTTCATGCACAAGTCTAGTCAAAGCAGAAGTGCTTCCTAATGAAATTATCAGAAGCCACTTTTATCAAAATTTTTTTTGCTTTAGAATAATTATTTAATCAAATTTTTGTTTTGAAATTTAAAAAACACGTTTTTGTGGTAGCCACAGACCCACAGAGGGCCCTATTCCACTTTTCTGATTGTACTTTTAAAAGGACGATAGGACAGACAGGTAAAATAATTACATCATTACATCCCATATGGTCTTTTCCCAGGTAACATTACGTTCACTCCTCGTTAGCTTTCTGCTCCTTCAGAGATTCCAGCAAGGTCTCCATCTCTCACAAAAACTCCAGACATGAATTCATTCACACAGGCATTTGTTCAGAAAGAGTCTGTTCAACTGAACCTGAAAAGCACGGTGCATTTTATTTGCTCATATTGTGCAGTCTGATTAGCAGAGCCCTGTTGCCAGCACCTGTCAGTCGTGTAACATCTCAGAGCTACTTGTAAGAGTGACGATGCACTACGTGGTCTTCTATCAAACAGTCCTCCGGAGAGTCAATCAAATATGCAGCAAATCAATAAGACCTTCATTTTCAATTGTCTTAGGCATTTCAGCTGTTTGGACAAACAGTGAGACGTCTCTAGTCATTCAAGGTGCAGCCACATTATCAAATCCAATCTATTTTCCAACAGGGAAGAAGATATCCTTAAAGGTGAAATCTTCAGCAGCAGCAAATTTGACACCGCTTCCTCTACTCCACTAAACAGTGCATCAATCAGAGGCCACAGGGAAACCATTTTCTTAATTTCTTCTGCAATCCCCTTCTCCCCGCTCACAGGAGGCGGCACGAAGAACCAGTCTGCAGCAATGTTCTCTGTTGTTTGAGTAGAGTTGCTGAAAGGTTATTCCACTTAAATGAAGTGCGGGTGAAAATGACATGTAAATCTCTCACGGCTCTCTTGCTAAGCTTAGACCGAGCTGGGGAACAGGATACAGGTACTGTGCTGCCTGCTTAGAAGCAAAATGTCTACATGGAACTTGCTGGGAAGGGGGGACATTAAGAGGACAACAAACAACTCACACAATGTATTCTACTAGGGGGAGGAGTGTATTAAAATACATATAAGTTACAGTAACCACAAAGATCAAAGCCCTGAAAGCATGACTTTGTCTAGTAGGAAAGACACCAGCGCCAAAGTCATCGCTTGTTTGGATGGTGCGTGGTTGTTGTGTGATCGTGAGTCACCAGAGTGAAGACCAAAGGCCAGCTAAATATTTGCAGCAGTCTGGGCAAACAGACACAGTAACTGGAAGAACTGAAAACAGGAAGGCAGCAACAAAAGACTAAAGAGCTGTTGCAGGACTCACCCCTACACATAAACTCAAACTGCAAGACATCAGCACCAGCCTGCTGAAGACAATGTTTTCTAAGCAGCAGGCAGGTATTGTAACAGGACTAGCAGCTGCTCTGCCAGGGCATGGAGCTCACATCATCCCAAAGGTTGATCAAACTGAGAAATAAAGTGGCTATAGAGAGGTGGGTTAACAGAGTGGTAACTGAAGGATGCTGGCCATCCAAAAGTACTTTCACATTTTGCCTCTGCAGCATAACAAAAGAACAGGGGATGGACAAGGAAGTTTCAAAGGAAGAGGGAGTGGTTTGGTAATGTAGTGGGAAAACCAAAGAGAAAACACGCATGGTTCAGAAAGTTAAGTTAACAAAAGATATTCCAGTCCTGGACTGCACCAGTTGCTATTGACACACAAAAAGCTGGGTTTTTTTTTTAAGAGATTCAAATTAATGTAGTTACAGGCTTCAGTGACAGGCAGGACAGCAAGGGTTTCCCAGTTATCAAAGAGTGTGAGACAGGACTAATTAACCACCTCATGCTATTTACTCTAGGCTTGAGGTACTGTTGGTTAAAGGAACTGAGACGGCAGTAGGAGAATCCTTGGTTTGGTCACATCTGGAAAACAAAGGCAGTTTTCCAGTCCCGATACAGAAGGGAGAGTTGGCTGCATTCTTAGAGGAAATATATAAAATCAGAAGTGAGGTGACTCAGCCCTGAGCAGATACAAATCCAGAATGAAATCAAATTCCAACATTGTGGGCTCGCTAACATCACCAACAATAACAGATGTCAAATAAATGACAGATACTCAGATATCACCAACACTTTTTGAAACAACAGCTACCTTCCTGGGCAATTTTATAAACCTAAATGGAGATTTCTGGAGTGCCTGGAATGCACCTTTGCAACTTACTCTGAAAAGCCAGACCACATCTTCAAGCTCATCTCAATCACTCAAACACTCAGGCTGTCTGAGCTGACCAGAGGACTACTACACTGACCTGAGAAATAAGCATTTCTCAGTTTGAAGAAAAGTGTTGAAGTTTCATTAGTTTTGTTGTAGGTTCCTGTGCTGGGAGACAGAAAGTGTGGGTGATAGGAAAGAAGCGTTGTAAGCAATAACAGAATTTGATGACAGTCTCCATTTTCAACTCAAAGTCATTCTGTTTTGAAAATTGACTCCAGCTGATGTATTACCTGATGTTTGTGTGTTACTCATTTGCTCCAAGCCCAAAAATAAAACTGTCCATAACTAAAGCACTAAAATATCCTCCTGTTGCCGAGAACAAAAGTTGCAGCACTTCAAAATATGTTCTGCAAGCTTTGCTTGTGCTGAGGAATATCCTGTCATCTGTGACAGGAGTCCAGAAAACCAAAGGACAGGACACACAGCAGAAACTCCCCTGTACTGCAAGAATGGTCTCATTAAGTCAGTCATCTTTTCAGCTGCATCTAAGGGCCACATAGCCCAGCACTCATACAAAAGCTTCCCACTACTTCAGCCTTCACTACAGGAGAGATGCAGTGCTACTGTCCCCTATTATGCTTCCACAAGCTGCTCTGATAATGGGGAGTTCAATGAATTTGCAAGATGTACAGAAAGGATCAAGGCTTTCAATGAATGTCACATTCCAATGTTCACAATTGAACTGCAGAAGCTAAAGACCACATTGGCACAGCACATCCTGCGGTTGTTTCTGGGTGTTGTTTTCTATATGCGACACTCGGCGCCGAAAGCAAGACCTTAGCCAGCTGCTGAAGCACAGCTAGCAATGCTTCACGTGATTGTTCCCATTATGTGTTAGCAGCAATTTTTCCTTTCCACAATATCTGAGCATTAGTTTAACCACGTGTAACATACACAACCATCCTTTGCCTTAGAGATGAGGAGGGGAACCTCCACATGTTCCACACACCAAAAGCCACTGGAAATTATACAGCAGCTTCATGAGTGCACAATGCAAAATGAAAACAAGGTTTTGTCCCTCTCTCTGTTCTTCAGCACACTACAGTGCAGTGGTGTTCTGCTGGAACAAGGAGGACTGCAGGGAAAGGTTTAACTTGAAAAGTAGTTTGCGTTAGAGAACTTCAGGAGCACTACCACGAGCAGACTCCAGCAAGCTGCCAGGCAGCTAAGTCCTTGTAGCGTTTACAAGGAAAAAACTGAAGAGACAAGTATATGGTAGGAAGCGTGGGTCTGGGCCAATAATTTCTCCATGTTAATCACAGAAAATTACAGGCTTTCACAGAAGAGAAATACTTGCTTCAATCCTACCTTCACTAGAGAAGCAAATGAGTGTCAGACAGAGCAAAAGCATCAGTGTGCACAACAGAGCAATCCTACGGTGTGGGAAAGGCCATTGCCACAGGTCTTTGGAGGAGGGATCCTTCCTCCCAGTCTCTTAGCAGCAGAGTGTATGAAAGATCCTTTGCTACAGAAACTTATTTCTCCATAGAATATCTTCTGAGAAGCAGAGGAAGAAGTAATTTCTGGGGAGGTCTTCTAGCATGGAAGGGATGCATGCAAATATGCATTAAAGACAGGAACAGATTTAACAGGGATGTGACAGGTGAGGATTTTAGGAATAAGCCACTGCCTGTGTATTTCCCAAGCCTCTCTGCACAGAAAACCCTGTTGGAATAGTTGGTGATAAAAACACAATCACCTGCTCTTAATTTAATGTCTATTTGCAGGGTAGTGGCTCGGTTTGGGAACTGCTATAAACCTCTGGTTTGTAGTTGCTAAATGCTACCAAATCAAAGCTTCAGAAGAGCTAATGGCAATCTAATTATTAAGTCTCTTATTACACCAAAGCTGGGGTTCATTGTTAAAGTAGTTAAGACAACACACCAGCTCCTTTACAGCAGGATATAAGAGCAGGGACCAACACCCTGTTATTGGGCAGGCATTTAATGACATGAAATAATAAATGGTGCAAAGCACAAGTCATGCATAATTCCTAAGCAAAAGAAGCAGGATGAAACAGCATTGGATAGTGCCTTGTAAAACTATAGTAGTGCTGTAGGAGTCATTTGCTTGTAGCACCCTGCTTGTGAAATGCAGGGTGATCTACACACAAGAAGGCTGAGCAAGATGGGAAATCTCATGGTGAAGAGATATTGTTCCCTCTTATGTTTATCAGTTAACTTCCACGCCCCTGCTCACTGTACTGCACATGGTGCAACACATCATTTGACAACTTTACAAGTTGATTAAAACCTCAAGAACTAGGATTTTAATAAAGCAAAACCAGAAGCATTTGAAATAATTACTAAGAATAGTAATAATTAATAAAATATTTCCCTTTCAGAAATTAGATCCCCTGACATTAAGTTTAAATAATTTGTTCTTAATCCAAAACTCAGGTACTGAGCTCACTTTGAGAGAACCCTTCCCCTTTATCTAGCCAATACAAGTGGCCCACGTTAGGAAATTATGTGCAAGTGAGACTGAAAACATACCAGCCTAATCAGTTTTTAGAAACTTAATTCCTTTTATTTCTGGCTAAAAGACAACTAAAACAACACAGGTGTAAGTATTATTTAGTTTGGGGCTTTTTTTTTACCTGAAGGATTCATTAGATGTTTACTTTATCTAAGATTTGTAATTACTAGGGTACAAGGTAGCTGTCTCCGGAGCAGGTTCCCTGTCACTGTAGATATCACTGGAGTACACAATACACTTCAGTGACCACTGACATTAAAGTGCTTTGTGCCAACTGGAGGATGTAAACAAAGCTGAAAGGCAAAGTCTCAGCCTTTAAGACAAAGAACACTGAAATAATCTTAAATCATTTAAATTAGGGGAAAAAATAGCCTTGTTTGAAGTGCCTTGGTTGCAAATTCAAGTTCCAAATAGGTGTCGTAGACAGGCAAATTCAGTGTGTAAGAGCAACCCCTGCTTAATTTAACTTTCAGAATTTGTAAGTAAATTCAGCTATTTAACCTACGTCTCATGTTATGTTGAATCTAGTCTTTCATAATAAATCCTGGCCCTCAAGGATATCTGTATCCAAAGTACCTAGCCCGTAATGTAGACTATAATAGCCCTCTGTGTTAAGAGGAACAGGGACAGAAATAGATACTGTATGAGTAAATGCTGATTGACAGCCCCGTCAGATGCTCAGCTCTTCTTAAACAAAACTGCAATAAAAAGACTTCATATCATACCACTCAGGAGATAGTCAAATTGTGTAAACAGATGTAAACCTGTGGAAGGGAAAAAATTCTACTTTATTATTATCATAACAGACTGAAACATCATTTTTCAAATACATTAGCCAGAGATCAAATTATTCAGTGTCTAATGAGAAAGGAAGTGTTCCTTCTCAATTACCCATTAAAATGCTGTTTCTAACAAAAAAAAAGTCACAGGGAAGACTGTTACTATGTAAATACTGAAAGGAAAATATTTTCATGGCATGTGGGAAAGAAACAAGAGGAAAACAGTGCAGAGACAGTGACTGAGATGTCTGCCAGGTACATATCCAAGACAGCTTAAAAGCCCTTATGAAATGAAACCCAGCTTTTGAAGCTGTCAGAGTTTGCCACCTTGATACATTATTGTACGAGTCTGAAGAATTCCTTGACAGAAGAACTTTTATAAAGAGCTGCTGAGACACTAGGAGAAGCAGAGGGCCTCTCTCACAAAATAATGGTTTATAATCACACACATGATCAAGAAATGTATCATCTTAGTGACTTGTCAGTCACTCGTAAGTGCACAGGCAAGACAACTACAGCCACCACAACAACTGGCTCTCAAGCCTGGCAAAAGACCTATCAACATTTCTGTCAGAAATAAGACCATTTTCAAATTGGCACCTCAATTCTCTCTCACCCCTGGCCCATTTGCTTCCCGTGTTTCATTGTCTTGTGTTAAAGCCCAAGAAATAAGTACCAGGCAGAAACCCCCAGTCCATTACAGACCTCTAAGCAAATCTGAAAAAAGTCTTTGAACATAAAGTTATAATATTTTATTGCTTATTTTGCCATTTATTAGTGACAAAATCTTTGCTTTTCTTAAAGAATTAAAGGTAAAAAAATAGAGAAAAAAAATGTAGGTGGAATCACCAGAAATATTACAGCAATATACTTAAAATGCTTGCAGTCCTGTGGAGAGGGACCTGGGGGTCCTGGTGGACAACAGGTTAACCATGGCACAGCAATGTGCCCTGGTGGCCAAGAAGGCCAATGGGATCCTGGGGTGTATTAGGAGGAGTGTGTCCAGCAGATCGAGAGAGGTTCTTCTCCCCCTCTACTCTGCCCTGGTGAGGCCTCATCTTGAGTACTGTGTTCAGTTTTGGGCCCCCCAGTTTAAGAGGGACAAGGATCTACTGGAGAGGGTCCAGCGGAGGGCTACGAGGATGATTAGGGGACAGGAGGGCATGGCTTATGAGGAGAGGCTGAGGGACTTGGGGCTTTTTAGTCTGGAGAAGAGAAGACTTAGGGGAGATTTGATCAATGTTTATAAGTACCTGAAGGCTGGCCAGGAGGGGGGGGACAGGCTCTTTTCACTTGCTCCCTGTGATAGGACAAGGAGCAATGGGTGTAAGTTGCAGCAGAGGAGGTTCCGCCTCAACACAAGGGGGAACTTCTTTACTGTGAGGGTCACGGAGCACTGGAACAGACTCCCCAGGGAGGTCGTGGAGTCTCCTTCTCTGGGGACTTTCAAGGCCCGCCTGGATGCGTTCCTCTGTGATCTGTGTTAGATAGGTTTGTCCTGCTCCGGCAGGGGGGTTGGACTCGATGATCTCTTTGGGTCCCTTCCAACCCCTAACATCCTATGATCCTATGATCCTATGAAATATCTTTATCAGCAGCAACATGAGACAGTCTTTGAGGTAGAGATAAATATTAGGGGAACACTGAAGGGCAAATAGAACAAAACATAAAATTGTTCTTAAAAAGAAGAAAATAACATTTCACCAGTATTGAAGACTGCTGCTTTGGCACAGGGAAATCTTTGGTCTGATCACATACAACCTCTTGTGATCAGCAGGAGGATCAGGTAAACAGACTTTTGAAGACACTACCAGAGGGGTTAATCCAAGCACTTACTCAAATACCATTTACATAATAAATACCAATTTAAGAAGTAAAATTCACTTCTGTTTGTTTTCGCTAACATTGGGGTTGTCTCTGTATCTACAGTTCAGGCTTGGATCTGTTCTTATCTCAGACTCCAAGCCATATTTTAGAGCTAGGTTTACATTTACTAGAAGTAATTTGATGGATGTGATAGATCCTGCCTCTGATACCCACTGCTTATGAAGCTGTCACAAGTGAACCGCAACCTCACCTTTTCCCAGTTCACCAGATTTAGTGGGATTTGTTTATGAAAGATTTTGATGATCTGTAGACATAGTTGATTAAACAACTCTTTCTGGTCATAGTGGTGAAAGTGCAAGCATGTATGGAGCAAAACAAATCTAATAATCCACTTCTGTCAACCATCCTTCTTATTTTTCTCCTATTCTTCATATGTGACTTTCCAGATCTCCTCCTTTGAACAAAGCAGATGCCCTATCAGACATGAACTCAGAACTCCTGAGCAGCAAATAAAGCTGAAAATAATTGAAAAAGCCACCCCACAGAATTCAAAATAAAACAACCTGTGCTGTCACTTATGACATTAATCAGGTTCTACGTAAGTGTACGTAGAAACAAAGTTCCTTTGTTCAGTTTAATAACCTGACAATACCATCTCATCTAACCTGAGCGCATCACCTGCTGTGTCTTCAGCAATACTATGAGAGCTATCACATAGGAAGGTTTACAGAATGTATGATCCAAGACCTCAAAGAGTTATGTTCAGTGCTATTATTCAGGATTACTCTTCAGCAAGCAGGTTTGAACATCAGCTGCAGACCCTCAGGCTTCTGGAACACATGAATCTTGCAGAAGTGTTCTCAACTGTGCAGCAAATTACTCCGTTTGGCAAGCACTTAGTGCATGCACAGTTGGTATCATGCACCTGGAGTACATCTAACTCCCCCTTACTTACATACACCCCTGTTGGACTAGGCAGATTAGAACTTCAGTTAGTAATGAGCAGTTAGGACTTCAGAAGTGTGAGTACATTTACCTTACAAGAGCCCCAGGATGGAGACTCTTCAAGCAAATAAGAGCAGCTCCTCAGCATTAAGCATTGCTTCAGCCTGACAAAATCCACACTCACAGGGGAAGGTACAGTATTTTCCTTAAAATTAAGATTATGACTGTGTAGCAAAGTTTGTTAAAGTCATCCAACCTCACTTGTCTCTTTTAACTCTATCACCTGCACCCCACATCCAACTAGGAAAAAGTGGCTTATTTTGAGCAACCAAGGCACCATCAATTAAGAAAAACTGGCACTGAAGGAAACCTGAGAATCTACTGCACACAGCATTGGAGCAGATATGCAGTGGACACGTGATAAGAAGCCAAAAGCTACCTAGTACCAAAAGTAGCCTGGAGATTAAACCTGGGGAACTGTGCAAAGGTCAGAGTGACAGCTACAAACACAAGAAACACCTGCTGTTCCATGCTCCATCCAGACTTACTCCAGAAGTCACCACAGGTTCTTAAGAATCTGACCAAGGCAGGTATAAACATTATTTTAGATAAGATAGCAAGGGACTAAATAATCATGCAACTAATATCTCAAGTTCTTTTACCTGGAAAATACGTAATTAATAGATGAAATCAAGCATTTGTTGCACACTGGCTGCATTTCAATGTATCAAGAAGAACCTCCAATTAAATCTCAAACCCTAAGAGTACCCTAACAGTTCACTGTGGTTACACAGCTCAAGCACTTTTCAGGAATGTGGATGATTTCTTCTCCTTGACAGGCCAACCATCCCTCTCGGTACTGCCGATGCAAAGTATACATAACACATCATAACAATGAGGGAAATCATCCTGTGGCCCAGAACTAATGTAGCACTTTTCTTTCTAAATCATTTTCAACCATGAGCATAGTGTTGTAGCTTATAGTAGGTGACTGCTCTGGCAGATGTCTGGTCTAAGGTCAGCACAGGACCTCCTCCTTCAGTTTCATTTTTCACTCACCGTGTGTAACAAAAGAAGAGCTCGAGTTAGCATCTTAGAGGACTTTGGAAAATGGTATTAGAGAGCTCACAGAGCTCAATAGCACTGATCCAGTGCTTCTTAAAACTAATAATATACATATATATATATATGTATGTATTTGTTTTGCTAATAAGTGCTTTAATCCTCTGTCTCAAAACTAAACAAAACCCCCAAACAAAAAATAAGCCCAGCATCGATGAGCAATCTTGCAATAACAAATCAGTGTGCACACATGAGGGAAAAACAAATGCAGTTGGGAAACAGATTTCGGTGTCAAGTTTCCCCAAGTGTTGTTATAAATATCAGGAAATTAAAAAATGCTCTTAAAATGCATGAACATTATTTAGGTCTTTAATCTGGAAGGGGCATGATTGATTTTGCAGGGTGGAAACTGCCAACTGTACCAGCGCCTGCAGATGGAAGGGGCCGGCACATAGCTGCCAATTTCAGGGAAGATATTTCAACTACTCTCCGAAATGGATTGCAAAAGCTTGTTGTCTTCTGCTTACTCCTCCAGGCTCATGCTGCACTAGACAGCTTAGGGGGGGGAGAATGACATCAGCCTTCTCCCAAATCAGCTGATGTCACAGAACATGACTATTTTAGAAATACCAAGAAATGAACACACTAAACATCTGAGGGCAATGGGGCTGTGAAATGAGCTGGAAATAATAGGCAACTAAAATTAACATCTCTTACTATTTACACAATGGTCATTTTACACCAGAGCGAGAGGAAGACTGAGCTTTAACGTCTAAAGCTTGTTCTTACATCCTTATAGCTGGATAGCACCTTCATGCAAGGAAACAAAACTAAAGTGTGTGCAACCTGTACTTGAAGTCCCTCGTGCACTGTAGAAAACAGTAAAATAAGACAAGGCTAATTTTTCAAATACAACCACCCTTAAATCCAAATACTCTTGATTTTTCTCATTTTCATAAACACGTAAGAGATTTGAGAATCTCATTCTTAAAACACACATCCTGTATGTACAGCTACAGGCTATCAGAGCCTGACAGCTCCAAGTTGTATTTTTGCAGCCTCAAAACCCCCTCATACAGCCACCGTGTTAGTGTAAAGAGAATTGCCTCTCTTTTTTAAGGTGTCAGAGTTATTTGGCTTCCCCTGTCCTTTCAGCTGAGTAGATACACTTACCTCTCCTCAATTTTTACCTCATCTCTTCTCCCATATTGTAAAAATAATTCCCAATGGCAAAAGGAAAGTGAAAAGCTTTAAAGCAATCTTTTAAAGACATATTCTATAGCTTTCTTCTTTCAAGGAGTATCTATTCCCTTTCCTCCCACTCTGCCCTGGAAACTGTGCTTATGCCAGCGCCTTGTTAAACTGATTGCTGAGTCTTTTCCTCTGGAATTTAGCACCACTACAGCAGGTTAGTAACAGAGGCCGTCTCAAATATCTTGTGTTAAGGACAGATCTGAAAAGTTATCTGCACTGTGGAGTAAAGCTGTTTTGCTGGCAGTGAGAATACTAGAACGGATATAAAGTGTCTTCAGGAAAATGGTCTTCAGTGCTGCATCGCATTAGAGACACCCGAGTGGGATTTGTCCCTCTGGTTCCAGCAGGGGCAGAACTCCCTCTCTATTTTAGTTCTGCCAGTATAAGACACATCCACAAGCGTGATGTGAAATAATCTTAAGGATTCAATACTTTTGCTCTTTTGAAGTTATTATGAGCAGACTTAATTTGCAGACACTGCAGAAATGAAGTCGCTGGCCTGAACTGACCCCTAGCGCTGAAGACTACAAGAAGTTGAAGACAAGCCCTTCACTTGCTCTTTCTTTTTGAGACACTCCTTTTGCACTGCAGGCTCGTGAGATCTACTCCAACATCATTTGTTACACATTTCATACTGTAGTGCCATGCTTGATTACATCAATCTATACACAACAGAAACTGGCAGCCAGTCTTCCAATTTCTGCCAACTGTAAAGGTTAACATGTACGTTGGCATAATGTGGGTGTGTAAATAAGGGAATTTGTGTAGTCCTTTATTTAGCAATGTAAGAAAACATATTTCAGGTCGGAGAGGAATAGTTTTCCTTCCCTCCAGGTGTCTATTTTCTATTTTGGAAATTTCAAGGAAGGGATTAAACATGCACAAGCACTACTTAGCAACAAAACACTAGGGAACCATACTGTGTGTACTATAGCTTCATTTCATAAGACTATCATCACAAACTGCCAGTATTTCATCACTGCCAAGATGTCTTCGGAGAGAGACAGGAGAAGTCAAGGAAGTGGCTCTCAAGACACCCCCAATAAGCTCTGTGCCATCACTCAAGCCTCCCATAAGGCAAGTTCACCACTCCCAAGGATAATTAACAAATTCACTTCTAGACCAACAACCTTTATGAAAAGTATTTCTCCCAATGAAGTCCATTTATGTTTTCAATTTTGCATCTTTGGAAGTTCTTATTGTTGAACAAGCAAAGGCATAAATCAGCAACTGCCTTGTACAAAACCCCTTGCTGTCAGTACAAAACAAAGCCATGTACATTTCTCTGTTGGGATGTACTTGTCTATTCTGATGCAGAAACCCAGATTAACATGGATCAGATGGAACGGATATGAAAATCTCCCTTTGTGTTTTATTCCGGAATTCTACAATATCACCATTTGGCATGAATTGGCAGTTACTTAAGAGTGAGGATAAAAAGGAATGGCTGGTGTACCTGTTCCCTCTTGTCCAAAAGCTTGATTTGTGTAATGATCAGTGGTGAAGACTATTAAGTAAAAAATTCAAGCAAGCATCCACAAATGTGTAGGTGATGCTGACAGCAGTACCATACTTGCAGTCCTCCTGCATGTGGAATGAACAGCAGACAGCAACCTACAGCAATGCAGCCCATTGCTGAAGTACTAGAGAAAAATTGCAGGTCACATGAAATACAGTCAGGACATAATTACTTTCAAGCATCCCAGTCTTCTGAATCTCCAGAAAGAGCAGAAGAAAAAATTAATGGCATGCAGAAGTCATTACAGGCTGCATGAAGCTGATTGTCCCTTTAAGCTGAATGAAGGAATTGAAGGAATACCAGTGCAGAATAAAGACAGTGCCTGTACACAACAAACACCTGCAGAAAGAGCAAACACCAGTTTGAAGCTTTATAGAAAAGCCTCGTCTTAATCTTTCACCCTACCTTTAACTTATGAAACAGAACTAAGCAAAAAAATGAGGTTTCTGTTTCACAGTCTATGAATCCATTGATATAACTGTTGTTCCTGCTTTGCTGCTGCAACGTGTAATACAAGGGTCAAAACCAGAAATGGGTATCACAGAACGCCAGGGACTGGAAGGGACCTTGAAAGCCTTAAAGAGATGAAACAATGAGCAAAAGAGCACCCCACCAGATATCATTGTGAAATAGATAACCACCAGCTACAGACATACTCTTACAAAGCTTAATGTATTCAACCTTAGCTCACTTGCAGTTGTTTTTAGGCAAAAAAAGTGAAATTTGTGAAATTCAGGTACATAACACGAGAACTAGGGCAGTAATGGAGATGAAAGACGTACCCCTGGAAACACAGGGTGAAGACTATTACCCAAGGAAAACACCCAGCTGGAGATTTTGAAAGGAAGGTACAAATTACGTGGTTTATGTGTGTTGCTCAAGAGCAGAGACCGCTCATTTTCCTTATATTCTGAAAGTGGTGCCAAAGATAAGAGATTCCACGAGGCAACTACAAAAGCAGAGGCCAGGGTTCAGTAGGAAAGATTGTGACTAGGAAGAAGAAGCAAAGATATGTACTGGGATTCCTAGAACAACTTCCTGAAGACTCTTGCAAGTCCAACTGTCCATACTCCAGTGTGCTCACGTTGGGACAGAGCAAAAAAAAACAGACTGAAGGATCTGGTGATAAGAAAAACAGGAGAAAATGCCACTGTCTGATCAACACTTAATTAAAGTCAGTAAATATGAAGCTATTCTAATATGTCAAAATATGAGTATACTGCAATTATTTTACTTCTTCAGGGGAAGACTAATTTCTTGAGGAGAAATTACACTGATCTTTACATACATTACTGCAAGATTAATAACGAACACCTACATCAGAAATCAAGCTAGCACGGGCAAAGCAGATTCTTTGGAAGATTTAAGGACTATTTTATGTAAAATTTTACTTTCAGTTGTGAACTTCAGCAGCTAGGGTGACCCTTTTGTACTAGGAAAGTCAGTTAACTACATGGGATTTGTAAAGACCAGCTCAGAAACGACAAGTGCCGCAAGTGTCTATTTGCACAGCACACACCAGAGCGGGCCCTACTATCACCTGCAGCCTCTAAACACTACTCTGCGAGTGCTCCTAATAGTAATAACAACAACATTCATCTTATTGGATACAGCAGCTCCTATTTTCGTATTCACAGTAAAGCTTTAAAAATTCTCAAAGCACTTTCAGGGGTACTTTTTCTTAAAGACTTCAGAAAAAAAATATCCCGAGTGTTTAGCCATAATCACTATTGGGAAAATACATCAGTAATGTACACTTTAGAGCACTTCTGAAAAGCTACCCTCCTAACACCAGGTAAATGATATATGTTTTAGGAACACTTATGAATACCTATTCACTTATTAGTCTGGCATGGCCTGGAAGCACTATTGGCTAAACAATGGCGCTTCTATCGGGGTTTTGTGTGCGGTCAATCAAGTAAACAATGCGCGTTTGTTTTGAAACGCCCGAGTGTGTGCTTACACAGCAGTTTATTCACATCTATTATGGACATGCAAGTAAATAAATGTTCTGAGGTACATAACTATATATT
Organism: Rhinopomastus cyanomelas; assembly: GCA_013400115.1. Classification (NCBI taxonomy): domain Eukaryota; kingdom Metazoa; phylum Chordata; class Aves; order Bucerotiformes; family Rhinopomastidae; genus Rhinopomastus; species Rhinopomastus cyanomelas. The sequence goes on along the minus strand of VXBP01008282.1, from coordinate 749,734 downwards.
CAGTAAATACAGAGCTGAAGTTTCTATAGAATAAATAATAAGCACTACAACAATACCACAATCACAGGGGTTTATCCAACAATGTACTCTGCTACAAAACCCATTTCACAACTTCTCGCTGGCATTTTCCCCCCCTCATAATTTCTCTCTTTTGTCTTTAAAGAAAGGTGTTAAAGGGCAGAACATTACGTTTCAAGAAGCTGTTGCTTCACAAAATACACAGCCATTATGAGAAATAATAGCGCGAAAGGAAACTTTTTCTGGGGAGCCCTCCTAAAACTATGGGACCTGTTTCCAGCTCAATGCTTTACCTTGGTCTCCAGCAGACTTAGGCGAGTTCTGCAGTTTAGAGCCAGAGTTTTACATTGAGGATGTTTGTTTCTCTAAGTAATTGCTCAGTAAACAGTCCTGAAGGGTTTTGTTTCTAACTGCAAATACCAGAGGAGAGCAGGCTCTCCGCTAATCTGATGCATGCTTACATGTGGGTGAGAGCTTTCCACTTCCAGCCATCTCAAAGTCTCTTCATCCATTATTCTCCTCCTTTTCATGTTTCAGGAGGGCCAACAGGAAGAATTAGATCCTAGAGATGAAACAACTACTACTCACAACAGAGCTGCAAACAGGTGGAGAGTTAACATTCGGACCTTATGTCTGTTTTGTAAGATGCCAGGAGCCCTTAAGCATTAAAAACTGATTTGGGCTACGGGAAGATCTGTGCCCCAGTGGCAAAAAATTCCAGTGTTCCTGTGTGACTTGGTCTGGGTGGTCCTGCTGTGGCAGGGGGATTGGACTGGATGATCTTTTGAGGTCCCTTCCAATCCCTAATGTTCTGTGAGTAACTCTTACCAAGCCTTTGAGTGAAGAAAACAGATAGATAGAGGGGAACAAGAAATGAGGAAGAGAGCCTAATCAAGAAGGCTTCTCCAGCAGAAAGCCAAGGGGAAAAGGTTGGACTTGATGACCCTGAAGGTCCTTTCCAGCCTTGGTGATTCTGTGACTTAGCAATTTAGATCTTCTTGGGTGCACCAGGATACCCCATAGATATCTAAGACAGGATTTAAATAGTCAGAAAGGACAAAGTAAGGTTTTTGTCTTTGCCTAGATCACCCAAATTATCAATTTCCCAGCCTCCAAGGCAGACTAGATTCAGAAGAACATAGAAACATCTTAAAGTCTCAGATGTCAAATGCTTCCACATCCCAAGCAGCCTGATCTACGTACATAACACCCTTGCACGTATTGAAACTAAATTAAAAATAATGAACTACTTAAAGCACATTCATGGATATTCCTGGCAGGATCTACGTGGGCTTGGAAGAAAGGAAAAACTGCTAAATTAATAATTCTCTTCAGAACAGTTTGCTCAATGTATGTCCTATTTAAATGTTTTCAGATGTAAATGTTTTTTACCAGGTCTACTCTTTTTTTAGCCCTCAGCCAGCCATTGAAGTCACTTTCTAAAGGTCCAACAAAAGAGCTAAATGAATACAGAAATGACACCCTTGCTTTCAGGTAGGCTATGTACTCACCAGGGCACAAAAGCTTGAGTCTAATGACTTCAGTAGGTTTTAGGGATGACTAAGGTAGGAAGGAAAAACAGGACGAGTGGTTTCATGCTACCTTAGCATCCTACTTCAATAATTGCATAGAGTATATTCTTGATGTTCTGTGGGAAAATATAGCACAAACCCAGCTCTGTTGGCACTAGATTCATTACTATGATCCACACTCTAGAAATATAGAAGAATATTTCAGAGTTTTTAAAAAAACAATCAGGTCTGTGTCCTAGAAAGCTTTCTGAACAAAAAATAATGTATTAAACCATAAAATTATCCTCACTACAGCAAGACACTGATATATGCTAATCTTTTTAATTATTAGATTAATTTTCCCATTTAATTTGTCTAATTTATTATGAGGGGTCTTATCATTCCATTTAAATACTTGATGAAAAGATGCAAAGGAAAAAGAGCCAGGATCTTCTCAGTAGTGTCCTATGACAGGACTAAAGGCACAAACTGAAATGCAGGAAGGTCTCTACAGATCAGACAACGGTTCTTTACACTCAGGTAGACTGAACACAAGTTGCCCAGGAATGTCATGGAGTCTTCCTCCCTGTGGACACTCAAAAGCCATGAGAACGTGATCCTGGGCAACCGACTCTAGGTGGCCCTTCTTGTTAAGGGGGTGGGACAAGATGGCCCAACCTATCCCACTGGGTGAGTCTATGAAACATTTATCACAATTGGCATGTTCTCAATTCTTTAGCCCTGCCTCAAAGTCAAGCAATTTCCAAATTGCTTGGAAATTTCCAAATTTCCAAATTCCAAAAAGNTATCACAATTGGCATGTTCTCAATTCTTTAGCCCTGTCTCAAAGTCAAGCAATTTCCATAGAAATTTGGTGTCACAACTTTTTTTGAAAAACATTTCCATCCACACAAGAATAAAACAGACTTGGTCAGGTTTGGGGGTTATTGTATGCACTAAGCTGAATAGCACCAAACTCTCCACCCCACCACGCAAAGAAGCCTGCTGGGGTTACTTCTGGAGTGGTTTTGCAAATCCCAAGACATGTGTTTATATTTTGGTAACCATATCAGGCAACAAAGGACAGAGATGTACTAGACAACCTCAAAGGCAGAGTTTTCATCTTAGATTTAATTAAATAAGAACATTAGTCCTATATTTCACTCTGAATAACGTAGAGACGTACAACACAACAGTTAAGAAGGAACAGTTGACTTCAAACATCCCTACCTTTATAGCAATAAAACTATGTTCAAACCCCAAAAGCCTTAACACATATTTACCTTCTACAGAATCTATTTTGGTGTTTAATTTTAAACAGCACCTCACGTGCTTTGCACTGTTGGTGTGTTCCTAAGTCTTCGTTTCATTTTAGCCACTGATTTGTGTTTCTTTTTATTTTTTAAGAAGGTGATTGCACTATCAAACACAAGACATAACATTATAGCTCTTTTTATCTATATAAAACGAGGTGTAATCACTATATCCAGCTCTGTGCTGTATCAGAGGAGACTCTCGATTCTCCATTAGCTTTGTCCAGTGAGCTGGCAGTCACACATTTGTTCTGCTTTGCACTGAGGATTATGTAATTACAAAATCCATTAAAAATAAAAGCTGGACATGCCAATTTTTTTTTGCAACCTCAGCGTACCATGTACCACCCACACCACAACAAAAACTATCTACAAATAAGGGTCTAACCTGACTATGCAGAGAAATACATGAGGTAACAATTCTTTCATTCATTGTCTTGCTACAACTGACTATGACCACTCTTAACATGAGTTTAGCATCCAGGAGAAGACAAGCACACTTACTTTGTAGCAGAGATGTAGTCAAAGGAGCCACCTCGAATAACTTGTCTATTTCACAAAACAAAGCAAAGCAAAACAAAACAAAAGCAAAGTTTTCTTCAAAGAACCAGCCACAGAGCTCCTCTAAAAAAATTCAACAACTTGCTTCCTAGTGAAGCCTCTCCAGGTCTATCAGAAGGGAAATAAAGGTCCTGTTACAGCTGTTTCTCATCTCCTCTTAGAAAAAGACACCCAGCTGTTAATGACAGATTAAGCACCCTTTTGAGTCATTGGTGCTACACACAGAGAGCAATCAACAAGTTAATGAAGACACATTGCTCTTAAGTAGTACTGGGATCGTTCTTCACTTTCATTTTTTAAAACTGCTGTGAAGTATAAAACTGGTACTTCCGATATTAACATCTTCAATTGCTTGTACAGCTGAATAAAAAGCAGGCTAGCCTTTGCATCGAACACTAGCCTTGGTGTGTTTTCAATCACCCTTAGTAAAAAGGATACCCAGGGCAAATTTGCCTCAGTGTTTAATTTGTGCAGATTTTTTTAATTTCCCTGTTAGGGATTGAAAACACTGCTGTTGTCAGATGAACTAAAGTTTCCTTTCCCCATCTGGAACTGGCAATCCAAAAATTGCTTTTATTTCAAGAATAACTATAATGGGTGACAGTATTTTAAAATGTTTTCATATAATCTATTTTGAAAGTTTATTCACCCATTTTTCCACCAGCTTTTTCCCCCCCTTCTATTTCCTTGCGACATGGCAGCTTATTAGTTGTTCAGGAACCATATTTTAAGACAGCAGGAAGTACTTCCATTGACATGCAGTCATACTCAAGATTTTATTAAGGATTTATTTAGTACTTTTATTTTTTCAGCTCCAGAAGGGTTTATTCAAGCAGAATTTTAAGCAAAACCATGTGCAGTATCTACTTGTTTAAAGATCCATGAAATACAAATATGAAAATAAAAGAGGTAAGATCAGTTCTTAAGCGACCACAACGTTTCTTTAAGGTGTGTCACCTATTATCAAAGACACCAAGCTATTATCAACAGTAAACTGTGCTATTACAACTTTAATAGGTGGCTACAAAGTCACAGTGGAGGAATAAAGGCAGAGCTTTTTCAGTTCAAAAGATCAGTAGATAAGCAGCGTGTTATATGATAGTTGAAATGAGATCCTCTGAGAAATGAATCTTGTGCCATAACAAACAAGTCACCCCAGGTGGTGTGAGACCACTTTTTATACAGGATTCGACTCAAGACATACAATCCATGAAATGCTGGCAAACAGGAAAACACAACGAGCATCCTCAGACGTGACTGTCGATTTCAGAGATGTTTTGTAGAACTCTTATTCCTTCACAGACTTCCTCCCACTGTTAGACAAAAGAAGACAAAATAAATACAATGATTATTTCTGGCTGTGGTGTGGAACATTGCCTACTCTGTGATTTTATATATATATATATATTTATATAAGTTTCCTCCCTCAGGTTTTCTTGCACAGCCAAAAATAACCACCTTTCAAAGCTCTTGCCTTTTTTTCAGAAGAGTCCAGCAGCTCCACGCAGGTACAATCACAAGCACTTTATGCAGGATTCTAATTTTGTTTATTGAATCAACCCCGTTCAAAAGGCTGAATGACAGGGGAAATAATGGTCAGGCTGTATGTTTTTCAGATGTCATTTACCACAGGTTTGCTTTTGGGACGTTTCTTTGTTATTTCCAACATTTCTTCTTCTGACAACTGTCCAGGCTGCTCTGGTCGATTTCTCAGGTGTCCAAAACGCAGATCAAGGGAGTCTATTCAGGTGGTCCCTTCCAGCCCTGAGTGATTCTGATTCCATAACTTCTCCAGTGAAGTGATCCTGCTGTGGCAGGGGGATTGGACTAGATGATCTTTCAGGGTCCCTTCCAATCCCTAATGATTCTGTGATTCTGTTTATTTCATTTATTCTCCTTACAGATTCTTTCCAAAATCTCTTTGTTTCAGCTGGTTATTTTTTGTTTTCTCTGCAGTGTTTTATTTAACTGATCCTCCTCCTGGTTCCTTTTTTCTGCCTTCCTCAAGTGAGGATGGGCTATCGGAAAGACAGACCAAAAGGGAAAGCTATTAACAGCAGCTGACTGGCCCTAGGCTTGGCACAACACATGGCCTCAGATAGGAGCAACACACCTGAGCCGGCTCTTACTGAGGAGGGTACACTAAAACACTGCCTCTAAGTGTAGCAGTGAGCAGTCCTGACACACCTGAGTGCATCACTGGACGTGTGCTTTGGTCCATAAACCATGAGAGCCTTTCATCTTCTAAATTCCTTAAGCCCTGCTTGTCAGGACTGTAACAGCAACAGGCTTCAGGAGGGCAGATGAACAAAAGGAAAGCCCTCTGAATTCAAAACCTGCTTGTCAAAATTAGGAAAAATTGTCAAAGACTCATTTGAAATGAAAGAACTGATCAGAGTTGGGCTCATTCATGAAGTTTTACATTATCCCACAAAATACAACATGGGACTCTGTTAGACATGTAAGAGAGAGTTCATGAAAGACTGAATGAGATCCCTCGCTTGTGGAAGTAGGCAAACAACTGACACTAAGATACACCTTCCCTCCTCCTCTTTCCCAGATGTTTGATAACCACCCCTCTGCTGCTAAGGCTGTCAATCACACAGTCAGCAAGAGGGAGCACAGGCTGCTCGCTCAGCAACTCCACAGCCTGGCATCTCAGTGCAAGCCCAGTCACAAAAGGTGTTTAAGTTAAGGTGCTGTATGGAAAACTGGAGTAGCCAGGGCACAGACACACATTCTTTTTTGTCTTCCTTTACAAAAGTGATAACCTTGGATAGAGGGATGAGCTGGCAACACCAAAAACCTACAGGAAAACTCAGCAAACATTAGCGCTGTTTAGGAAATTTTTTCAAAGCGGTTCTCAAACTCTTAAACTTGTAGGAGAACACATTTTTAATTGATGCAAATATGGCTCCTGTGGTCTACAGGAGCAGAGTGCAGCTACATACACTATTGCCAAATAGATTGTTAATACTGAGAGTCCGTCATACTTCACTATGTTCATCAATTCTTCTCCTCTTGTAACTTCTTTCCTGGCAAATTTACTTCCAGAACATAGAGGAGTTAAGAGAAATCTAACTTCTCCTTTTTATAACACTGAATTGATTGGACTCTGGTAAAACAACTCAAAATTGAAACCATTCTAATTTGCATGCTGATTAATCTGAGGGGGCTCTATTGACAGTCCATGTACATATTAGCACCCAAATTCCTGCCACTAATATTAATTCAATGTGGAATAATAATATGCAATTTACTGATACTCAGATTTCGTGTTTATAACTTGATAAATTAGTTTAGTGCTGCTGTGGAGATAGAATCAAACTGCTGTGTTTACAGTGTTGCCTCTTCAACTATGACTGCATAAAAGCAGCATCCACCGAAGGAAATGGGGATTCATTTTGGTCATGAATGCTCTGCTCAAGTAAAAGTTCTGGAATTTAAGAAGCACTTAGTTGCTGCATTAGGCCATTTAGGATGTTTCACGTCTCAATTGACTGTAATACCAATCTGCTCAAGTGCCCTGCTAATGACCTTCCATCTCACAGCAAGCTCAGGAATTCAGTGTTTATACTTTTTTTTTCCCTAACTATACCATGAACAGACTGAAGGACAGATCCTTCTTTTTCTCTCTACTATGGCAGAAGGGTGTAAACTGTCAACATTATTTCATACCAAAAAACTCTAACTTTCATCCCTCTTAATGAAAATTATTATTGCCAAAGTTAGGAAAAGGGGACTGTTTAAAATTACAGAATGTTAAACTTTAAGGGATGTGGTATTTTCAGTGTTCTCTTTAAAAATAGAGATATTTGCACACTCCAAATTGCACACTGCAGCATGAAGATTTCCTAGTTTCGTGTTATTTTCAATTTTTACCTGTGACACAGTAAATAAGAATCTAGTCTGAGAAACACCACGATCATGTCTCAGAACGCTCTTCAGAATCTTAAATAAATAGTGAATAACATCACGGAGAGGACTGGCTCTTCATCTCATGCCACTGAGATAACTTCACTGCAGTCAAAACTCGTAAGCATTCCCACAAATGTAGTGTGTGATCCAGAGCATTGAAAAAATGAGTATTAAATCATCTACCTTGGCTTCACCAGCCAGGCGAGGAGCACGGGAATACTTTCTTGAGTTATGTCATTAGCACTTGTCTGCATTGTTTATGTTTTAAACATCAGTTCAAACAATCATTTACAGTGTTCTGGGAGACACTGAAGCCAAATCCTACTTTCTTTTTAACTTTCTTCATGAGCCTCAGAAGAGAACCACTTACGAGCTCTGCACTTTCTGTTTACACCAACCAGCAAGACGATGCCGTGGGATGTCACATCTATAGATACATTTTCTAACTTACTATATGAAAAAACAAAAATGGAGGTTAAAAAAAATCCTGTGATGCTTTCGAAAGGTTCTAAAAGCAGAACACCTATCATGGAGACAGAGAATTAGAAAGCAATGGTCCCCCCTTTCCCCCTAGCAGAAACCTGAGAATGTAAAGCACTTTGCTTGCTCTTAGAATTCTGAGTTTGCATATCCAGGAAAGTAATCAATGCCTTTGCAAAACACAAATTCTTTTAGGACATGCATTCTGAAATTCTTAGTGGACTACAGGAAGAGAACCTGTTCTAGGATAACAGCTATCATACAGTTCAGGCAGATCAGAGCCTTCACTGTGTTGCAACATGACAATCAAACATGTAATCCCACAGCTAGAGCCTTAAAGTGTGGCTGTTAAATTAACTTTGTTCAGTTTAATTTTCATTTCAGACTTGATATTGTGAGGAATTTTTTCACAGAAAGAGTGGTCGAGCACTGGAATAGGCTTCCCAGGGAGGTGGCTGAGTTGCCATCCCTGGATGTGTTTAAAGATCCTTTGGACAAGGTGTTGAGGGATATGGTTTAGGGGTGAACTTGTAAGCTGGGGTAGGTGGTTGGACTCGATGATCCTGGGGGTCTTTTCCAACCAGTGTGATTCTGTGAATTTCATTCATAGCAGAGATCACATCAGCCAGCGTGTCTAGTTAAATACTTGGTCTCTTCATAAAGTCAGGTAGAGAGCATCATCACCACCACCATTAGTGGGAATTTTGTACAGGAATTACAGCTACAGTCTGACTGGAATCTGAATCACTGTGTTTGTGTAGCAATACCATCAGGAAGAACATATAGAAACACTTAGTTGATACCAGCTAATATTTAAACCAGTCTAGTTAAATCAGTTTCCATATTTTTTTAAAAAAGCTATTTTCAACAAAATACCATTATTTCCATTAATAAGTACCATTAAATATATGATATTTAATAAATATATGTATATAATTATAATTAAAATAAAAATGATAAACACTATTATTAGATACTATTATTTCTTGAAGATACATTCAACAAAACACTATTATTTCTCTTTATATATTTAATGTCAATTTCTTTAAATGCACTGTGGAGGAGAGTATCTACCCAATATTAACAACCCTTGTTTCCTAATGAGTTCATCAAGTCCTTAATCCTCCTTTTTAACTCATGAATAAACTCTAGTGACATTCTTCTATGGATTTTCTGATACTATATTTATTTCTATCTTTGTGGAAATGTGTTTCCAAACTAATAAGTTGTTAAATTATGTGACTTGAACACAACTGATAAGAAGACCACATGGCAAAACAAGAAGATAAGCCATCTGCACTCCAGTCATCCAAGTGCTGATTTTTACAAAGGGAAATTTCTTTTCAATAAACACAAAGCAGCAGACCGGGCTCAGTCAAGCTTGGCTGTAGTAGTATGGCCACACCTACAAATATAGAAAAGTAGAAAGACAATTTTCAAGTAGATCAACCTGATAAAGAGTTCTGAAAGCTCTGCAAACTGGAAGCCGTGTTCTGGGCACAACAAAACATGGCAACAGGCTCCGCGCTCTCTAGCGCCATCTACCGGCACTCAGCGTTTTCCTGTTTACAGAAGGGGCACTGAAAGGCTCCTTCAATCTCGTAAAGAGGTCTGAAGCAACAGAGAGAGCTGGCAGATTTGCCTGTAGAATTTCTTGGCATGAGAACTTACACCCGCAAGGCACAATCAAGCCTACTGTGCTGCAACAGCGACAAAGTCTTTCGCAAACCATTGCACTGCTATGTTCTCCAGGTGAGAAAACCACCTCCAGAATGAACTGTGACTCCAGGGGCTTTGTTTCAGCATAAACCTAAGCCCCCTAGATTTTTATTTGTTGAGAAAGACCAGTCTAGAGGGGGAAGACACTATTAAGGACTGCTTGTAATTTTTTTTAAACAGAAACTCAAAGGGCTGATTGTTAGTTTAGAATTTAGAATTTCCACTTAAAGTACAACTAAACCTGCAGCAGTAATTTAACCTGCTTATTCCATGAAACTATTGAAACAGTAAAAATGGCATAAAGTGGAACTTAGTCAAATATTACTCTTCAGATATAGTCAGTCTTGTGCTCTTGCTAGGTGTTTTATAAGAACAGAAATGTCATTTAACTCATATCTCTACTACTTTAAATGTAATAGTAGTTCTCAGACTTTTGAACCTCAAATATGTTTGACTTCTTCACAGCCTGTCTATGTGAACATTCTTAACCAAGGGGCTAGGAAACATTGAATTGAAATGTTACAAAATTCTGATATTATGTTGTTTTCAGAAGTGCCCTGTTAGGTCTCTTATGAGTAAACAGTAAGGGGGACTGATCTTAAAGCTGGCTTAAAAGTCTAGATGTTCCCTCACTAGCAAACTAGACCAGAGAAGGGATGGTGGAACACAGAAATGTAGATTCAAGTCTGCCTGCTGTCAAGGTTTGGAGTTGAGATACTCCACGGCAGAGAGCACAAAGCCTTCAAATCCGAGGTACATTAGTTAAGTGGACATAGTTGCCCCAAACCCTAAAACCCTGGTTTAGGCATCTTCTGGTGCTTTTGTGTAGCTGGTTTGTCTTGGTTGGTTATTAGTTCTTTCTACTCACTGAAGGAGTCCTATGCTACAGCCTCCCTCCTCTCTCCCCACTGCTGACTCTGATCCCAGGAAGGCAGCAGGATTTTGCTCCTAAAAGGAATGGAGAGAGATCTGCAGGGCAAAGATTGCTCAGTGGTTTGGGAAACCACCACAGTAGCCTCTCTTCATCTGTAAACCAAAGATCTGAGCTGTGGTTTGGAAGTTCTAGGAGTGCATACGATGTGGCGCAGAAGAAGTGTTTCTGGCCTGTAGGAAATTAGGATCTTTTAGGGGTATTCCTTGGGATCTCTTACAAGACTCTCAATCTTATGCCCACTCCCCTTGCCATCATTCTTTATCCAAGCTTTTTTCAACATGATATTAATTCCTAATTTCATGCAATGTTTGAGTTTCCACAGCATTTACTAAACCATTTTCCGCTGATAGGAGAATCTTCACACAGACCAACTGGTCATGAAAGTAGCTGTATTTCTGACCTGGTTTTCCTTGTAGATTATTTAAGGTGCAACTAATTGTAAATCTTACTAAATTATTGTTGTTAAAGTATTAATTGTAACCTCATATTTACCAAAAGGAGAAATGTACTAACACTTGCTGGAAGTCTGAACTGACACCTCTATTCCAGCTTTTAGTGCTCAGCTTAAGTGACTACCTCAGTGTCAGACAACTTTAGTTCTGCCACTCAAGTGTGAAAGCTGGCATTCCTCATTGTTTTCTATATACAAAACAATTAAGTTTACACAGATAAGTGGCCACTTGAGGTGAATTTCCTCGTAGTCAAGAGTCATTTCTTCTACAAACAAGCAAACAAAAACTGAGCTGAGAATGCAAATGTGAGTTGACACCTCACCATTTTACACAGCTACCGTAGAAAATATAATTGCAAGGGAACGTCATGGGTTTTGCAAGCAATTGACAAGCTGTTGCAATTTCTAGGACAGGAAAAAAACATCCTAAGAGAGTGGAAGTGTTTACAAGCGCTGCTGCGTATGAAGTGTGGATGATGCCAACACCAAATCACACTCGTGACCTGTTTTAAGAAGAAATGTCTGTAAGTAATGTATATGTTGGCAGCTACATGGCTTCAGAACCACAAACTCCAAGAAAATACATTACGACTGTAATACACGAAGTATCCACCTGAAATAAAATTACCCTACAAGTTACTAATTAGCCAGTTTTTTTCCCCAAATATTACACATCACAGTAAAAAGTAGAAGTATAGAAGAAAACCTGTATATAAACATAATGAACACACACAGTCGAGAGTTTTAGGTGGCTGGAATTAGTCTCTTGGGTTTTTTTCAAAAAATGAATTTTCTGGAAAAAAAAGAATCAATGGGGTGGGTATTTTCCATAACTAGTTGGATCAGGTTTCAGTTACACGTATTGACACAGCCACTTCCCTCCCCAGAAATCAAAATGCCTTTTGAAAACTGGGTTTCCTTGAACAACTCCAGGCAAGGCAATAATAAACTGTAAATAAAGTTGAGCCAAAGCATAAAAGTTTATTCTGCTTCAGACAAGAAGTCCTTTTTAAATTTTCAAGCTGCAAGACTAAAGGAAGCATGAATTTATTCTTGTTTAAGATAAAATACATTAAAAAACACATCAGAAATTAATATGGCCTCGTATTAAAACATAGATGATGTGAAGAGATCCCTCAGCAACTTGCAGTTAAAATACTAGGAGGGGAATGGAGCAAAGCTGGAGATGGGTAGATTTAGAGTGGATGTGAGGAGGAAGGTCTTCACCGTGAAAGTGGTGAGAGCCTGGAATGGGTTGCCCAGGGAGGTGCTTGAGGCCCCATCCTTGGAGGTGTTTAAGGCCAGGCTGGATGAGGCTCTGGCCAGCCTGGTCTAGGGTGGGGTGTCCCTGCCCATGGCAGGGGAGTTGGAACTAGATGATCCTGTGGTCCCTTCTAACCCTGACTGACTGTATGATTCTCTGCAGTGATAGCTGCCTCAGCTTTCAGTCCTCAGCCCCTCTGCAGGGGAACAGCTGAAACTCAATGGGCTTCAGTCCCTGTAGGGCACCCATTGTGTCCACTGGCCTAACCTAGTACCCAGTGAGACTCAGCTGGGCAGACTGCACAAGGAACTTTAGTGCTTTGAACTCTATATTCTTTAATGCTGTGCACGGCTGCTGAAGTGGGAGCATCGGTCGCACCATGTCCGCTTCGGTGGCACAAAGCTCCAAGTGACTTGATAGTTCCAACGACAACAAAACTGAGAGAAGACATTGAGGTGGGCTGATTCACCATTTTGCCTTAAGTATTTAAATTATGGAAACCAGGACCTAGACTTAAAATCAACAGAAAAGGAGAAGGGCTTTTTTCCCTATGGTTGTGTCAATTGTTAAGAAGCCAATTGCAGGATGCTTGAAGTCACAAATCAATTACTTGGAACAGAAGCAACGTGGCTTCCAGGTCTCACCTCAGAGTGTGCTTTAGAAAAGGGCACAGCTCAATCAGAAAAGACAGAAGAGATTCCTCACACTCATGCCCCTCCCTCCAAACATTTTCCCCTTCACAGCTAAGTCCTCCCTTTAAAAATGGGAAATGCAATTAAGTAGTCCCCTCTATTCAGAGCTGCAAGTCTGAAACAAAACAGGCCTCATGGGGTTATACCCAAGTCATTAAACCCCAGAGTCGTCCTGAATACCTGTCAGTCTTTCCTTTGGGAAGTCATGTAGGCAGGTTTTCACTGGCCTTGAAATAAGAATCCAAGCCTCCATGACTTTCCACGGCTACAGCTAGTAGCCACTTAGACGAACTTTACCAGACGTTTATCACTTCAGAAGTTATGTCAGTATTGGGCCATGAATTAAAAACGGGAAGCCTCTCTTTCTGTGGTGGGATCAAGTCTTCAGTTTTGGTGATACTGCACCAAACTAGGACAAAGCAAGCCAACTCTTTTCCAAAACTCTTTTGCTTTGTGGAAGGAAATTTCAGTCACATTGGCCACTGAAAAAAGATCAATTTGAATTTCGAAAGATAAGCTGAAAATCAATTATTTGCCAAGTTTGAATATGAACTCCAATCAACACATACGCATCTACCAAGGTGCATTTATTTTCCCTCCAGTATTTTTGTTGCTGCATTTTTGTGGCCCTATGTTTTTGCTTTCCACAGTATTTTCATTCCTTTCTAAGTTCCAGTATGTTAACTATTCCACCCAAGATTTCCCTGGTGATTCACAGGTAACATATGCAAACATTTTACTGCCATTGACTAAAAATGCAGATATTTTCTATTGTGTTTTCTTGTTTTTTTAGTAAAATCAGCTGTGTTATTATGTGGCAGGTACATTACTGTCATGGAGCAGGATAAAAGGTAAACTAAGGTGTGCTGAATTCACCAGCCAAACGTTGTACCTATCCAAGACATGAATTAATACACTTTAGGTTTGAATAAAAGAGACTTCTGACAGTCACCATGTACCCGTGCTAGGGGCACATCTTGAGCCACTTGATACTTTTCTATCATCAAGACTTTGCCAAAACACAGGAAAGCACACTGTGCCCTCCAGCAACTTATTCACAGTCTGCATGCCACAGAAGTTTGGGGAAGATCTGAAGGTTCTACATCTCATATTTCCGAAATCTTTCTAGTTCTGTTGTGAGCTGCAGGGGTTCATCTACTGGTTCCTCTCCCCACTGATGAAAAGTAGACGTTACCTTTGAAGGTTTCAAAAACTTGCTACCAGAACCACAAGTACAACTCTTGTGCTTTTCTCAAGGGGCCTGATAACATTTTCAGAAGCATGAGCCCAGTAGAAAGTAGCAGGACGAAACTTCAGGTCATTTAGGTACTTTTGAAAGTTGCAAATGTGCTTTTTGGGGGGAGAACTGTGAAACCTTTTCATTAGTCACCCCCATTTTTCAAACTCCATTTTGATAACTGTAGGAAAATCCTTTAGTAAGCATTGTCCTGTGTGGACAGTTAAAACTTCCCAACACCATTATCAGTTAAACCTCAAGATAAAATGTGATAAATCATACCCGGGTCGAGAAGCAGGCAAAAGATACCTTCCAAGCCAAGGTTTATTCTGTAGAAGTTTAAACTGTTTTGTTGGTTTCCAAGCATAATCACTTGTGTTCAGCTGGTATCTAGGCAAAGCATCGACTTTTTTTCCTGAAATACATATTTTATCATCATGCTCAATCTCAGTAAATCCACTTGCCACATATTGATGAGCATGTCATGCATACCCTCATTTTTCACGATGGGACTAGTTGAAAGGCACCTGTGCCTCAGAACCACTACATCAACCTCAATCTAGTACAAACTTAATTGTGAAAGAACTAGTAGAATTCATATAATCTCACTGGAGGAATAATCAATGTGTTGGGGTCTTTCAAATGCACTAGATATGGGGACATTAAATGTGTTAATAATTTAAATGTGTACAGATTGTGCACGCCACAGTGGCAACCAAGTGCCACTCTGCTTTGATTTTCTGCATATCCATCCTCATTATGGGTCTTACCTGAACCTAAGGTAAATTAACCTATTCCCAGAGCATCCACCCCCAATGCATCTGTCTCAAAAATTAACAAGAATATTGTGGCAAGAATCTTCTAACACCCTCTTGGGGTGTTCTTGACCTGCTTACATACTTCAGTTCTTGTTATCAAGCCTGTCTTCACTAGTCAGAGCGGTAAGTCTGTCCTAGAGCAGTTATTAGGAGTTTTACCTTTCCAGAATCCTAAGAAATTAATTAACCCCACGCAGTACTTCTATTTTCTAGGGTCAGCATGCTCACAGCATGCTGAAAAAACACTTGCCAGTTGCTTCAGGTCAACAGTTCAGTCTCATTCCGAAGTGAACTTCAAGACTGCAAGAGCAGAAGAAGGCCCTGTGCTGTCAGGATCTTCTTCACAGAGCTGCTGTTTGCCAGGCTGAGCTTCTCCTCCTAAGCCAGACATCACAGACCAAGTGTGGAGAACTACTCTGCCCCATAGTAACTTACCTGAGGAAGACTGCGTGTCGTAATGTGTAGACTCACTACAAATCATCTGAAACTCTGCTGGTAGGATCCCTCATAGCATGTTTTATAAACAATTGGCAGAGATAAAAGGGAACTCAGGACCACATTTACTCCACATGCTGTACACATGTGATTCTTTAAGTGGCCCGTTGTTCCATGATCACAGTGAGTGGCTCCATGTAGGTCTGCCAAGTCTGTCAATGACAGAAAACTTTGTGGGTTACACAGGAGAAAAAAAGACCTCTGAGAAAAGACATTAGGGGCTCTTAGAAGCAGAAGGTGTGCCTGAGGAAGGCTAATATGTAAAGTTTAGTGAATTTTTTTCCTATGTGAGGCAAAGGATTTGCTGGTTTGTAACAGGATGATCTTTCCCTCTTAAAAAATACAAATCTGCACTGCTGTTGGCATAAACCCCAACCAGAACTTGGGTGAACATCAACCACTGCTCATGGCTCCAGTTGGATGTCTGAATGCAACCATGAGGCTTCCGTTCACTTGTAGTCAAAGAATTTAAACATAGGTGCTTTGACCAAGGAGCAGTCAGAAATCAGCTTTAAGTTACAAAGATCTCAGACACTGTCCTGTATTTCCACAACTAATTCAACATAGCTGAGATATGTGATTTCACTGCTCACCTGAAACTCACTGAGGATTGGGACTCTGCTCACTGGCTTTCTTGTAGGTACATCAGCATGTGTACATACACACACGGAGAGGTGTAGTAAGCTCAGATTTAGGAATCAGTCGTTACTTATGTGAATTATTGCTGCCACACAACTGCTGGTTGGTAATGAAGCCAGTTTTATCCATTCAGGCCCTCCTCAACCTGGATAAAGAACCATCCAAGTTATCATCGTCACTGGTTGTCAGCAGACTACACACTAACATTTCCCTTGGAACTGCCCAAAAGTGCTTTGCTTTCATCTTTCTCAGGGGTTCAGCTGCTCCCAATAATTAGCCAACAGAACTGCTGAGTGCTGCCTAACAAAGCCATCAAGGCAATTCAAAGGCCAACTGATGTGCCATGAGGAAGTCTGACCACGCATTCCCACTACTTCCCTACTACCATCTGACCCCTCAACAAGCAGGTTAGAAAGCCACCTCAACAAACAAAAGAATGCATAATCTCTCTCCAACTAGCTGGTGGTAGGATTAAATAAGCATTAGTGCCAGGAGAAGCACAAAGCCAGGCTGGAAAGGAAGGAAGTAGGAGCATCCCTTTCAGCAGGGGTTAGCCTTTTGATTGGCCTTATCTGCATTGTCCCACTGCAGTTGGAGGGGTGTGCTTCGGGACAACTGAGCAGACTTAACAGCTCTCTGATGCCAAAGGAGCAGTCCCATTCTCCTCTCTCTCGCATTCCAGCTCTAGCATGTATCTGACCCCTCAGTAAACAGACTCATTAATCCGGCGGAAAGCTATTTGCTTTTTTGGTTGGGTTAGTTTGCCAGTGGTTTAATGAACTGAATTGGCTCAGAGAAAGGTCAGAGAAGCACCAACCAACAAAGAAGAGGCACGGGAAATGCAGAGCCTGGAGAGGGGGTGGACACAGAGCTGCCCTGTCAGCAGCAGCCACCAGGTCAGCCCAGCCATCTCGTCCTACTGCACTCCCAGCCACCCAGCAGGCAGACAGCCAGCTCTGGCTTTCCAAGGGAAAACAGGTCAAGTATGTGGTTCTACCTCCCTACACAGAGTTGTTCTTCCTTTTGGGACTAACAGCATCCTGCCACACAGCTTAGAATCTGTACGTAGTAGCAAGTTTAAATGTATTGTCCACCACAATTTTGCTGAAGATTGTGCTGAAATGTCTATCACCAAGCCTTCTGCTTCAAGAGCCGCTTCCTATCTGTAGCCCTCATCCCCTTTAGCAATAGACTCCGAGCCCTTCCTCTGTGAGACCACAGAAACCACCATTGCCCCCACCTATCCCCTCCTAGGGCAGTCTTCCTTCCCTTTAACACCTCCTGCCCCACATCTCTGTCCCACTCCTACACAAGTTTGCAGATGATACAAAGCTGGGGGCAGATGTGTCTGAGTTGGAGGGCAGAAGGGCTCTGCAGCGGGACCTTGACCGCCTGGACAGATGG
>VXBP01008282.1:657857-732115 GCA_013400115.1 Rhinopomastus cyanomelas | reverse complement strand
GGAATGGCCTGCCCAGGGAGGTGGTGGAGTCGCCAACTCTGGAGCTGTTCAAGGCAGGATTGGACGTGGCACTTAGTGCCATGGTCTAGCCTTGAGCTCTGTGGTGACAGGTTGGACTTGATGATCTATGAGGTCTCTTCCAACCTTGATAATACTGTGATACTGTGATACCCAGCAGTGTAGGAGCGACTCAGGAGAGGGGCTGTGATGCTGTTCCACCAAGCCATGGTCTTTATCCATAACACACAGAACCTGTAAACACATACTGTCACAGCTCATTGGTTGACTTGAAAACCCATTTAGGATTGATGGTTTAGGGGACAGGAAACAAGCGTCTTTCAGTGGTCACCTTCATCAGGTCTGATACTCTGGGGATGCTTTTTTATCGAGTATGTTTTTCATGCAGTATTAAACGTTTCATTGTGCGATGGAGAAAGAGTCTTTATGCAACTGCAAGTCTCCTCTTCCAGTATTTACAGAGCAGAAGACGTAATAAATGCTGTTTCTGGATTACATTTACATCCTCCAAACAGCATTGAAAGCACATTAAAGAAAACAGAAAAAAAGAAAGCAATAAGCGTGCACATAAGTAAACACCAAGGCCATTATAGACCTTCTCTTAAATACCCTGTGTAGAAAGCCCTGAGATGAAAAAGAATTAACATTGCAAAAAGCAGACTGAAAACTAAGTCTTTTAGTTTCTGCAGTAACTATAGGAACACATGATAAAGTTAGGCAGCAATCATGTGCATAATTAAAGAAGTGATTATATGTATATTTATACCATCAATGCATAATCCTCAATTTGTTTAACATAAAACAGAACATCAAGGAAACGAGAATTTAAATTCCACTTGTTTAATACGGAACATTAAGTACACAACAAAAAAACTCCTATAGCTTGAACGAAATTTCAAGGTGGAGAATATTTGGGAGGAAGTAATGAGTGAAAAGAAAAGGAACATGTTATGCTTAATGAGCAGAAACTTCATTTGTAATAATTAGGGAGTGTTATACTCAAATACTTAAAAATCAGGTAATGTCAATTAATAAGACGTTTCTTCATTCTATACAAATGAGACAGATCTGAGAGCATTCACACAGACTTATTGTCTGTCTGGCTCCAGCACATCAGGAAACACACAGCCTGACATGTGTCTAATAAAAATAATCTCCAAAATGTTTGCAGATTAGGAACAGTTTCCAGACTAGTAGCAGGATGCAGTCTGTGTGATGCGAAACTGGGGACTTTTGAGCTGCGTGCTCAGGCTGACAAGTACATTGAATGTGGTTAAGAGGTCATCACTTCCTTGGTCCTCTCCTACCCCAGACAGGAAAGTTTGGGAAAGGAGAGTGGACTCACTGTAGCACGGAATGAGAGCTCCCTGTTGGTGGGGTCTCTCGGAGGTACCACTGAGGAGCAGCCAGACTTCCTTCGCCGGCCAGAGGAGCCACGGCCAAAGCTCTGTAATCTCGATCAGAGGTGGTCTCTGCTTCCTGCTAAGCACTAAATTTCAGGGACCCAAACAGTGACAAGAAGTCATTCCTCCCCCAGTCTCAGCCAAGAGCTGTGGCAAAGATTAATTCCTTCATATTTTTCCCCTCGCAGAGTGTGGAGCATGCTCATCTATTTTGATGACAGTATTTACAGTGTTTCCTTTTAGTCTCTTTAGAAATGGTACCCAGCTGTCTCGAAGGCAGCTTTTTTTATGTTTGATTGGCAGCACTCTCAAGACCAAATATTGAGCTGTTCTAAGAAGGAGTTAAAGAGCTATCATTGTAAATATAATGTTCTGTCTTACCAAGAGCTCTGTGGTTAATTGGATACCGGAAATAGATATTAGCCCATATTGTCAGTATTGTATGGACTTGATAGGATAAGGAGTCATCTGTCATCAAGTCAAAAAGTATTATAGAACTTTCTTCACCCTTAATGCTGTTGCTCAAGGGATTCCAGCTTTCCACTGACCCTTCAGCAATCCTTCTGTGCACAGATACCTGGGGTAAGCTATTGCAGTCACCCGCTCCTGAGCACAGAGGAAATAATGCTGTGTGCAGACTATGTGCACTTTCTAGTGGAGGGGAAAAAAGCCCCAACAATATGAAGTATTTTGCTTTTCATTTCCTCATTGTCTGCTGTGAAGGATTGAGAATTGTATGAAATTTTGATTTAGTGGCATGGGTTAGTGTTTGAAAGTGCTGTGACTTAACATTTATTGATGCACGTATATTCAATATTAACACGTGAATTACTTTACTATATTAACATCATTGCTGTTTGTTCCACAATTGCAGGGAAAAAATGTTTTAAAGTATTTTCCAAGACTGCATAAATAGTGTAACAGTTATTTATACACGTCGAGGAGTCTTGGAACAGCTAACGCTCTATTATTGCTTTGTTTCATAGGAAGACCGTATCCCTATGAATTGCTTACTTAGCATTGTGTGTTTCCTCTGATTCAAATGTGTTACTCAAATTAATCCCTCTGGTTATCATTAGAACTGTGAGAGCCTGAAAATTCAAAGCTGTGGTGCAAGTCTGTGTCAGTGACAGCCGCAAAAATGGTAAGGCAATAGAAGTATTTTTGTGCAAGGAGAGGTTATTTTTATGTAAACATAAAAGCACCGTTAACCGAGTTTATCAGGAGGAAAATAGGAAATGTAATTTTGTGATAGACTTTGTAAAGTCAGTCAGTCATTACAAAAATAATTAAAAATCCCTGTTCTCATTTTTAAATATTTAGTGTTCTGAGCATGAAAAAAACATACAAGTAGTCAAACAACTAACACTTTGTTTATGCATTAGATGTTTAAAATATTTTCAAATGAGCTGATGTGGAAATCTTGCCAGAGCCTGGTTATTACCTTAATTTATTAAATTCTATTATTAATGCACTCATTTTCTTGTATGTTGTTCTATCTATTAGATCACTGTGGCTTATCCATGGGCTACGTCCAACTCCTAGGCACCTCCAGGTGCTCTGTGATGGTATGGACAAAGACTTAACATGTAGACTATATGCCCTAGGGAGTGATACTGCATGTTATGGCTTATAGATTCTGCTTGTAGATTATGGTTTATAGATTCTGCTTGTAGATTATGGCTTATAGATTCTGCCATGGATGTGAGTTAAAATTCTTTTAGTTTCTGGTGAAGAGGGTGCTCGCTGCACACCTTTGCTCCTGACTTTTTTTTTTTTACAGCAGCCTGTAAAATATTAAATACGACTGTAAATATTGCTGTGGCTGTTGTGATTGAATGCACTTCTCAATTTGCATCATTCAATCATCTGTACTTAGAAATAATTTATAATAATTAAGTATTGCATCATGTGATCTTGCACAGCAAAAATGGATGGTAAAGCAAATTTCCACAGAGAACAACCCCTGAGATGATCTTAGGAGCAGGGTACCCCACGGCATTAAGTGTTACTGATTCATGTGCATTTCTCATGAGATGGGCCATCACTAGTTCTGCTACCTCCTGTCGGGGATGAAGACACTGTTCTACTTACATTCTATTTCCAGACCTTACTTGGAATTTACTTACTCTGCCTCTCTTCTGCTGGCCCATTCTCTTTAGGCCACATTTCTTTTGAGAACATTTGCAGAAGTTGTGAATTAATAAGTATACAAATAATTATGTTGCGTGACAAAAAGACATTCATTTTGGCAACTACAATTGGATAACATGAAGTACCCTTGTAGGATACTGCTTTTTCTATTAGTCATCCTTGGAGCTTGTTTTTTTAAGGAAAAGGAATCTCAGTAAGAAAAAATCTCATCACAAGTCTCTTACATTGAACACTCGCTGATAATGGTCTGGTTATGGAGTCTTAGGTTAGCAGAGTATGAGCTACCTCTACTTTTACAGCACTTAGTAAATAGCAACTTGAAGTAAAAAGGGGGAAAAAAAGAGAAAAGATTATACTAAGAGAAAAGAAAAAATTAACATGAACCAACCTGTCCTTTAATCATACTTATTTCAGAATTGCCATTTTGCAGGAGCTCAGATCTGACACTTGGATAAGTTGTTACCTGGTGCTAAAGATGTAGAAGAAAACTGATATTCCTGATTTTTTATTTCTATTAAATGCCATTCTCAAAATAATTTGGAAGGAACAAAATGTGTTCAAGCTATTGTAAGGTAAAGAAGCAATATTAATTGACATATATTGCAACACTCAATGGAATATAGTGTGAAGAGTTGCACTAAGTCTGTGTGAATTCGCTCGTCAGTCCTGTCACTTCAGTTCTAAGATGTGTTATCTGGAATGATTTACAGGTACAAGGGACTGAAAAAGAAGACATCACCATTTCACACCAAGGAATGTTCCAATTATCCTCTGTTACCTTTATTAGCAATTTATCGTTTCAGCTATCTAAACTATAGGGTCAATGTGTTTTTAATTAATAGGGAAATGTATGTGATATCATACTTTGCCATTTTTTAGGCCACTGAATGTGGTAAAATGTCAATATTTATCATCTGTATTGGAGTCATATTTTGAAGTTGGAAGTGCAGACTCTGTGCACACACAGTTTTTTTATTGATACGGTCTATTCTGTATTTCTCGTCAAAACTGTTATATAAATCAAAGTGGAAGTTTAGAAGATAACAGAATGTCCAGATGAGTTGGCAGGAGGTGTAGTTTCCTGAGTATTGCACAGTTAGACCTGTGTGATACAGAGCCATAAATTCTTGTATCCCTTGTAGGTTTCATTCAGCTTCCCTCTGGCTTGCACACACCATTTAAATTCTATAATAAAAGTCAGACTCACACATCTTGTTTGGGGAAGCTGTAAAAACATTGAACATTAAAAATATCAAAGCAAACTACCACAGGTCATCACTAAAAAGATTTGTTTTCCTATATGAAGATGTCAGTTCTGTGCCATGGTGAGCAACGCAGAAAACCTTGAATAAACCAGATCTTTCAAACCATCAGGGCACACGGCTGAGAACCGCTGACATCTGCACTGAGTTCTGCATCTTAGTCTTGTATGGTCTTGTGGGAAATGTAACACCCAAGCTTGAGTTTCTAGCAGAGAGCCTTCTGTACACATTCAAACTACATGAAGTCTCACACTCTTTAAAGTGCTTCACTAAATGTTTTCTTGAATGATCTGCCATCACTCTTCAATGGTTATAGTGCTTCCTTACTGCAGTAACTGTGTGGATGGAAACAAGATGCTAGAATATGTGTAGAGTTTCTTATCTCTTCCCAGTGTGATGACAAGAATTCCTTCAGCAAACTTCATGCTAGGAACACTAGGTGCTAAGGAGCCACAGTCTATGTCAGAAGCAGCTTTCAAAGAGACTACCTCAGTCTGGGAAAATTAAGGCTAACGTGTGCACATTAGATCGTTCCCCAGGCACCCCCTCTCGGGCTAAACCCTCTTCTACATAAACATTGCACAAACCTGCTCAAATAATGTGATTTTATGGAGAACAAATCATTACTTAATCTGTATTTGGACTGATAAATTGCCAACTTTTGTTTATCATCTGGTGACAAGTTAAAGACGACGCTATCATGTTACAGCGCAGGTAAACTTCAATCATTCAATAGGTGAACGGCAAAGATTTCCTTGAAAGTCTGTCCTTTCCTTCACATGGAGGCCTTCTGCTCATCTGGATGAACCAGACAAAATAAAAATAGTGTAAGGAAAATATTTTCCTGTTATGAATGGGGGGAATAAATCTATTTGAAGTATTTAGAATGACACTGAGGGGTTTTGCTAAAAGGGTGCAATGATATAAAGCCAAGTTCTGAGCGAATACGCCGATAAGGAGGAGAGAAGGACCCTGCTGTACAGGCGTTGGGTGTCTCTCTTTCTAAGGAGACAAATGCCCTAAAATATGTATTGTTTATTAAGAAAATAATTCTCTTTATATGCAAGGGGAAAACGCTCTTCTAAATTCTGCCAAGGAACTATCCCTCCTGTATTGTGTAGATCCAACAAAACACAGAACGACCAAACTCCTTTCAGGCTCCTTTTAACTTACTGATATCATATGAATTTTTGTGCCTGAAGACTTTCTTGGACTGGCATACTTACAGACTTAATTTCACTGCTGTCTGTGTGATCTCCCAGCGTGTTTCCTATGACACTATGAGTTTCCTCATTACCTTCCTCAAGTCCTTGCAGCTCACTCCCTGAGGTACATACCGTTACATGAACTCCTGAAAACATGCTTTCCAGCCAGCATGAGCACGTTGTGTTTATTTTTATCTGTTCATTTGGTCACAATGCTCAGTGTTCCCTTCTTAGCCCTTTGTCATCTAGGAAACTGCTAGTAAATTATGTACTGGTTTCATCCCATAAACAGAAGGGATGTTGTTGTGAAGTTGCAGAACCTCTCTGTGCAGCAGTTTCTAAATGAGCAGCCATTTATTTACTTGCGTCTAACGTGCTCCGAAGAAAACAGAGTTGAGTTAGCTGTTGAATTCAGAAATGTATTGTCACACCAATGGTGCAGTTGCAACCCAACTTAATTTTCATATCATTTTTTCCCATGCAGCCTTTCTTTAGCATCATAAGGCTGGGGAAAAGCAATCCTCAGATTTGTAGTGGAAAGGACAGATGCCCGTTACACAAGGTCGATTTTCTCATCCCAAGTCAAATTCTTCTGTGAATTTGAAGAAGATCTGTGCCTTGTTTCTAAATGTTTCCTGTCTTTGCTCCAAGAGCCTTGAGATGAAAAGCTTTTGCATAAGGCACTGTTCAATTGAACTAATTCATCCTACTTAATTACTAAATTAACACTAATTCAGTTTAAGACTAAATGTGACTCCATTTAAATGGGAAGAAAAGAGTCAACCCACAGTGTAAAATTTTACGGTTATCTCTTTTACTTTAAAAGCGGTTGACATTCTACACAGCACGAATGAGGAACCTTTTGATTCACTGTGCAAAGTTTCATTTCTTGTGGCCCACGGCAAACTATATTGTCCTGTTTGTCACTGAGGATATTCTGAATGTATGAAATTGTTTCAGAGCATTAGGTCTCACTAAGCCTCTTTCAATCATTTATCAGCAGTCTCAGTTAACCAGGTTAGTCCCAGTCGACTGGAGGTTGCCAAATGTGACACCCACCTGCAAGACTGGCTGGAAGGAGGATCCTGGGAACTGCAGACCTGTCCATGAGACCTTGGTGCCAGGGAAGGTGATGGAGCAGATGACTTTGAGGGGCATCAAGTGCCATATATAGGACAACCAGATCAGACCCAGTCAGCACTCCAGCTTATGGAAGGCCGATCCTGTCATAACTAACCTGATCTCCTTCTACAACAATGTGAACCCCTTAGAGAATGAGGGAAGGGCTGTGGATATTTTCTACCTGGACATTACTAAAGCCACCATTTCCCACAGCATAGTCCTGGCTTGGAGAGGTGGCCTATTGGACAGGCTGAGTTTTTCCAAAGAGGCCATGAAGCTTGTGAAGGGTCTAGAGCGCAAGTCTTGTGAGGATCAGTTTAGGGAACTGAGGTTGTTTAACTTGAAGAAAAAGAGGCTCAAAGGAGATCTTATCTATCTCTACAACTACCTGAAGGGAGCTTTAACTGAGGCAGGCATTAGTTTCTTGAGGGAATGGTCTCAAGTTGCACCAGGGGATCTTTAGGTGGAACATTAGGAGTAATTTCTTCACCAAACAGGTTGCTAGGTATTGGAACAGGCTACCCAGCTAAGTTGTTGACTCACCATCCACGAAGTTATTTAAAAGATGCTTAGACATTGGTGCTTAGTGACACAGTTTAGTGATGGACATTTCAGGTCTTGGACAATGGTTGGCGAGACAAGTTCACAAAAGAAAAGCCTCCAGAACACAGCTAGGATAAATGTAGTGACAAAGGGAACAACAAGACAGAATAAAACCACAAAGGAAAACAAGACAGATTCTGTAGTTAAAATTTCACAGCCTAGGTAGCACCTTTGCAGCTGCCTGGTGTTCGTCCTCGTGTGTCTATGGACACAATAAGCAAGATAACAAGCTAGAAGGAATGTGTGGGTTTATACTGGATGTCTCCATTTTGCAGACTCAGTCTCAAGGCACCTGGTTTTTGGGGAAAAGTCTTAAGACGACAGCACTCTGCTTCACAGTCTGGTCAGACTAATGAAAAGCCTCAAGCTCCTTGGAGTGCCCAGCCCTGCAAATCATCAAAGTCCGTTTGAGACGAGCTGTAGTGTATGAGGCATGTTGCAACTGCTTCCTGTCATGCTGTTTCCCAGTCAGTTTTAGAAGTCAGCCAATATGGTGTGCTATCTGAAATGCTATAGTAATTATGTGCTATTTACAGTAGCCAGAATTGGCACATGCGTGTCTGAAAGCGCTGGCTAATAACCAGATTTCTTCAGTGTGCACCGTAGGTTGCTTCTGCACACTCGAGAGAGTATAGATTGAAAATGTTAACAAGGAAGTGGGAGGTCTGTTCTGCATCCTTCTAGATCTGACTTTTTGTAGACATGTCTAGGTACTAACCAGAGAAAGATGCGAAAGTCTAGAAGGTCACCCAGGGTACCTTTGGAAGCCTACAAGCTAGGTGGGTCATGGATTTGCCACGTGTATGCTGCCTGGAAAGCTAAGGTTGAATATGACCACTGAGAGAGTCATCTGATAAGCACCAATGTATAGTGAGCACATAGCCATGTGTGGTCCTTGAGTAAAAGTCACTCACGGAAGAATTTTAGAGAAGGTACATGGAGACAGAGTTGCTGGTGAAATCATAGCTCCAGCAAAGACCAACCAATCTTTACCAATATTTTTAGCAAAGGTCATGAGTTTTATATAATTAATAGTAACAGTGAAGAAGGAGTTCAAAGACACCAATGGAAGCAGCAGCTGTCCAAGAGCACTCAGGACCGTGTTGCTCACGGGCTGATGCACCAGTGAAGGATGTTCTTGTGGGGGAAGCTACGCAGCTACACTAATCACAGAGCAGTTGTAACCACAGCTGCTGTCGAAAATCAGATCTGGATCAAATATTTCTGTTTCCTGTTGTTTTCTTCTTTTTCCCTGTGAGCTCTGTGTCAGCACAAACGGTCCTGTCCTAAATGCCCTCAATTCAAATACCGTAACGAGCGATAAATAAAGACAGGTTTTGTTGTGTGTAGGTAAAATATCGTCATTTCTTTCTCTGACAAAGAAGCTCCATTTATTTTTTCTGGTGCAATCTATGTTCTGGAACATATGTGTTGCTGTTGCAAGCATGACACCATTTTGGTTGTACTTCAGAGGTGTTCACTTTGCCAGCTCTAATGCAGTTTTTAACAGCTTGTCTTTTTGTGACATATTGCAATTATGCCAAACTATGTAATCACTTATTTCACATTGAAGTTTCAAGTTTTTGTATGATACTCAGCCTTGAAACTTAAAATTCCACTACTCAGTAAAGCAATTAGCTGCCTTCTGGGGGTGAATTTCACAGAAAAAAATAATGATTATTCTTGAAAATTTATTTAATGAACACAGCTCTGGAGATGTTATCTCCGTCTCACTGAAGAAGGTGGGAGTTTTGCTACTGACTTAGACTGAGTCAGGCTTTTGCCTCAGGACAGGATGCTTCTCTAATGAATAATAATGAATGACTAAGACTAAGCTGTTGGACTGTCGTGGTCAAAAAGTTCACTTAAAAGATTATTAGATACCTTTTCTTTGCGTGCTTTCAAGTGGATGTATGCTTAAGGTGCACCCATGGTTCTGGATGTGTCATCGTGTCCTGTCAGAATCCATCCTTTTGGTCGGTGAAAGTGGTGTGTGGGACTTGTAGATAAGGTTTCTGTTTAGCCTGAGATGGAAAAATTTTACAAAATGAAAATTACAAAAAAAGCAAATGACTGTTTCAAACTCCTACTCAAAGGCAACCAATTATGAAGCAGCATTTTCCCAGCAATGAAGTCAAATCCCTTGAGGATTATTTTTTTTCACATCAAAAATATCTGTGATGCTTCTAATATTAACAGAACAAAAATGGTTTCCCCCTACATGTGGAGGGAATTTAAAGGTTAACAAAAAGTAGAGAAGTGACTGTATTTCTCAATCGAATAGTTCAACACAGGTAGACATTTGTTAATTACCTACCATTCCTTTAAAATCTCCCTATTTTAAGGGTATGAAAGAGTTTTCAAAGAATATAACATTGTGATCCATGTCCAAAACTGAACTAGGATAAGAGTAAAGATATTAAGGTGCTTTAATCATATCAAAAGAAGTTTCAGATGGGGGTCAGGTACAGATGGGGACCTGGCTGCCTTATAACATCATTTACTTTTATTCAGGGTTCTTGAAGAGAAATGTTAATGGCTTGAAAAACTGAAATGGCATAAATTTTTTGTTTTGTATATGTGGCTTAAAGTATTATCTTTTTTTTTTTTTTTTTAAACTATTGTGTGGTGCTTTTAGAGACAGAAAAAAAAGGGGTAACAAGTACTTACGATTTAAATTTAAGTTTCATGGCTTCACAAGACCTTAGTGAAAATCTTCTCAGAATCACTGCTGAAGTCTTGCCTTACACTCCGTGCCTTTCAGGTTCCCAGTTAGACACAAAGGTCCCAGTCCTGCATCTTGCCCAAGACGCTGACTCAGAAGGTTACTCCTAAGTAAGAATTCACAGGCACCCCCCCAAGTAGATGATCCTGCTGTGCAAGGAGGATTGGACTGGATGATCTTTCGAGGTCCCTTCCAATTCCTAATGTTCTGTGATTCTATGATTCTATGGTTCTGTACCATTGATACCTTTAATGATGGTGCAGCATACACCACAACCAAACTATTGCAGCCTAGTCCCCTTGTGGCAGCCACCACTGCTCCCCCTCCTCCCCTAATGCACTTTAAAACCAGATGAAATCGTCTCTTGTCTCTGTTGTTTGTGTTATCATGCTGTAATGTGATAAAGCACATGCTTTCTGATATTCCCTAGTACTCTCTCAGAATCCCAAACTTCAATTCTCTATTTATTTTCCCTTTCAGAGACACCAGGGACCTCTACTTGGAGCTTAAGCATTATTTTTGTTTCCTTGATTGTTTTCTTCAGTATCACTCGTAACAATCTCGTCTCTATTACTGTGCTTGTGGCAATTGTTGAAACATCGCTGTTGGCTTATGCTTGTGGATGTCTTTTTCTTGTCAGTGTGAGACCTTTATGCTCCTGCTCAGCTGACTTCATTATCAGGTTCATTGCAGCTGAAAACACAGTAACCTACAATATAGAACCCATTGTAAAGCTCCTTTCTATCTTTTGCTCGTTTTTTATTTTAGAGGTCTATAATAAATATCATGAAAATTGCTTTGTAAGAGCCTCTCACCTGCTGCTGCACTGTGTCTGGTACTTTGTTCCTTCTCTGGATTCTTACACCAACTTAGGTGGCCCAGTCTGGCCCGCATTGTGATAGTAGAACACTATCTCTATTATAGTTAATGTTGAGAACTTACCTCTTTTTACTAGGTTGACTTTTTAACTGCTCTAAAATTCACATGCTGTACTGGATTGCCTTACAACTTGGTATCCTCATGTGGTTTCCTATTCACAATTTGAGAGCACATGAATGAAGTAATCTCCTCCCAGCTTGCTCTCCCTCACCACAAGTGTTCACAAGATCAACAGATTATTTCAGTGTTTTCCTACACAAAATAAAGATCCAGCTGTGGCTCTGATCACACCCAAATCCTTTTAGCCAGGCAATTATCATTCCACTGAGTGGATCTTGCTCATTGTGCCTTTGTGGAGGGAAAACTGAACATTATAGTCAAAAAAAGAATTTTGTTCTCAAGACAAACGTGAACATAACGTACACCAAACCCACTGTGCATCAAAAAGACTGAGAAGCTGAAAGGCTGCACAAACTGGGCACTTCTGAAAGACAAGCTATTGTCCTCGGTTCTGAGTTTATCTTGGCCTCCCTGCACACTTGGGAACACTAAATTCAACTCTGAGAGAATCACAAAGGTTTTAAGTTTCTCAGCATTTGAGTGAACTTAACAACATCACATATATATAAGTGACACATTTTCTATGTTATCCATAATTCATGTATATTTATATATAACTATTATATAATATCATATATTATACTTTTTATATAATGGAAAATATATTTGCATGTAGAGGGAAGCGGAGCTCTTCAGCCCCCACTTAGGTTTCTAAGCACCACTTTCCGTTCCTTACAGGAACTGCTGTCCAGAATTTTCTGTCCCTCCGTGGATTGAGAGTTCATCTTCTTTCTGTCCTTGAAAAGCTGCGTTTCAGACTCAGAAATCTGAAGAAAAATTATCAGGCACAGGGGCACATGCAATCTGATAGACTCTGTCAGCGGAATTGAATGGAAGCAATGTGTGGGTGGGAGATACATGGGTGGTGGGGGAACAACTTGTTCCAGTAGCATAATTAGGAAAGGATTCAGCAAATATTAAGTATTTTGCTGAAGCTAATAGAATCTGTGACCATGAGACTCTCAAGTAAGATGCTGGCTGAGATGCATGAAAAAGCAGACATTTTTAATGTGTTGACAGCTTTTACAATGGTAATGGCTTAATGAGATGGATGGAGGGATGCTTTAGTTACTGCAGCCACCATTCAGGAAAAATGAAATCTTTGAGCTGTAAGTGTGGGGTTTTCCACTTATTCCACATCTGTAGATGAGACTTCCACAGTCATACAGGAGTCTTCATGTCACCTTCAGCACTAGCATTCCAACTGCAAACCTACTTCTGATTACAGGTGTGTAAAATATCACTGAATTTCAGGGGAAAAAGATTAGACACTAAAGAGGAAAAAAAAATCTGAATTAATTCAGTTGTCAGATAAACAAAAAATATTCCTAGTGAAATTTTTTGCTTTTTCATGTTGTCAGGTTCAGCGACTCAGACCTCTAATTTGCAGGAAGTGAAAGGAAAGCATTTGATAATTATAGTTTTGAAAACTGTAATTAAAATACACAGACATGCATCCTGAATTCTGCCTTCTAAGAGTGATTTTCTTAACTGTCCAGAACGCACATGCTCTTCATTTCCCTCCTAACTGCACTGAAATTAATCTTCATCTGCCCAGCAGTCAGTCAGGAAAAACTCTATTTGACACCTTTTTCTCACTTTCTTGGTTGATGCCACCTAACACAGTAGTTAGAGATCCTTGTCGTTCCATCCTCACATCACTCTTCTATCTGTCACTTAGGCCAAGAAGACCCATGTGCCCTGCTGGCACAAACTGGATATTTGAGTAGTGATCTGAGATGTATGGAATCACTTTCTTCTATTCCTTCCCTCGCACATGACTTCACAACACAGTCTCAAACATAGCTCTGTAAAGTTTTTTACTGTTCAGTGTAGCTCTGTCACCTACAGTGAAACATCTCATGGTTTTAACTTTTAGAAAAATACCAGAATTAAGATTATTTCTTATTTAAAAGGATGTGTTCAGTTTTTAAAAGATTTAACTCAGTACAGTAGAAGAATATAGAATACAGACACTTACACTAATCCTCTCATTTAAATCTGTTACCATTTATCACATCTTATGCTTCAATAATTTGTTTAGTTATGTTACACGTAAGTTGCAGAGAAATACGTTAGCTTGGAAGAAAAATGACAATAACATATTGATAACATAACTTTGTGTTGGATACATCTAAATGATATATCCTTTGGGCAACACAAAACCACAGTGACTTTAGCAGGCCAAAAGGAAAAGAATGGAAGAAGGAGTCAAATAGCAAATGAGCACATTTCAAAGGAAATAATCAGTCATTGTGTTCATTAGTGGAATGAAGGACAGAAAGACGAGAGGGAAGAAGGGAGAGAGAAATTTTCCTGGATAGTTGAGAAGAGTCTTGAAATCAATAGCTTGTTCTATTTTGTGTCTTTATATCTATTGAACTAAACAGGCCCTTGAGGAACAATCCCACGTGACATACTGCCTCTGACTATGGGTAAGGCAATGCAGGAGCACAGACTGCACATCATTTTAATTTATAGGGGTCTGAAAGCAGCATCTGGGTTTTTTTCTGCCTTACTGTGAAAGGTAAATGGTTCCTACTGCCTTAAGTATCTAGATGATACCATCATAAACAGTAGCAAAACTATATCACTGAGACCTTATTTGAGACTGAGACCCAGTCTTGTGCAGGCTGAATGCTACTTGTGCTCTCAAGAGCATCTCAATGTATGTGAATGCCTGTGTAAATTAACAGAAGCCAAAGGAGTTCACCATTTTACAGATGGTGCATAAATAGTGGGTGCTGAACCTCTGTCTGATTCTCTGTCTTGTAAAAAGTCGATGACTTTAAGCAACAACCTTTGGAGAATATTGACTCAATTCCCTAATGCATGCAAAATGAAAAGTTACAAAAAAAGAAGTTGATAAAAAGTGTGACAGATGTGCCAAATTGTCTGAAACACAAGGTAAGTGAAACCTGCCATAACCTCACAGGTTTTGTAATTTAAAAATACAAGAGGACCTGCCAGTGATTCACTGGTAGCACATCTTTTTTGTTGCCAGGACCATCGTGTGTTGGAAATCAAACTGTTTGGGTGTAATGCTTTATTTACCACTATCTTACTGTTTCATCTCATTCCCATAATGCTAGCTATTGAGTCACAGCTCACAGCCTGAATAGCAGCAAATGGGGAACGATGGACTTATGAGCATGGGGTGGCAAGCAAGGACCTTCTACAGAGCATCAAGTATTTCTTCTCAGTGCAGCCCTTGTTGTGATTAAAGGTTACTGTGTTTTGATAGCTGGAGTACATAAAATGTATTCAAATCACTGCTGTAAATATGCTTCTGTATAACCTGCTCCCTCAGAACGCTTGACTCCTAATTATGTGCTAAAATAAGAGTGAGGTGGAATTGCAGAAATTGTATAGGAGAAAATGATCACATCTACTTCACAATAGGCCAAACCAAAGAATTCAAAGTGGTCCCTAAATCATGGCCAAATGCTTACTAACAATTTTCTTCATAAATAATTTTTTTCCCTAAGGAACAAACAACTTTATTTTCTCTTTTTCAAGAGACACAAAGGGAGTTTTAATCCAACATCATGGCTGCTGTAAAAAAAGAGCCACAACTTCTGAAGATCTTTGCAGTATACAGGTATTTCAAGCTGATTATGAGATTAAGCAAAGGAATTTCCAGTGGTTTTGAATAGAAAGCTGGAACAACAGAAGTGCTTGTGTTTCTAGTGTGATATCTAAGTTCTGCCTGTAGTGAGCATTACTTAGTGAAGAACTAGTTTCATCACGTTACAACCAAATACAGACTTTTCCTCAATCACACTACTCACGGTAACTGCACACTGCCAACATACTTGTTCTGGGAAAGCAGAAAACTTAAAAAAGATATGTTCACACTGCCTTTTTTTTCAAATAAAACTTAACTGTATTCCACACAATTCACAAGTGCTTTAACATTTTTAATGAACATTAATATTTTCTGCCTAAATAACCTTACTATGCTCCCTGCTTAGCAATGGGGCTGACACAAGACTGTGTCTCATTTTCATGCACACACACACACAACTATGAAAAATTTAATATTAAATATAAGAATGACAAAGTGGGGAAATCAGACTTTAATTTCTTACCTCTTTCAGGGAAGCTTTTGTGTCTCTTTGGCTTCTTACAGAGGATTAAGTAAGCACACAAGGGAAAAATGTGACACCAATTAGGAAAAACATAGGGGAAACGTAATGAAAGAGAAAATGTTAAGGAACACATTCTTCTCATTTTCTTCCCAGTTACTTCTACTTTCTCTCACTTAAAGGAAAGAAGACTGAGAAGAACATCTTCCAAAACTTAAAATAATATTGTAAATCCCCTTGTACTTTCCTTCTCTCACATTATTCCCCCAAGAGCACAACATATTTATTTTTTTCCAAACCAATCAGAATTATCATTTTTTGGTAACACACAGAAACACAGAAATACACCGATCATTAGGGGCTGGAAAGGACCTTCAGAGATCATCGAGTCCAACTTCCCTGCACAAGCAGGATCATAAAACCTAAGACAGGTTACACAGTAAAACATTCATCAGGTCTTAAAAGTCTCCAGAGAAGGAGACTTTATGACACCCCTGGGCAGCCTGTTCCAATGTTCAGTAACCCTTACAGTAAAGAAGTTTTTCCTCATGTTGAGATGGAACTTTCTGTGTTCCAGCTTACACCCATTACCTCTTGCCCCATCACAGAGTGCAAGTAAAAAAGATTGTCTCTTCTTCTTGACATCCAGCCCTCATGAATTTACATACAGTTACTACGTTCCCCACAATGACCTCCTGTCCAAGATGAAAAGTCCCATCTCTCTCAATCTCTCCTCATAAGGCAAGTGCTCAAGACCCCGAATCATCCTCCTGGCCCATTATTGAACTCTCTCAATCAAGTACCTTTCCCTCTTGAACCAGGGAGCCCAGAATTGGGCACAACATTCCAGATGTCGTCTCACCAGGGCAGAGTTGAGAGGGAGAAGAATCTCCCTTGATCTGCTGGTCACACTCTTCTTGATCCATCCCAGTATTCCATTTGTCTTCTTGGCCACAAGAGCAGCACATTGCTGTTCCATGGGGAACTTATGGCAAACAAGAACTCCAAGATCACTCTCCATGGAAATGTTCTCCAGTAGATGGTCCACCAAATGCAAATCCATAGCTCAGTTTTATTTGGCTACTGCTTTCAAGAAAACTTCAGTGTTACTGAAGTTGTAATACAGTGTAAACGTAAGTCTTCTGAGTGTTTCTAATTGACTAGGGTTGTATTTCCAGCTTATCTCTGAAAGTTGTACATCACAGAAT
This sequence comes from Rhinopomastus cyanomelas, assembly GCA_013400115.1. NCBI lineage: Eukaryota > Metazoa > Chordata > Aves > Bucerotiformes > Rhinopomastidae > Rhinopomastus > Rhinopomastus cyanomelas. The sequence continues at coordinate 715,328 of VXBP01008282.1, read as the reverse complement.
CATTTTGGTAGGAAGAAGCCTTTAAGATAACCATTAACCGTTAACCCAGCACTGCCAAATCCACCACTAACCCATGTCACTGAGCACTCTATCCACATATCTTTTAAATACCTCCAAGGATGCTGACTTCAGCACTTCCTTGGGCAGTCTCTTCCAATATCTAATAAACTTTTGAGTGACAAAGTGCTTTCTAGTATCCAATCTTAGCCTGCTCTGGTGCAACTTGAGGCCATTTCCTCTGACCGTACCACTTGTTGCTTGGATTGAGACTGACATCCACTTGTCTACAACCTGGTTTTAGGTACTTATAGAACATCATAAGGTCTCCCCTGAGCCTCTCTCAGACTAAATAGCCTCAGCTCCCTCAGCTGTTTCTCACAACTTGTACTCAAGTCTCTTCACCAGCTTTGTTTCCTTGTTTGGACACTTTCCAGCATCTCAATGTCCTTCTTGTAGTGAGGGGGCCCAAAACTGAGCGCTATTCAAGACACAGCCTCGCTAGTGTTAAGAACAGGGGGGAAATCAATTCCTTACTCCTGCTGGTCACACAATTTCTGATACAAGCCAGAATGCCTTTGGCCTTTGTGGCCACCTGGGCACAGTACTGGCTCATTTTCAGCTGGCTGTCGACCATCACCCCAGGTCCTTGCTGCTGGGCAAGCTTCCAAACACACATCCGCAGATTTGTAGTCTTCCGTGGGGTTATGACACAAGCGCAGGGCCTGGCACTTGGCCTTGTTGGGCGTTCAATAACTGGCCTTGGCCTGTCCAAATCCTTCTGTAGGCCTCCAAGCAGGCCAACACACCCACTTAACTTTGTGTCCTCTGCAAATGCACAAAGGGTGCACTTGATCGCCTGGTCCAGATCACGACTAAAGACGTTAAAGAGAGCAGGCCGCAATACCGAGCCCTGGGGAGCGCCACTTGTGACTGGGCACCAGCTGGATTTATCTTAATCACGGCTCTTTGGGCCCAGCCAGCCAGTATATATCACAGAATTATAAAACACCTTCTTCCAAGGCACATCTTCTACCCGTTGGATCCAATCACTCCAGCTATCAGAACTGCAGGAAGTTCTGATGGGTCATAGTCATGATTTCTCATGACAAAACTCTGTGCTCTGGTGGTTCTCCTCTGAGCCCAAACCACACAGATCACCTACCCTACTCTTTACAAGGTGTTGTTCTTGGTTCTGTATTACAACTGGCTTCTAAAAACACAAGCATTTTAAGATCATTGCAAATTGTCCAAGTAGCTCCTAGAAGTGGGAGCCATCAGATCCTTTCAATCTGGCGATTTTACAGAGAACTGTTTACCACGGAATTCTTGCCTCTCTACTGACTGTTTGCCAGTCTCTGATTAAATGCTTCGTCTCACATTCCCTTGTGTAAACTGACCTTTCAACATAGAATCATAGAATCATTAGGGATCAGAAGGAACCTCAAAAGATCATCCAGTCCAATCGTCCTGCGCAGCAGGATCACCTAGACCAAGTCGCACAGGAACGCATCCAGGTGGCCTTTAAACGTCTCCAGAGAAGGAGACTCCACAACACCCCTGGGCAGCCTGTTCCAACATGAAGAGGTTTTATGAGATAAACTTTTAAAGAACTGCAAACAAAATTTTCAATTAAAAGCAAACCATTTCTATTATTAATAGGTTCATTCTATTTTTAATAAACAGAGATAACTGCCTTCTGAAGGTCAATTACCATGCCTACATATTTTATTTTGATTGTGGTTTTATTTTTCTTATAGGTCAGGTGTAGCCATACTGTTGCCATAATTTTGCAGCCACAAAGTCTGACAAGTAAGTCTAAGAAATACTTTAAAACCAGAAACAAACAAAGTTTAGATTTGTTTTAACAGCTTATACCTGTGAAAGCTCATTTTCCAGTTCTTGTTTCATATACTTTATCATAAAACCAGAAACAGAGATAAATCCATGTGGTCAGTAGTCAGCTTCATTATATAAACCTTTGATTTGAAATATAAAATTATGAGACAAAAATAATAAAACTGTTTTATGGTATAAATATTATATATTTACAGTGTAAACATATTCATGTATTTCATAAAAAGATATCAGCTGCTTAGATATAAGGAACAAAAAGATAAGATGCAAATTGCCAGATAATCTCTTTTTATGAGCTTTTCACGCAGCTCTGTTCCCTTCAGCATCACAAAACCAGCAGCATTTCTCAAAATACAGAACAAAATGGGCCCTACAATCCAGTAGAAGTGTTGTTTCAATTCTTCTTAATACAAATTCATGAAGTGTGTAAATATATTTTAAATTTTAATTCTTCAACAATGTGCATTCATTATCAGAATTTAGTTCAAATCCCTTTTTTTTTTTGTTCCTGGATTCAAAGATATGACAAAACCTCCTGGGTATCTTTCTCATTCCATTTCTGAGCAGAGCTTCCATTAAGATTAATGGCTGTTTTGTATCTAATGGGAATATATATCCTAAGAAAGAAGCTGATGTAGAAGCAGAAATTTTAGTGGAAATGATGAACAATAGAGGTCATGATTACAATAATTGTTGAATGAGAAATTTAACAAGATTCTATGAAGGAAATGTTCCTTTCTTTAAACAAAAAGGCCACATGTTGACACTAATCATATTGAGTAGACCTGCTGAAGCTGATATTCCAAAGATTTCACTGGGGACCATTTTCCAGACTGAGACTGAGATTCCTTCACTTAGTCAGTGTAGACTTAGCTGTGTGATTCTCGGTTGATCTGTGAGGCTGAGACTCCTCGAGGTTGGGTAGCTGAGTAGGCATGGAAATTTCCAAAGGTAAACACCTAGAACACTGCCTTAACATAAAAGATCATGACAGGAGCTGCCCAGAAGCTCTCACCACTAGTGCTGTATCTACAGTGCAGATGATCTACATGATGCAGTGATATAAACCACAAATATGATGCAATTGTATAAATTAGAAAGCGGGTTTAGCATTTAGTGGTTCTCATATTACAAGAAAACAAACCTGATCTATATTTTCTGTGCATACATATACTTCAGAGTAGTGTCCTCTTGGGTTTCACCATTAACATACAAACACTTTCAGACAAGATTTTTCTTCCAAGTGGAAATAGGGACATTGGAGTCAGATGAAGTTCTGAGCAAAATAAAATCCAGTTCAGGCCCTACACATCTTAATTAATTTGAAAAGACCCAAAGTCTGGAAATAAGAAGTATATTCTAAATATTTTCATTTCTTGAAGTTAGAAGAACTTTTCCTGTTTTCAGCCTTACTTTTTAATCCTGAAGGCATTTCTTCAGTGTGTATACATTTATGCTAATCATATACTACAGCCATGGGTTCCTCTATCAATATGAAATGTTTTGTACTCGCTGTTTTTGTGCATCTTGTATTGTTATGTGCAATATACAAAATAATGTGTCTAACTATGCCATTTATGCTTTTGAAAGAAAAAGCAAATTACTTACTGAAGAGAATGGCATTTGCATGCATGTGTGTCAGCTTTCAAGCCATTTCCTTCTACAAAATATTGCTTTCTACACTTAGAAAATGCATCCATCCATCAGTTACAAACCATTTCAAAGCACTTTATGAATCTACAGAGCAAAATGTACTTATCTTACATTGGCAGTGTCCCAGCTGTTACAAAATTGCTATTGTCCTAATACTTACAAGGCAATTTTAGCATCAGTTAATAATTTTACAGGATAGATAACTTCTAAAGCATTATAAAATGACAGACATTAAACAATAGCAACTTAGCATTTTTTGAAACAGTTCGTGACAGCTTAAAAACTAAAGTGATTTTAATGTATAGTCTACGCAGTTTTAGTTTCTCATTGACAATTCCTTTAGAAGATAAAAAAGTGAAAAATCCTTTTAAATAGTGGGTGAAAGAATAAAACAAATTTATCTTTAAAAGATATTCAGTAAAAATCTCAATTAGGAATAATGTCTCAAATCTTCCTGTACAGATAGTAGGTGACAAGAATTAGAATTTATTTAGGCAGAAAAAAAAAATGATAGTATCATTTAATGGTAGGGTACCACAAAATAAAAAGAGAGGCACATCTATTCATTACATCTAATACAAAAAGGAAAATACAGTGAACAGCATTTTATATAAATCAGTATGTATTATTTCTTCTCAAAAACTGTTTTCTATCAATCTTAGTTTAAAGGCTTCAGTTAAAGGCAAATTCCAGTCAAATTGTTACTTTTAGTCTTCTTTAAGTAGCCATTGCGGCCAAATAGTCACTTCTTGTTAGACATTTATAATTTACCTAATGTACAGTACAGTCTGTGATGGCAAAAGGTTTGATGATGTGTTAAAGTGTAAACTGTTCTAAACAAATTAAATTAATTGATATTTGAGGTTTGACTTTGGTAATAACTCCAAAGAACCTTTTCAGTGCGAGTAATGTGCATCACAGTGGCCTTTTTCATCGACGTACTTATTAAGTTAAACCGATTGTACCACTCGCTGTCGTACAGCACAGGTAATTGACCACCTCATCAAACCATAGCAAAAAGAATCCCTTAGTGCCTAATTATTACATTCTTCTGTAGGACTGAGCACATTAGAGCAACATTAATGTATTGTGAGATATACATTATTACCCAACAGTATTAGAAGGTCCTTGTGCTGGAGAAAGGGGTTCTGATTGCCGTAGAGCTACTTTAAAAAATTCTGACAATTTAACTTTCAAAACACGTAGTATCTTGAAGAATAGTTTAAACAGTTACCCAAAGTGAAATTTCAATTAATATTTCAGTTCTGCTTTACCCACAGACTACGAAATATTAGAAAGTTGAGAAATGTGCAAGTTATTGAACAGGTGTTAGGGCTCACCAAAGGAAACCTTGGAAGCAGTGACCTCAATCCAGAGGCCAAAAGGAAATTCCTGACATGTTACTACTCATTTATCCCCAGAAGTTTTACCTAACAGGACATAATTTACAATTTCGTGCACAGGGACTAAAGAAAGGACTATTTTGTGCATAAAATATAAGGACTAGTTTGTGCATAAAAGCTATAGAAACGTGTCTACGTGTGAATGGAGAGAGCAGAGTTCTCTTTTTAGAGAATTCAAGTGTGCAGCTGCCATAGCCACATCAGACAAGGTCTTTTCTTTCGAAGCCATGGAATGATTCACTTATATGAAGAAGCACAGCCTTTTGGATTTACTCCAACACATGGGTCCACAGGGCCAAGCACCCAACTGAGCACAGGCCAAAGTACTGAACTGCATTGAAATGGGCTGAAGGCAAGGATCCCCAGAGAAGAGAGGCTGAGGGACAGTTTTTCAGTAAGCATCTCCGTGAAGATTACATGTGCCATGTCATGACTTGCATTCCTTACTAGTCCTTTGCTTTAACAGAAACTCTTCCTTTGAAGCTGAAGATTGATGTCACAAATTCTGACAGGACTGCACTCAGTTACATTTCATCTTTGCGACTGATGAGGAGACTAAGACCTCACAAACCACAGCTCTGCAAAAAAAAAGTACATAACTGGAATCTACCATTTTTCTTGACAAGGAACTTCTTCACAGTGAGGGTGACAGAGCACTGGAACAGGCTGCCCAGGGTGGTTGTGGAGTCTCCTTCACTGGAGAGCTTGAAGACCCACCTGGATATGTTCCTGTGTGACTTGGTCTAGGGGATCCTGCTGTGGCAGGGGGATTGGACTAGATGATCTTTTGAAGTCCCTTTCAATCCCTAATGGTTCTATGATTCTTCTATTTCAAGCAGAGGTTCTTGAGTCCCAGCTGTTACCTTAATGCTCAGTAAAGTTTGTAAAACCAGTATTTTTAGATGGATGTGTGCACAGAGATCACCTTGCTGTGAAAGAAAGTAAGGTGCAGAGAGAGCTGCCATAACAATTCACTGTTTTCCAAGTTACTAAGGAATGTGATCCGTTGACATCACACAGTAGTAAATACAAACAGGATGGATCATGTTCTGTTCTGTATGAGGGGAAGTTTACTGGCTGAATTAAAACAGAAGCCCTTATCTGTAAGTTGCAGTCATGGTAACTACAATTGAACTGATGCAAACTTTCAGGAAGACTCACTTTCTGTCCAGTCAGTCTCCTCAAATGTGTAGCTACTAGTATTCTAAGTTACTCCAAAGTCTATGATATTAGGTCTCATAACCAGTTATCAAAGAACAGGGAACACAGGAACCACCAGCAAGTACCTGTGAACTGTCTTCAGCCCCAGCTGCTCTGATATTCTCCAGTCTCTCAGAAAAAACTGAGTCAACAAGACTTCAAATTGTTCATTCTCTCTAGATCACTGAAAAAAGAACATGAAGTCCTTGTGAGGATAAGATACTTTGCAAATACCCACTTCTATTCTCTATCACAGCATCACCTGCATGGAGCAGCCTCAGTGCTGCTCGAGGAAGAACTAATTCCTTCAGACACCTACTTGATTCTGTGCAGTGAGTTTCTAAGAGGATTTTAGTCTGATTGTGTGAATCCCTTCTGACTGCAGAAGCTGTAGTTTAACATTTTCCTAGCTGAATATATTTTCAAAACAGGTTAGTTAAGCTTTATTTTTCCCTACAAAAGATAACAACTAGAAAGTTAGACTACTTTATCTTGCTTTTTTTTTTTCTCTCCCCATTTTCAGCTTTTTCTGTAACAATTTCTACATTAATAATTAGCATCTGACTCCCTTCTTCAGGTAGCTTTCAAGAGGTATCACTCACCAGTAGTCTGGGGGGTTCTGTGTTTCCTTCCTAGAAGATTGACTCTGTCCTGTGTATCTGCTATATTTCAACACTTATTCTTGGCAGAAATCATCAACAGATAATTGGTCCATACTTAGTATCTCACACAGAAACAGTGCCATTTTGAAAAGTATAAATTGTAGAGAAAAGGTGTTGATAAAATATATTCTAGAAATAGAAAACAAATTCACAAGTGCTCTAGCCAACCAATTCCACTTCCTGAAATTGACTGTTTTACAGAAGCTGAAGCTTTATAGGAATGTTTTTTTAATAATGTCTTGTAATGAGAAAGAATAACTACCTCTTGCAAGCTGCATGAAATGTATTGTGTAGGTGCTGCTTTTACTGGCATTTACCAGCATTTCAAGCAAAAAAGTTGTTAACATTAAGTCTTCCCTTCAAAAATGAACAGCTTTTTCAATGCCAACATGAGAAACCACCATCCATGAAGTCAGGTAAAGGTAAAACATGTAAATGTGACCTTCATGGGGAAAACAGAGTAATTTGGATAAAGCAACAATTTCAGTTCAAAATTCTCAATGAGAATAGCAGCAGAAACACATCTGCTACCCACTTTGACACTGTTGTTAAATAGCTTCCCTAGTTACACGGGCACAAAGATCTTCCTGATCTTCTCTGATCTTCAAGCAAAAAATCTATTTATACAGTATGGAAAAGGAGATAATTAATAGGTATTCATATGTCAATGCATATGTACATTCATTTTAAATTACAAATATATTCAAATATTTAAAGTGATTTAACCATCTTCAGGGTTTCTGAAGGCTTATATACTTTATATATAACTGCATAGAGTTTTATATATATAAATTAACATTTTCTCTTGTGAAATATTCTGTAGTTATGTATATACATTCTAATAGTTGTTTTGAACAAAGTACATAAGTTGTGATTCAAAGCAGTTGGGATAGAAAAGAAAATCTTTAAAAAAAAAAGGGTTCATTTTGTTAGTTTAAAAAATTTAACATCTTTAAAATGCTTTTCCTGTGGTCTTAACCATGAAGAGTATTATCATAGAATCATAGAGTACAATCATAGAATCATTATAAGAGTAAGTAACATGTCAAGAATTCACCCTTCTTCCTGGCTGAAATTTTCTCATGCAAGATACGACCTTTTGCTGTGAATAAGAAGGTATCTTGCTGCTCTGCACTGGAGGACATTTACTGGCGATGCTTTTCCCCGATGCACAGGTTGTGTGCCATACAAACCGCAGAGCCGTCGGATTCAAGGGAATAAATCTTAGCCCATCACACTGCAGTAATTCCAAAAGTGAAGGCAGTTTGTGTACTTGAGAACTTTATTCTGCTCAGTGAAAATTGTACTCGGATGCTACTTTGCTTGGATTATTTTTAATCAGTTTTTTCTGCTGTGTTTGTGTAAAGGAAACTTGAGACAGACATCATATTCTCTTATTCTAAACATGTTTTAGTATACTCGTGCTCTACTACTTCATGTTTTCTGAATTACTTTAAAGTTATCAAAGTTTAACAAGAGCAAAACCTGAGATGTTCAATGCAGAAAAAATAGCTACGTTCCTGTTGTGTCATGAGATATTCTTGAAGTTCCCTTAGATGTTGCTCGTGACTTGCTGCTGTGTTTCTCATAATTCCAGTGCTGTAAGTGCTTTTTGATGTTACCTTACAAGACTTTTTGTTTCTTTGGTGTCCATTTAGCTTTTCTTTCAAGGCCACCACCATTGAGAAGCTTTCAACAGGTAAATTCCATAGGCAAAAACAGAAATTCCCACATCACTTTCTCCTAAGACAAAATAGGTAGAAATTCACAAAAAATTGAAGCGGTACTTCCTAAAGGTCAAAATCCATTCTGCCAGACTTCTTGTTACCCTGACAGGACAAGAAAAAGGCTAATGGCATGTACACTGTCTAGATGGGGTCTGACACCTGGAAGCCCCTGTAGATAAGCCAGTTACCAAAGAATAGAGGGGTTATGACAGCACAGAAATAGGGCTCCCAAGCCTGACAGAGGGAAAATGGAAATGGCAAAGAGGCTTGAATCCCCCACCATTAGAGATCAGTCACTAGTGGCACAGATCACAGCTACCACTTTCCACAGCCAATACTACCACCAAGGGATTTTTCCCTTTCAGTCACTACAACAAATCCATTAAAAAATGTTAAAACTCATAATTATTTTCTTTAGTTGTTCACAGAAACAAAAGTGCAACAAGTCTCTGAAGTTATCTGGAGAGCTGGTTCTTGAAGATTCACCAAGTTGGATGAAGACCAAACTTTTAATGGACATCTTTCCACCAAAGATGAACTTATGACTCCTCATCAAAACAAAGTGAAGAAACCAATAGTCATGAACCATGTTCACACATGGTTCAGCTCCTCAAATATTACAGCTCCCACCAAATGTACACACCCAGTAAAGAAAAGTTGGTTGCACTTTAAAAAAAATTCATTCTTTTTTCGCTTTGAAATTGAATTAACACCCTTCCTATACTTGCAAGGAGAATGCCTGATTGCAATCGTTCTGTCCAAGCTCTTCACCTTCTCCTTCATGAAAGAACTATTTCATGTTTTTGATGTTAACTCACAAGCTCCTAAGGATTGTGCACCACATGGATAAGGAACTCAACCGCCTACAGGAAAAAATGAACTAGCTGGATATCTGCTGGCCTCAAACAGCTAGAGTAGTAGGCAGCACCTCTAAAGTAGAACTACTGAAAGGACACCTTTTGTCAGGAACATCTGTGGTGATGTAGTTCCAAAGACTCCAATTGTTGAAAACAAAAATCCACTTGTGAACTCAAACCTCATTTGCATCCTGTGAGTCTTCTTGCAGCCTACTGTAAAAGAATTAAACCAATTCATCCCAAAGTACATTATGAGTAGGAATACCACCAAAGAAATCCTCACAGAAAAATATGCTCCCGAGTTTTTGTCCTGAGGACAAAAATCATTGAATATATACACATATTAAAAAGGAAAAAGAACCTTTCTGCAGAGCTTTCGTCATATCTGGAAAAGTTTCAATAAAACAAAGGAATGTTCTACAAGTAGCCAAGCAGCCTTTGCAAAGCAATGAATCCCACAGATTTCAGCTTGCACAAAGTGCTGGGAAACATGTAGTCTTAGGCCCATGTGTTATGGTGAATGCTCCTTTCTTCTGAGAACAAATTAAAAACCAACAAACAAGCAAGCTAGAAACACAAACCATTCATTTGGGCCAACAAAAAGAGCTCAACTGCCTGATAATGAACATCAAGGAACATAAAGACTCTAAAAACTGATCCCTGAAAATGTAGTTCTTTGTGGGTTTATATGTTTGGAAAGAATTGTGCGCTACTTTATAGTTGAACTTTCTTTTCTTTATTTTATTTTTAAAATAAACTACCAAAAATCCAGATAAAAAGGAGGAAAAAAACCCTCTCAGCTAGTGGTGTTTATTTGCTATGTCCACCTGCTATAATCTCACCTGCCATGTTGACCAACTCAGCCCAACCAAAATCCATTCTTCCCACAGGAAACAGGCTGTACAGAAAGGCACTTGTGTTCTCTGCAGACAGCATGGAGAACACTGCTGGTCAATACTATGCAATATATAACGGATAATTATGAGCTGAGTGTCCAAATTATAATCAGTTTGACAAATGTCCACAAGCATCTTCAGTCTATTTTATATTTTCACTAAGACAAGGCAATCATACAACCAGACAATTCCATCAGGGAAGCTTGTTAGCTGCTTAGTCTGTTAAACCCTGGTTGCCATAGCATCTAGAGTTGAAAAAGCTGCAGATTGGCATGAAAAAGCATGTCGACAATTGCCCTGTCACAGCATGCAAGCCAGGTCTGCTCAAAGGCAGCACACTACAAGTTTTCTTTCCCAGTTTGCACTACCCCATGCTGTATAATAATATCCATTTACTGGTATTGGGATTGATCTAGTGCAGTGTAAAACCCACATCTACTGAGATTTTGCTTTTCACGTGGGGGAGATTCTTTAACAAATAACCACTGAACAATTAATTTCTAAAGGAAGCATTGTAAAAATTGTAGGAGGCATATCTGATTTAACAGAGAAACAATCCAAACTTTGAATGGTCACATCTTTAGCAAGCTAATCAGTTCCACAAAGTTGTAAAAAGAAAAAAAGCAGAATGCATTGTTCAGGGGGTTTTAAATACTTTTGCTACTGATGGTTTCATCAAACGTTGTAACACACTGCTTTACATTTGGATTTTTTCTCTCATCAGAAAAATCTTAACATTTGTTATGTCTGTTTCCTTTTTAATTGTAGGATTTCTAGAATTAAATAGATTTAATGTGCTACCAATTAAGAAGAATTCCCCTCATAATCAACCTAATATAGTCAAGTCAGGCATTAGTGTCTGTAACTTCAGAACAGCAAAAGGTTTTTGTCAGAATAAACACACTCTGACATTTTAATAGAACAATGTTACGTTACTGGTAACGTTGTAGAACCTGCTTCTTTCTGAAGCAAAATTTTGACAACACATTCATATTTACTCCTGTACATGGCTCGCTACGTAGTCTAAGGTTCATTATTTATCTTCATCAAAGTGTTGGAGTTTCAGAAATTTCTTTAAAAATCAGCGCGTAACTAGTGGGGCTTCACACAAGTGTTTCCTATCAAAAGTTTACACTTGGTTTATTCACTTTCCCTTCCATTATCGCCTTCTAATCTGTTCTGTCACTTCATTTTACTTTTCCTTCAATGCCACAACTGAAGAAAATCTTGGAAATACATGGCCAAGAGCACAATTAAAGTGGCAAACCCAAAAGGGTTCTGGCATGGATCTTTTCCCACATTTTCCAATAGTATTACTTCGCTCTTTAGTCTATCAGTGTCATGTAGACATGTTTTGCTACAGCTCTCAGAATCAGTTATTTTGTCCTATTATTACAGGTCTAGATAGAGAAACACAGCAGAAGTTACATCATTCAGTAAAATTAGCAGCCTTTTAAAGTGTTTGCAAGAAGAAAACCTTCTCAAAGGTAATTTTCTAATGCATGTTTGTGATCCCAGTGACAGAAAACATCACTAAAACTTATTTTAAAATTGCCAGTGACATTTTTACTCTAAGCTGCCATGTGAGTTGTGGAAACAAAAATCTTTGGTTGATAATATATTTTATCATAGTTTTTATTCTACTGTGCACAGCATGTCTATCATATTTGTATTTTCTTTGCATTTTCTTCGCATTTTCGTCATCGTTGTGCTAAGTTTGCAAGTTAACTCTACCTGTAAATATGAAATTTGCCTGAATTTTGACACAAACCAAGTGCAGAGAACAATATTTTTTCTTTTAAATCCAGATCTGCTAGTTTTTAAGCATCTTAACAGAGTGCTGAATCTGCATCTCCCCAGCTGACACCACAGAGTACAAGACGCTATCATTCAGAAGAACTAGTTGCAGCCTATTAGGGTTTTTTGACTAATTAAATTCTCTTTATGAAAGCAATTATGCATTTACCTACTGAAAACCAAAACAGAAATCTCCCTTGTTGATGCAGAACCTCTTAGAAGAACAGCAGATTCTTTTAAGACTGCTTGGTTTTGAATAATCAGACTACCAGCAGAATAAAGGCTGTAGTCCTTCATATAAAGTAAATGTAGCTCAGTGCACGGACAAACTTTTTGAGACTTTCTTTCCCCTGGTTTTATAATGATTCTAATTAAAACAAAGGCTTGCAGGATTATGTTGCAAGTATAAACTCATGGCTCTTTTGCAAATCCTCAGCTGAAAAGCAGTATGCATCTGTGAGAAGTGTTTTCACAGGATAGTTCAGAGGTAAGTCCCCGTCTTTTCTCCTACTGACTTTTTGATTGGGTAAACAACACAAACGGAGGTGGGTGCCATGAGAGAAAGCCTGAACGCAGCACAGCTTGGCTTTGATGGTGACTCTCACTGTGGATCCTGTGAGGAGTGTTAGAAGGAGGTGGATTGTGAGAGAAAAAGGTGAGTGCAGTTGGTAGCACACCAACACCACTATCCCACCCAGCACTGGGAGGCTCTGCACGTGATGTTGCGGGATGGCAGCGCACCGGCACATTGAGGGCAAGACAACTCAGGCTGCCAGTCAGGAAAACTGAGGAGCAGCTCAGCAATGTTCCTTCAGCTCAGCAATGTTCCTTCACCAGAGTGAACATTTTCTGCAGATACACATGCTGTGTGAGAAGGTGAAAGCATCTCCTTTGCTTCCTGAATATGCTTTCTGAGGAGGGAATGAGTCAGGCTCTGTGGGCCATCTCCCTATAGGAGCTTCTGAAATCCACTGAAATGGGCATATGCTGATTTGCAAAAGCTCAAGGCAGAGTTGTTAAGTTCTCCCTGGTTGTAATTAATTCGTCTTTGGCATCTCCATTTCTATCAACAGTGACAAACTGGCCCTCACACTGTAAGTTTGGCTTACATACTCTATTTTTACGTGACTACGGGCTAGTGGAGTAAACACAGTTCGCACAGGATCACACTATGCTTTGGGTGCTCCGAGATAGGTGGTAGAGGAGAAAGCTGCCCATAAATGAGAAGTCTCTACACACGTGAAGTCCCTGGACCCACTCAGGATCCTTCTGTATTCTGGAACCTGCCTTTGCCTATTGTTCTCAAATGAGTTTTCCTCCTTCGGCACCCCTCTCATGAATAGTGAGTCAGTGCTATTAAATGTACGTAAGAACTGAATGTGCACAAAGCTCCTTTTGCCTATTTTTGTTCTGAATATTCTCTGTTACTTAAGCTGAGTAGTGACAGATTATCGCTTTGTTAGACAATACACAATTTACACCAAACATTATCTTTCTTGGTAGGATACTTATTTAGAAACATGCTTATACCTTTTTGTCTTCCAATTAAAGCGAAAGGAAGATTAAAATAGAAATTATCGCACTTGAAATTCACTGACAGAAAAGAGTGGTTTAAAATAACAGTAAACACAGAGCTTTTACAATAGATGTGAATGATACTGCAAGTCAAATAGTTCTTTAAAACTCCCACTGCAAATTTCCTTATAAAATAGATTTCCTTAAATCTAAACCTTTTCTCCAGTTTCTGTGAAGTCAAAGAGCAAAATAAAACTTGAATAACAGACCCGTTCCTATTGAGCAGAAAAAGAGCTTTGCTCTCTAGCAGCCTGTATTATTTCTCTGCTACATTTTGCCTTATTGTAAAATTTTCTTCAACTGGCTGAAAGCACATTAACTGCTAGATAGGCATCACACTGATGTCTCCATGCTGTAGCTTACAGCCGTGAATTTGCTACGATCTGTTTAATCATCAGTGTATTGATTTTCCTCAGCTTTCCTTCATTTTAGCCCCATAGCAGGCTTCTGTAATTTCCTTTGGACAAAGTGTAACCAAACTGTGCTAAGTGATGTTGATTTGCAGGCAAAAGTAAAGGGGTAAATATAAATTAACAAGCTATAAACATTTTACAAGTGGGGAGTCAATAAAAACAGTGTCTGCGGTTCTTTAAAAAAATGATTTGAAGCAGATTGTTAACAAAGGTGTCCAAAGAAACTGACATGAGTCTGAGAATAATTTTTGCGCTTTGTGATTAAGAATTGATCAGTCTAAAAGCCTCTGATGCAACTGAATCACCCATAAGCTGCTGGACTGAAAAGGCTCAGCAGGGGCTGGTATTTGTTTGTTAAACTCCCATGATTCCAAGTAGATAATTGGTCTGTGAAGTTCATGGCAGAACCTGAATTTGCTTTCTTGCTTCCCAGCTGGCTGAGCACTGGTTTATAGACTTCTGTGTACAAATTTAGCCAGCAGCAAACCTCACATCTTTAATGTAAAAGGTGTTTTGTTGTGTTTTTCAGGTGCTGAGTGGAAAGCCCACACTCCAGAAGCTCATTAAAAGGGCCAAGTTACAGTACAGGTTTATTTCTGTCACAGCGTTTCAAAAAGCAGCGACAAGGATTAATATGTTTCTCTGGTACCGGAAAAAGCCTGATACGATCCCTTGTGAATTTCATCATCTGTTTCGTTGCCTGTATAAGATTCAATCTCCTATTATATCCTGAAGTTACAGCTGTAAACTAGGGCTGATAAGAATTCAGAAGGCACTGCCAGAGCCTTCAGAGAACTAATTGTTTTATTAAGCAGCATCTTGTTTATTTGTGATTTATTTCATACGTCACTCAGAGAAGTGACTCTTCTTTAAAACGATAGCGCACGATGAAACTGCTGTAGGTTATCCGTGACAGGCACTATATTGTATAAATATGTACAAGTAATGGAGCTTAAAAATCTCTCAAACTGTTACTTCTATTCTGTTGTTGCCTATGAATAGCTATTTTTGAACATTTATGGAATTCCTTCCAAGGCTTTTCACAATTCTGACAGTAAACTCGGATCTACAGATTGCCTAAAAAGTCATCTCCATCTGAAGAGCCTGACAGTGTAATTGCGTGCTCTGGCCTGATCTGGGGAAAGCTATGCCCTTTGCAAGCTCTCAAGGGATTCTCAGAGGCCCCCTCCTGCAGGAGCCCAGGTACCCGTGTGTTCTAGAAGGTGCTCTGTGAACAGCACACCCTCCCGCACGCTGGGCAGCAGAAAAGGACACCAGATCCTTTCCAGTGGAGATTAGTAGTTGTGTCAAAGCTTCTTGGGAACCCTGAGCCAACAGATCTGAGGATAATGGTAGCTTTCTCGTTGCCTCTGGTACCTTTGTGATCAGACACAGAGACATTACAAAGAATTACAAGTTACTATTTTAAACCACCAGCTAGAACAGATGGGCTTCACTGCATATTTATGAACTACCAGTATAATGGGATCATTTCTAGGAGTAGGAGGGAGAAGACTGAAGGTCCACTTTCATTTACTTAGGATTTGTGTAGGGAACAAATAATGCTGTCCTTTGAGGAAGGCTTGCTTCGTGTTCAAGTCTAAAGCAGGGCTCTTTTTGCCTTGCTCACGTGTAGTAAAAGGCATTTGTATGGCTCCTTCCATGGGTTTCACAGGAGTACTCACAAGAGAAAAACCACTTAATCATTGGTTCTGTGGGAGGAGTTTTGGTTATTTGTCTTTTTGCTGTGATTCATTATCGTGTGTGTGAAAATACGCTTCAATATACCGTAATCCAAAGCCCACAGCCTTATGCAGAGAAGGATTCGGGGAGCGAACATGAGCAAACAGATCTCAGAGATACACATTTTACAGCATATGTCAGAAATTAGACAATAAACCCACAGTATTCTCAACAGTAGTCCTTATTCCTAATTTCTTTAGTGCTACACCAGCATTTTAACCCGTAATTGATTGTATATGATTGCCTGCACAATACATAGCTAAACAGACCCTTGTTTGCAGCTGGCAATTTCTTGCCCTCCTGTATTACAACAAAGAAACCCAAAATGGTAGCCAAAGAGAAAACTGCCAGTCAAAACACTCTTGCTCTCTTATTCACACTGTTGCTTTCTACCTCCACACTCCATTTTTCTCTAACAACAAATTTAACTTATGAATGAGAAAGGTTAAAGAAAAAATATTTAGTTGCCAAAAACATGGCAAAAATATTATAAAAAGATCTGTTACTGTTAAACACTGTATGTCCTTAGAAAAATGCTAGGAACCACAAGAGTTACACTTTTATCTAAGAGGTAGCATATGTGACATATAATACATATGTTGCAATCACAGCAACTTATTTTGCATGAACAGCAGCAAACTCTGAAAAAAAAAAATGTCCAGTGCTCAAACGAAAGCTGTCATCATGCCTTCATTTAAAATATGCATTCAGGGGAAAAGCAGCTCTCTGCTCTTTCCCTGACAGGTTAGTGGTTTGCTTTTTTTTTTTCCTTTTCTGGACATCGGTGCCCATTAGCACAAAAATAAAAGAAGCACATTTATTTTTTTTCTGTTATAAGGTGTTTTGGACAGTGTTGTGATGTCACACTTTTAATACAGAATTTTATATCTGCAGTTAAAATAATTGTGCACTTGCTCTTATTTCATTCTTGAGATGATCACTTGAAATGCAGGTTCCCGTTTGCAACGTGATGGATACCAAACCGGTGTTCCCTTTAAATATTTGTTATCCCATCATTAACCATTTCCAAAAAGGAAAATAAAAAAAAAATCCTAGAATATTCTGGAAATCATGCCATGATAAACTGGTTTTAATTGCATCTTCATATAAATCGACCTCTCCTCTGTTGGGGGTCTATCATACATTATATTCATATAACAAACTCAACATTCTGTCCTAGTCTGCTGGTCCTCTTGGCAACAGACCAGTCTCTCTCAAGACATTCTTCAAAAACAAGGATGGTCTTACACAAGGTGGGAAACAGGAGTGAGTCCACAGGGCAGGCAACAAGCCGTCCAGGAAAGACATCCACAGACCCTGAAGCCTAGATCACTGTTTTCATACACAACCACATGAATTAGTCCCAGAAACCTAACACACATTAAAACCAGACAGATTTGTCTCCATGCTCCTCCTATTAGGAGGCTGCGTGCAGAGCCTTCACGCTGCCAGCAATGATGGCAGATAGCCCAGCTACCAGCCTTTGCAGGTTACATTTGCTTCAGACCTCAGAAAAGAATTATTGATATCAGCTTTTCAGGGAGGTCTTCTTCTTCAAAAAGCTTAATGGCAGTGATCAGAGAGTTTTAGGATTTGACTTATTAAACAGCATATTGACTTTGGGTTTGTGTACTGTGCAAACGAAACTGGGGGAGCCAAACAGGAGGTCTTAACCCCATATTAACTTGAACTACACGACAAGTGTGTTTTCAAGTGTGTTTTGCTAACCTGATCTGTTGGTGCACTTTTAGATGCATCACGATTCCTGTCCAATGGTCTCAACCCTCAAAAGACATGGCAACACTTAATTCCAAAAAAACCTTTGCCCTATATTCTTGTGATCTCAAACTGACATCTTAATATCTAAGTAAAAGTTCATGAGGACTTTTGTGCTTTTATTTAAAAGTTAAATTGATCAGCAAGCACTCTTGCATAGCCACATCCTCATGATATTTGAAAACAAAATTTAGTATAAAAACAGTAATTTCTTACCTCCCTTTATGAGGAGAGGCTGAGGGAGCTGGGTCTCTTTAGCTTGGAGGAGACTGAGGGGTGACCTCATTAAAGTCTATAAGTTTGTGAGGGGGTGGGTGTCAGGAGGGTGGAGCCTGGCTCTGCTCAGTGTCATCCAATGATAGGACAATGGGCAATGGGTGTCAGCTGGAACATAGGAGGTTCCACATCAACATGAGAAGGAACTTCTTCACAGTGAGGGTGACAGAGCCCTGGAACAGACTGCCCAGGGAGGTTGTGGAGTCTCCTTCACTGGAGGTGTTTAAAACCCACCTGGATGTGTTCCTGTGTGACTTGGTCTAGGTGATCCTGCTGTGTCAGGAGAATTAGACTGGATGATCTTTTGAGGTCACTTCCAATCCCTAATGATTCTAGGATTCTGATTTGTTCTTAAAACTGCTTTAAATATTACACTGAAGTCTTTCCTGACAGCAAAATGTTGAGTATTTATTAATTTTCTTGAGTTCTCACACAGAATTAAAACTCCTAAAGCTTTTGAATTATTCTGCAATTGTAGTAAATCTCTAGATTATCTTTCCTGGAGGCTAACCATCTTTGTTGTTGTTGTTCATTAGAAAGTTCTGGGTGACCACAGCAAAGCAATACCAACACCTTTTCCAGGGATCCTCATCGCTTTGCTCTCAAAACTGGGAAGAGAGTAAGCAAAATTTCCAAAGTAAATCCCTCAGGAAAATGTGAAACCATAATTGGCAAGGAAGCACAATTTCAAAGAAGACACCTCACAAAGAAAGGTCTTTCAACTCTCTGGATAATTAAAAAAGAAAGTTACAAATTTTTCAGAATAACTTTCCAAATGTTTTTTGTCTCCAAAATATAAATTCACAGGATCACAGAACATTAGGGGTTGGAGTAGACCTTGAAAGATCATCTAGTCCAATCTCCCTGCCACAGCAGGATCACCCAGACCAAGAATTTACACTCTAGTCAAGAGGTTTTGTAGTTAAGCACACACGTGCCTCTGAGAAAGCTGCCAGACCCTGCAACTCCACTTGTCTCCTGACTGCTTGCCCATGCTGTCTTCACAGTCACCAGAGCCCATGACACGCAGAAGCTCACAGCCAGCATAGTGATGGGGGAAAGTACTCCCCAGCACGAAGCTCTACTCCTTGATCCTTTAAAGCTCTTGGGAGCGCAAGTGTTACTTCTGGCAAGCAGATGAAGAGTCCTCCAGTGACAGGCTACACAGCTGCTCTTTAGCCACATCCTTGTGTGTGAAATACAATCTCCAGAGCTTTCACAGAGCCTAGCTGCTGAGCCTACCTATTCAAAACGGGCAGTGGAGTGAGACTGAGGTTTTATTCAGTGCTTAAATACGAAAATGACTGTAATATGCGTGATGGACAAGGACTTGGAGAACAGTAACTCCAATAGATCTGAGTATTTGCACACATACGCATTCTATTCAAAGCATCTGTAGGCTATAGAATGTTATCAGAAGACTAATATATCCCAATCAGACGGGATTTATTTATAGAGAACGCTCTTTTCGCAGTGTTAGATGCCTCATTAACTTGATTCAGCTTGCACACAGCAAAAATATTCCCTCCCTCTTCAGATTTTTGATAGGGAATTATAATTTCTTGTTTCATTTGTTAAAATCCTTTTGCTATGAGGACATTTCAGAAATGATTTATTGCACATGACTTTTTAAAATGCTAGGGTATTCATTTCGACCAAAAGGCTCTCCTTTTGCTGATTCCCTCCTAAGAGAGATAGCAGAGAGGATTGTCCTATTTCTTCTTTTCATTTGCCTCTTCCAGAAACCATTAATAGCCAACATTTGATCCTCCTACACAAAAGTTCATGATAGCAAAGTTGAAAGTGTGGGTTATGCATCGTGCTATGAACTGATTATAACTTTGGTATGTCACTGCTACTGTCACTGCAAAGCTGAGGGAAATTATACTGTAAGAATTTTATGTAAATGTGAGTACAAACTCATTCCTGGAAGATTTAGGGTACCTATGGGTTTGGGAAGCATGGAGAATTTAAACTCAACACTTCAGGTTAGTGAGGAGTTATCATCAGAACCTGTCAGGAGAAGCTGGCTGAAGAGTATAACTGTATTTTGGGTAGTTTACTGTTTTTCTCTTGGTTCCATAAAGCAGCAAACTCCAAGAGCCCTACCCCACTTGTTTCAGCCTCAGATCCTGCTCTCACTGCTGATTACAGAGCAAACAGAAAACCTCCAGAAAAATATATAAACCTATGAAGGTACTGAATTCACTGAATTCCAGTCATGTGCTTACCCAGCAGAGAGGGTTTCTCTAATGACAGGAATGTAACAGGGATTAGGGGCTGAGGATGCTATTTCTAGGAAATGAACAACCAATTAATTCTTTAGAAGTTGTAGTTCATTTATAACTTGGCTTTAAACTATTGGCATCAATTTGCTTTGGTGGGTTGTTAATCAAACTCTTCTATCTTGAATCCTTTCGGGTCGGTGCAAACTCCTTTGTTAAGATGTCTTACAAGAAAAACAATGTTCATCCACGTTCTAACCATTCCCATTGAGAGCCTCATTCTCTTTCCTTAAACTTTTGGGGTTTCTTTCAATATGTGAATATACAGACTTGTCCTTTAGGAAAGGTTGATCAAACAGTTTTATGAGCACCCTATGGGAAGGTGACATTAAAACAATCCCATCACAGGTAAGTTTGTCGTGATGCTGCTTAAAAGAGGATTCCATTGTCTAAGAATCTCTGCAAAACAACTGAACATTTTTAAAACATGGTAAGTATGGAGACAGACTTAAGAGTGATCTGAAGGCCAGTTGCCTAAAACAGATGACACAGCACTGCTGGATGTTGTGGTGGTTTATTAAAACCAAGAATGGAAGGTATCAAAGTTGTGAATCTTGAATCTTACTGACTTTTTAAAGTTAATTTCCATGTACTATAAAAGCAGTTGGGCGAGAGGCCTTGAAAATGTGATCTGGATCAATGAGAGCCAAAAGAAACATAAAATTAATATCTATTCCCCTATTCTTATGCCTTTCTCTGCCTCTATCTCTACCTTTCTCTCTGGCTGCGTCTCCAGTCCTCTCTCATCAGCTGTGTCACATTTTTAAGGACAATCTCATGATTTATACACTCACTACATAGCTCTTGAACATTTCAAGTGTGTGCATAATTTTCTGGAATCCAAAGGACTTGGAAACACAAAGAAATTATTACAGAGTAATCAGTTATCAGATGTGTTCTGGTTTGTGATAAACACGTGTCTGAGAAATCCCATCGTACACATGGTAATGATGGTGAACTACTTGGAATTAGCTTCACAGCAAGTATGAGGCTCGAACACTTAACCTGGAGCAGCTGATGCATGGCAAATCAATAATTATGCTAATTTAATTGCAAAATTATTTCTGCTCAAGTTTTTTAAGTTAAACAGAGTAAAGAAAGTCGTGTGTACGTGACAAGTACTGTTTGGAACCCTCTGGGCTATAAAGGACACTGATTTGCTGAATGTCCTTCAGCAGCATTCTTGGTGCCACATAATCCAAGGACAGCAGGGATTTCTTGGCCTGCAAATGCCCTGGTGTGACGCAGAGTGGCCAGGCCACAGAGCACCCTCTGTCTAAGCAACGTGAAAATGTTAGAAATGCCCTTTTTAGCCAAGCAAACAGGTTTTATTTCTGTCTCTAAATATGCTTCTCTCATACTTTAGCAATGCAGCCATAATACATTTCTGCCTGTATTTCCTCCCCTGGTGCATTAATGCTGATGAGCCTGTGTAATTTCCTCAGTGATGAACAAACCTGCCATTAAAAACACTGTTTAACCTAAAACATATAACAAGGATAAAAACAGCAGCAGTTCATAAATGAGCCTGAGTTTCCATGGAGGTACTATAGATCTTGCTTGAGTCTTAATTAGCTTCTCTGCTCTTTAAAACTGCATTCTGGCTAATCTGGTGGTCTACTAGCACTACAGGCTTCTCTTATCAGCATGGGTTTCTCTTTCTTCCTGTGCACCATGAGTGAGATGGTCAGGATCATCAAAAAGCAGAACCTGTAGTCTGCTGATGAAACTACACACAGCACTCACTCAAATAAAATCTGCTTAAATACAAGGTCCTGGAAAATGAGAGCAGTAACAATACAATCATTTTGACATTTGAGAAGAAATTCTTCTCTCTTTTTTGGCTC
Organism: Rhinopomastus cyanomelas; assembly: GCA_013400115.1. Lineage (NCBI taxonomy): Eukaryota > Metazoa > Chordata > Aves > Bucerotiformes > Rhinopomastidae > Rhinopomastus > Rhinopomastus cyanomelas. Next base: position 693,364 of record VXBP01008282.1, on the reverse strand, counting down.
CAAACTAGTAGATTAATGGACACTCATGGTATTTTTTTTCCTCTGATAACTCCTCCACTTATGTAATAGTAATTAAAACCTTACCTGCAAGGAATACAGGATGGCTGCAGCCAGCTGGTTAAATTAATAAGGGAGATAATGTAAATGGATCATGAAATCTTTCTACTAACATATTCACAGGACATTTGTAGCAAAATCTGAATCGCTACCACATAAAGGCCACCTAAAAAGGACAGAATCTCCACAAAGTTTGTGAGTCTGAATGAAACTTTTCTTCTATCCCATATTGTCATTTTTGCCTCCTCAACAAAGAATTCCAAGGGCATGAGAGCCTCCTGGCCACATATTCCAGTCCTTTCCTTCTCTCAAGGTGCATCTAGCATGGCCCAGCATTCCCAAAGGTTCACCAGCAAGGCTGATAATGGACAAAAGGGTACCTGAGATGACTAGGATACTAGATGACTAGCTTTTGGCATATGAATCCTACACACATGCTTTTTCAATAGTGATTAACCTTCTCCCAACCCAGAACTCTGGTTACCCCCAGTTTGCAAACAAGGCTTCCTCACTTCTCTCTAAATCTTTATTCACTTAGCATCTTGTCTCAGTTTCAGATTCTACCATTTTATCTTGTCATGTATGGACAGAATGTGTAGCAGCTTTACTAGCAGCCCAAGAGGCCCCAAGTCCAGTTAGGGTCTTCCTTAGTGATTTCGCTTTGGGATAGCCTCAGAAAACTTTACCAAAAGAAAATGTGAGCCCTTGTGTGCTGAGGGGCAGCGCTCTGCATCGCACCACGAGCAGTCAGGCTCCGCTTCTTCCGTGCTACAGACTATACAAAAATAGCCAGGAAGTGTTCCAAGGTGTTCTGTGCGTGGCGAGCTGGGGCTGTTGCTGCGGGAACTAACCTCCCTTTATGGCATTTCACTTTTTCTCTGAACACTAACCCCGAAGCCTTGTGTATATTGTTGTCTTCACAGTTTCCAGGGAGTTTCTCCCTTAGTCGTGCTCCCACTGCCAGAACTTCAGGCCGTAGATTCATATAAGAGTGTGATCTCTTTTGATCCAACATGGATTGTCATTATGATCAACTTCTCTGCAAATGCCAAAATCACTTTTGGCATCGTCAGGTAGCTCTGGCAGGTCAGATACCTGTTTAATTGCCATTAGGTTCAATGGTAACAATAACTGTGTTAGCTAGAGTTATTTTACAGACAGGTTCAGATAACACAGACTAAAAATGTGTTTCCTTGTTGGATGTGTTAGGCTACTGTGAAATTATTCCTCCTGTCTCTACAGAGCAATGTCAAGCAGTAAATAAGTGCCAAGAGGCTTGGACAGCATGCACCAGAAGCACCCAGATACTCAAGCAACAATGTGGGAGTTCAGATAGACAGACAGATAGAAGGACCTCAGAGAAGCTTGTGTTGATGTGGTGGTATGCATGAACTAAAAGAGCAGCCCCCACACAGCCTGAAGTGAGTCAGGCTGATTATAAAATGCAGGGGATGCAGCCTCCCACATCTGACTAAATTCCCTTTCGTTCTGCTAAAAAAAATTCTAGTTTAATCTAGTTTGAAGATTCTTAAGCACTTCTGTGGTCAGTGTGAGCCATAGCAGAGGATGCTCAAACCTTTAGACATTGCTGCTTACTGGACAACAGGAAAAGGTTTTTTGGAGTCATCACAGTGGGAATTAAGTTTAAAAGAGTGACAGGAATCAATATGCCAAAGAAGCAGGCTAGAGAGCCAGAAAGACTCCATGAGGAGCGCTGCAAAGGATTGTTTGCATAGAAAATCCTGGAGGAATAAGATTTTGGGAGCAATTGGGTGCGGAAAAGTAAGGAGTTGCTCAAATCTGGAAGGGACATTAAGGGAAAACATAGGCCACTCTGGTACATGAACTGCATGGAAATACCATGAATGGCTTCTCTGTATGTTTTGTCAGGTTGCCATTAGCACTTTCCAGTAGCCATTCTTCAAACTGGAAAAAAAAGAATAAATTACAAGATGTATTAAATCTGAGATGAACAGCAAGATTACATCAAGCGACACTTCAAGGAACGATGTTTGAGAGCAAAAGTGCTTTGTTCCCTTCAACTCACACTGCTGAGGAAGTAAAAGAACATCAATAAGTGCCACAATACCTTAAGTTATAGTAAAGCAAAAAGAAAAGTTTTTTGCTTACCTTCCATCCCCCATCCCACGACCAATGACTTGCGACCCGGATTCTTTAGCACAAGGATCAAGGCATCACAACCAACTCCACAACTTTCACTGCCACGTGCCCTGTTCCCTCACAGAGACTCTCGCTGCTTCACTCATAGCCAGGCTTACCTACGTGCATGGAGGGATCGTGACTTGGAGCAAACCTACTCCAGAAAGCAGGGCTGAAGGCTGTGCAGCACGGAAGGCAGTGCGGTATTAAAGGCTCTATAACGTTAAAGGCAGCGATGGCTGAAGAAGTAACGGGCAGCAATTAGATGTACTTTGGGAGATGTACTTCTGTAGTTCTTAGGCAAATCTTATTTCAGATTCTGTTTTGTCTCATTTCCATTTAATTATGATTTTGGATTGTATCCCTCTAAATCTGTACTTCATTATTACCACAGCTTATCTGGGCTTTCTTGAATGGCACTAATTGGCATCCTCGCTGGCAGTCTCAACAAAGAGGCCAAAGACTGAATGTGCATGGAGAATGAATTGTCACCTTCTTTCAAATTGTCCTTAAAGAGGGCAAAGACATACTGGAGAAGAAGGATTTGTGATTGCTGGTGATGCTGAACCCACTGCCCAGAGGCAGGCTGGGGATGACACTGTGCTTAGAATTTTCCTGCTGGCCGCCCACCAGCCAGCCATCGGCCAAGCTCCACTCCAAGAACCATCGCACAGGGCAGTTTGCAGAACCAGGCTGTAGATGAGCGGTGGACTACACCCTAGAGGGATGTTAATCTCATCACTTTTAAAAGTAGTAAAACTCAAACGTGCAATTAAAATCTAAATGTCCAAATACCTGCTACTTTCAGCTCTTGCTGCAGTACAAATTGGATGACGTCCCATTCACATTGAAATGTAAATGCAAACCATAAATCTAAAAGGTAAAAAAAAAAGCCGGCTTAGAAAAAGATAACGTTTTTCATCTGTGTAGAAGATAATGATACAATATTCAAGTTTTCCACTCTAAAGGTAATATTTTTTGTCTAAGTCAACATACTTTACCATTTTTAAACTTTTCTCATCATATTTTTGACAGCAGGTTTTCCAATTTTGACAGCTTTTAAAAAGTAATTTTAACAGACGAGTGATTTCTCCTCTCAGCAAAGTCAGATTATGTGAAATGTCAATGTAAAAACTATATACTGTGACACATAATCATTTTTCATTGAATTTACTTATTAATTTTCCTTGCTATTGCTAATAAAATGTAAGTGCTCAGCTAATTGTATTGCTTATTTCAATTTTTTTAAAGGCATGTATTTTAAAATCACTTTTTTTTCTCTGACTACAAAATTTCTCAGAGGCAGCTATAATTTGTCACCCTTCCAATTTGTTTGAAGAAGAAGAATTACTATCACAATTGATATTCCCAGCTGAGCGGCCAAAGAATGAATCAGCGGGGAGAGGTTAAGCCAGCCCTTCAGCCGTAAGGGTGGGCTCCGGTTTAAAGGTTGGAGCACACCTGCAGAATTTTGCAGGGAAGGGTTTTATAGACGAGGTGCAGGTACTCTGCAGAAAGCTGCAGACTTTTGTTATCTGTGTTGGCAGTTGGGTACCTTCAGCAGGAGCAAACTCGGTGAAGGAGCAGAAAATAACCAGAAAGGGAATGGACAGCTCAAAGGCTTCACTCCAAAATCCAGCTCAGCTCAGCTGAGGCATAAGTGAGTTTGACCAACGGCTACCTCTGCATTTTCCAGTTTGTTTGCAATTTCCTCTACCAGAAATCCAAAAGGATTATTCATTTCAACTCCAAATACAAAAAAGTAAGAAAGCTCTACCGCCAAACCAAACACCTCACCCTGCCAGGTCAGTGTTGTGGGCTGCGTGTCTTCCTAAGCCTACAGGGGATAAGCCTGAACTCACGGCTCCACTCACGCTCCTGTGACAAGGAATGGGATGAAACCCCAGCATTAAGCTCTTGATGTTCTGGCTTTATCCAGAAACATGCTTCAGTGTCTCATAGAAAGGACACAGACAAGACAAACTTAATATTAAATAAAGGGTTTTTCCTTTTTTAGCCTTTGAATGTTGAATGATCTTATGAAGTAAGAAGTACATCTCACAAGAAAATGGTCCGGAGTTGGTCCCTGCATTGGAAGCACTCCCCAGGGAGGTCGTGGAGTCTCCTTCTCTGGGGACTTTCAAGGCCCGCCTGGATGCGTTCCTCTGTGATCTGTGTTAGATAGCTTTGTCCTGCTCCGGCAGGGGGGTTGGACTCGATGGTCTCTTGGGTCCCTTCCAACCCCTAACATCCTATGATCCTATGAAGCACTATGAATGACCCAAGTGTCATTACGATCTGCTTTGCATTCCATGCTGATCCATCCGCTCCGTGTATCGCTGGGCCAAGAGCACGCTTGCGTTCGACACCACTGACAAACTCACCACTATGTAGGCTGCTCCTTCACAGCATTAACGTAACACGGTTCTAAATCGAGCGGTGTTCAATTATCTCTGAAAGTACAGATGACTTAGTTCTTCGTTAACTTAATTGTTTCCCAGCAAAAGTGAAATGTGCTGTATGCAAATTAAATAATACCAAGTGTCAGCACTTAGAAGAAATGCTCGCTTAGCTTCAGCTGAGGGGTTTGGTTGCAAATTTTGCTCATTTATTTTCTAAGAAATTGTATTTGTCTTATTTTTTTTTCCCTAAACACAATGCGACTGTGAGACACAGTGCCTGCTGGCAAAGCTGGAACTGCTGACAGCAGGAAATGGCAAACTAATAATAAATGGTGGTAAAATATTTATGTTATAGTTTAGTGGGGAAAATGAATGCCGTTTTCTGTTTCGTTCCTACTTGAGACAGTACACAATAACATAGTTGTTTTCAAAATAGATGGATAGGATTCTAAATGCTGCGGTGGTTTATCTTGTAACCATCAGCCGGGGGGAAAAAAAGAATTGAATTTATAAAAATAGAGCCTTTTACTAGCTCCAGTTTAAGAAATTTTAACTGGGAGTACGCAGTGCAGTAATTAGTAGCATCTCACATTCAATGTCATTGGACACGGGTCTGATAGATCAAACGCTCGTGGATGTGGCCCACTTACTTAGCTGCTCGCCCATAATTTTCAATAACAGCGCTGTTCTCATGTGGGGAGGGGTGGTCCAGAGCCACTAGAGCACTCTGCAGAATGGTGATGTTCAAGTACAACGCTGTGTTTATGTACTCCCCAAAGTGTATCAAAGCTCAGATCCACAGAAATAAAAGAAAAGTCAAACAAAACAAGCATTAGACTGCGTAAAATAAGGTATGGACAAGGCAAACAGGTGAGGCATTGTTTAGGTGGCTAAGGTAGATCAATATCTGTGCTTGCAAGCCAGGAATTCTGCCTGCTTTCCTCTGGCACTGTGCAGATCATCTTACGGACTGCAGACAGACTGTCGCCTGAACCAAACTGACAGACAACCTATTTCACCCTTGCAAAAATCATACCCATCTTCATTCTTGCGGCTCACAGGGGAAACGTAACAGCCCCCACGCTGGTACAAAGGGACACTGCAGTGTAGGCATAAAACAGCGTTGCTGCTAACGTTTTTTACATTATTATTATTTTATTATGCTAATGAGGTGATGAAGGCAGTTAACTTTTCTGTTTCTTCAGTTACCAGTGACACGTCCGAGCATTATGCCCAGGCTGGCTTATCAAAGCTCACTGCAGTAGTCTTTCAGGCTTTGGAAAAGATTTATATGACAGGTTGATACTGTTCCCTCATTTCTCTTCAAATGAAATGTTTTATAAGCTGAGATGTTTTGTGATTTGAGACAGGGAGGCATCAGGAAGCTCTGACTGAACATCCCGATAACACAGATTGGTTAAATCCCTTTCCACTTCACAAATGTGCTTTCATTTCAACCAGGTTAAATTAATGTGGGGTCCATTTAAAGAACCACAGGGTTCCTTCAGTAAAATCTTGAAGACCACAAGCCAGATGACCTGGTCACAGCCATCAGAAGCAGAGCCAGGTATTCTGTAGGACACCATGAAATGCTCCGTTTTCAGCATCAGAGCATCCTATCAGAAAGCGACGGAGCTGCAAATCACACGAGCTTCAGTACAAGAGAGACCATTCCCACAGCCTGCAGCTTTTAGGACCTAGACATACGGTATCACAATTTGAGACCGGGGCATCAAGTGAGGATAAAAAACCCTTAAAGAAAGCACCATTCTCATTTTTATTAAAGATGTTAGCACAGACACTGCATTCTACTAACTTTTAAAATTGAAAATCTTACACTTCATTCCTCGTCTCTGACCCGACTATCTATTAAAAAAGAGTTTCAAAATAATGTCTATTTCCTTATTTTAAGGAGGTAAAATGTGAAGCTTTAATCTCTAGAGTGTGAAAGGTCACCTTTGTAAACTGATGCATATCATATCTCCGAGCAATGAGAACAAGTGTGCTTATCCTCGGTGCAAAACCTTAGTTGCTCTTCTATTGCAACCATTTTCCTGCCTTACCTTTCTTTATGGCAGAGGAAACGTAATTTACTTGTCAGATTGAAATGTTTGATATAAATCTTGAGCCTCTCCTTCAAACAGGTATTTCAGAAACATTATATTACAAACAACTGGCATGTTTAATTAAACAACTGCCTCATTTTCAACAGCAGAAGAAGGCACGATTATATTAATTGAATTGTAGGACCTGTGACCAAATTTAAAGAGAACATTTTCAGCTCAACAAAGAGGTGTGATTACCTCACTTTCAAAGCAAGGCATTCAAACAAAATATTTAAAGCGCTGTCTTTATAACCACTAAAAAATATTTTCATTGTTAAAAAAGTGCATTAATGCAATTTATGAAGTATGTCTTCCTAGGATAAGTCTTGCTTCAAATCCCAAGATGACTAGCAAGTTAAAATCAATTACACAAAAGTACTACTGCAATTTATATCTGAGATAAAGTTTGTTTTAACCTAATCTCATCTTTAGCACGTTGACTGCTACTTTGGAATTAAAATACTATGTTTCTACAATTTTATAACAGGAAATTTTCTCTATATTTTATAAACTTTTTTTTGTGGCTAGTCAAAGAACCATCTCCAGTGAAGGAGACTCCAGAACCCCCGTGGGCAGCCTGTTCCAGTGCTCCGTCACCCTCACTGTGAAAAAGTTCCTTCTCATATTTATATGGAACCTCCTATGTTCCAACTCACAGCCATTGCCCCTTGTCCTACCACTAGATGACACTGAGAAGAGCCTGGCTCCATCCCCCAGGTTTGTTCACTTAAGTCCGTTTAATATAAGTGGTTTCACCATCATGAGTAAAGATACAAAATTTTGCCTAAACTGAACAGTAAATATGTTTTATAAAAGAATAATCATAATGATATTGGTATGACAGTATCAGCATTGATACAGATATTCAATCATAAAATCATAGAATGATCAAGGCTGGAAGGGGCTTTAAAGATCATCTAGTTCCAGCCCCCCTGCATAGGCAGGGGCACCTTCACTAGATCAGTTTACCCAGGCCCCATCCAACTGGGCCTTGAACACTTCCAGGGATGGGGCAGCCACAAGTTCCTTGGGCAACCTGTTCCATCATCACACCAACCTCACAGGAAAGAATTTGTTCCTATTCAATATATTCATTAACAATTTGGATGAGGGAATTGAGTGCACTGTCAGAAAGTCTGTTGATGACACAAAGCTGGGAGGAAGTGGCTAATGCCCCAGCAGGCTGTGCTGCCATTCAGCAGGACCTGGACAGGCTGGAGAGCTGGGCAGGAAAAAATATAGTGAACTATAACAAGAGCAGTGTAGAGACTGGCATCTGGGCAAGAGCAAACCCAGGTACCAGTATAGATTGGGATTGGAGATTGACCTGTTGGAGAGTAGTGTAGGAGAAAGGGACCTGGATGTCCTGGTGTTCAGTAGGATGACCATGAGCCAGCAATGTACCCTTGTAGCCAAGAAGGCCAACAGCATCCTGGGGTGGATCAGAAGAGGCGTGGTTAGTAGATCAAGAGAGGTTCTCCTCCCCCTCTACTATGCCCTGGCGAGACAACATCAGGAGTATTGTGTCCAGTTCTGGGCCCCTCAGTTCAAGAAGGACACAAAACTGCTTGAGAGGATCCAGGGCAGAGCCACAAAGATGATGAAGGAGCTGGTCCCTTTCATGGTCTTTCAAGGCCCCTTCCAATCCCTAATGTTCTGTGATTAAATCTCCCCTCTTCAAGTCTGTAACCCTTTCCCCTTGTCCTCTCACTATGCCCCCATGTAAAAAGCCCTATCCCAGCTTTCTTACAGTCCCCTTTCAGCTATTAGATAGCTGCTATATAGATATTATTAATATCAATATTTATACAATATCACTATTGTTGCTGGGGTTTATTCTGGTTTTTTTAATACTGTCTGTCATTTCCTGGATGTTTATCACTCATAAGTGACCGTGATTTCCTATGAAGACAAAAGAATTACAAAATATTAATAGAAAAGGGATGAGACACGATTTTATTTCTTTTTTTGAAGTACAAAAAAGCAGGATGTGCATAATTTAAATGCATATGGCCAAGTGAAATAGTCAGTGAAGAAGAAGAAGCTGTTCAAGGAAGAATTCATTATTATCCTAATCACCCATTTTTAAATGTATTTATTTAGGTAAACAGAAGGAATATTTCTGATCCAGATGTGGCAATTTCCATGCTGTCATTTACCTTGCAGGGATCACAGAATTTTTGCTTTTATCACATTCCCCCGAGTACTTTCGTGTTTTCGTTAAAAAGCAGCAGTTGAGAAAACATGTCAGATGCAAAGCACAGAATCCACAGTGCAGCAACATGGAAAAACGTTGCAACTGCTTTGGAAGAAATGTCTTTAAGTCAACCTACATACCTTCTGAAATGACTTGCCAATTAATGCTAATTAGCTTTTAAGTTACCACACCACTTCAAGTGCTAAAGAGGTTCCTCTTGCCAGGTTTTCTGGTTTATGACCAAAGAATGAAAATGAACGATTATGGTTTGGACAAGTTACTGTGAGTAAAGTTGTACTGGGTTTTGGGATGGTTACTCCAATGCTAACGAGAAATGAAGCCAAGGGCTACGTGATGTCCACAGGCAAGTCGCGGTCATTAAAGACATTGGGATTTTTTTTTAACAACTTTAAATATAAGATTTTACTGAAGTGCAAAGATGTCACCGTCTCAGACTAGAGTGTGTCTCTCCTTATTAAAGAACATCATATTTTATTCCTACTGTAGCTAATTACACTCCTTGGGGCTTTAAGTTCAGTCTGTCGTACCAGTTCGTTGTATCATCCAGCATATCTACTGTTTGTAGAACGCTCATTAAGAATATTTCCAGTTGCAATTAAGTTGAACATGAACCCAGTTTAAATAACTTTAAACACAAATAAATGTCAAAAGCATTATGTAACTACTTTGAATATCAAGGTTCCTTTGTCAGACACGGACAGAGGACTAGCTCCTTGTGATTTATTTACCTACGTACAAGCAAGTGCAATAGAGAAAGGCAAATCTTCTCAGCCTGGCACACAGCAATTGCTTAGATGTCAGTGGAATTATTCATGACGAAAGTTAATGAAGTTTAGTGCAAGATTTTGAATTGTTAATTTGCTTAGGGGTGGGAATGTATACGGGTTAACAAAGATGAATTTTTCATTTTCCTGATAATAGGAGATTTCCTTGGAGTCTTCCATGACATGTCTCATCAAGACTCATCATTCTGCAAAGGACACAAAGAAATCAAAAGCAAGCATTCACATTTGCTAATATACCTTGTGAAGGCTCTTGAAGAGAAAGGAGAGCAGTTTTTATCATGGCCTTTCTATGCAAGGCTGAGCAGATAGTCAGCACTGAACAGATAAATGAAAACAAATCATGTTCAAAAGTCAACCACTGCCTTTTGTGCTTATTGCACTTCAGTTTAAACCATGATATGGAAAATCACTGATCAGGGGGCACTGTGGATTTGCTTTGGCCACTCCCACAACTGTGGCTGCTCTTTCTACCTTTAAAAAGCTTAACAGCAATTTAATTTGCTTTTGCTGCATTTTGTGTCTCTGATGGTCAAAGTGACTAATCCTGAAGACTCTCTGTACTAAACTGAGCTCTAAGCAGCACCCATTTCCTTTCACACAACAAGCGTGTTGGGTCACTGGATGAGCTCCAATCCTCTGTCTCTGAGCTCTGTAATTTGGAAAAGTATTTCAGAATGGCTGATACCAAGCTGATCTTCCAAACAACACAAATGTCATCACAGGAATTTTCTGAGTTTAGGACATCATGACATCACCAGCAAAATGTAGTCTGTTTCCAACATACTTTTTCCATCTGGATCATAAGAGTTTCAGGAAAGTCACCACATCACCTTGTCGTTTTACAGAGCCTAAGCCAATGTCTGCGCTCATCAGTAGTATTCTGGGCCATCAAGTCAAAGGTAGGTGCTGAGCCCTGCCAAAAAATAACCAGAGCAGGACTAGAAGAAAAGTTGCAGCATTTCCACTGTTTTGAGAGAGAGTGCTATCATTAGGCTTAGCTATGTGGGGAAAAACTATATATAGTAAATTATATATAGTAAAAAATTATATATAGTGTTTAGTATCTATACTAAACACAATAGGGTGAATCCAATGGAAGAGACCGCAGGGATGAAAGGCTACACTGGAAATCTCTGCAGCTTCTCATTTCCTGTGGAGCCAAAACCTTTCTTACTGCAATGGAGGACACTTGTCTTCCAACAGCTTTGGGTTTTGGGTAGAGAACTGCTGGCATTACTCAGGTTTATTCAAATTATTTGGTCTGAAGTATCTCTAGAAAAAAATGCCACACAAATATTAGTTCAGATTTGAATATGAATATCAGTTTGACTGCATTTGTAACCAGTTATACTTTATACGACTTTTTTTTCTCATCTAAATATGTCTTTCCATTGAAGCCAAAATGTTTCATAAAAATGTGTCAGTTTTAATGAAGTTTTCAATGGGAATGTTCTAAATATCCTGGCTTGTCTATTTAGTCATTTCCTAATGAGAGAGTGAAACAAAGAAAGGGTTGGAAAGAGAAGTACACACACCAAAGAAATCTGTCTCTTTTTGGCCCCAAAACAGACATATGCAGTTTTATGACATCAAAATGTTCCAAAGAGTTTTGCTTTATTTCCAACGTAGAACAAAAAGCCATCTCAAACCATACATATTTTCACAGACTGGAAGATAACATATAGCCTGTAGGTTAGCTCTAGGTATGACATTTTGTGTTACAAGGAATAATTATGAAAATATTTTTCAGCTTGAATTCATTAGTGGTCACAAAGGCAAATTCCAGCTGACTGTAGGTTTTATATCCCCAGTATTTTTATGTATGTTGTGTTGGCCTATATAAATCAGCTCTTTAGAGAAAAGAAACTGCACTTACAAACAGAGTAAATGGTACCATACCCACAGATGACTGAGGATTATGCTCAACTATTCAAATAATATGTCAGTTATACTGACTGCACGTGGTTGAGGTATCAGTTATACGGCAAGCGAATGACTTTTAATTTCACATTTATACCGGCTTCTACAAATGCTTTTGATTCAAGGACTAAAGAAATCCATTTTGAATTTTCCAGTACTGGATTAGAAGCTGGACCTGAATGGATCCCCAGCGCTGCCCCTATAATCACAGTTAGTCATTCAGCAGGTGCAAGAGTGACATGAATTTGCCGTGGTCAGCCCAAGCTCCCTGAAACTCAGAAACTTGTAGCTGCTCTTCTTGCCTCTAAGGACTACAGCATGAACAGGTGTTTGCTGCAAAGCATGTCTCTTCGTGGTTTGTCACAATGGTCAAGGACACTAAAGGTCCAAAGAGCATGGATGTCTTCTGCTACAGTACGCCAAAACACACTATCTCAAGTCTGAGGATGAACTGAGGGGGAAAACAAACTTCCTGGTTGAAATTTAGCAGCTGGTTTTACCTCAAAGCCACAATAACGACATGTTATGACTTCTGCAAATGAACCAATGCAGCATGTTTTGTGTCCTTAGACTCTCAGCTGAGCTAAGCAAGCATAAAGTAGCTCTACTCATCCTGAAAATAAGAGTGCAAATAAATACTTACTTAATTAACTATTACACTGTAAATCGTGAACTGTTTTATATCCTCAGGATTATCCGCTGAAGTGATTTACAAATCATTTTAAGGGGTAAAAGTGGTAGAGAGTTTTGTAGCCTGTTTGCAGACCATTGGAGTTGGGGGGGAAAAAAGCAAAATCTGACACATCAATTATTCATTCTGCATTGATCTGTTCACTTTAGTCGATACGATAGTAGAGACATTTTCTATAAGCTTTTCAGATGCAATGATGTAAGGCACGAACGCAGCAGAGGAATGAAGAAAGGCCATTTGTTGCCCTATCATTTTTTTTTTCACTCACAATCATGTAGAGATTCTTTGAACTACCCACACTGTTTACAGGGTGCCACACGGATCGCCTATAAAACATCTACGAGGCACAATATCTGCTAAATGTTAGTCAAGGATCGCTTGCCTTCAAAGTGACTATTGACCCACTGTTATAACAACTTATAAAAACAACCATTTGGGAAAAGATTAATAACCTTCTACTGCTAATGCATTGGATGCTTTAAAGTTATTTTTAGAGGACTTTTCAATATCAATCAAATAATTTGTGATCTAAGTACAAATGTCTATGAAATCCAGGAATAAAACTGTATTGGTGTTATTTATACTTCTATAGAAAGGAAAGATAATGTCCAGGACTGGCTTTTAAAACTATTAATGAGCCCTGGCAATGTGAAAAAGAGATGGATTAGGTAGATGTAATGAGATATGATTAAAGGGTGTAGGCACTGAAGGATGTTGGAGAAATTCTTTTCAGAAGGATATAATTAGTGTCTGATAAAAGTACTTAGTAGATGAGATTTTTGAAGAAGAAAGGTTAAGATAAACACATACCATATGACAAACCTGTTTAATTTTTTTCCGTTGGTTCTTTGCATACTCAATAATCTGTTGAAGTTTTATACATAAATAACCTTTGGTGAATACTTGATGAAGCTTCACAAGACAATTAAAAGGGATTTAACTGCAAAACATAGAAAGCAAAGAAAATGTTGAAATGTCCCATTGTGCATTTCTCTATTGATTTACAGAGCTTAGACAGTCATTTTCAATCTTTTCCTGAAATTAAACAAACAAATGAACTTCCTAAAAAGCAAGCTTTCTAGAAGTTGCTTAGCAACTTTCAACGCACTTTTTATTAGATTGGAAGCTACTTCTTTTAGTTCAGGCTTTAAAATATGCAGCAATCAAGAGCAGACCATCCCAGCCACATTTATGCTAATCCTGAACAGAGATGAGTTGTCCATTTGGCCAATAATACCTGAGTCTGTTAGAATGAGATGTCAGGCCTTTGGTGCTCCACTTGTAAGCGTGAACCTTCAGTTCACAGCTGGAGTTTGAAATATGTCAAATGTTAGTCCAGCTAGAGCAGTCACAAATGCATGGCAGATGAACATATTAGACACTGTGGAATCCAGAAGAGATGTTCACCATTTAGGTGAACAGAAAACATGTGGCCATGCTTCTCTATGAGGAACTGCTTCCTTGCCCTTACAACACACTATCTTTTCTACGACAGTTCTTTGCAACAGAGGATTGTTTGGCATTTGTGGTATTTCAGTAGTCTTCTTCTATTCACATCTTCATGAGGAGCATTAGTAAAGCTCAGTATTCAAATCTGTAGTTTGACACATGGCTTCTGAAATAACTGCTCTGAAAGCTAATTCTGGCTTGTGTACCAAGAGAATGTGCCACAACATGGCTGATTTTCCACATCCATAGAATTATTGAGGTTGGAGATGTACTTGAAGATAATCAAGTCAAACCACTAACCTAACTGCACCAAACACACTACTAAACCCTGTCACTAAGGTGCAGGTCTACGTGACTTTTAAATATGTCCAGGAATGGTGGTTCAACACCCTCCCTGGGCAGCCTGTTCCAAAGCCTGATGACCATTTCCATGTAGAAATGTTTCCTGATGTCCAACTTAAACTTCCCCTGATGCAACTTCAGACCATTTCCTCTTGTCCTATCACATGTCGGTTATGAGAAGAGACCAACTCCCACCTCTCTACAACCTCCTTTCAGGTAGCCATAGGCAGCAATAAAGCCTCCCCTCAGCCTGAGGGGAGGTTTTGGTCACTGAGCAAAGCAGCTTCTTTGACAATAGCAGAGCAGAGAAGTAGAACAGTAAGCCTGAGGTCAGTCTTTGCATGGAACCCACATGCTGATAGCAAGCAAAGGAGTAAACCATGATCATCCTTCTCAAAAATATTCCACCTTAAAGGATCATCAACCATCAGGAGCAGCTTCTCTTCCTCTGACTATGTGCAGGTATATCTGCTGTTCCTTCTGACATACTTCCTGTAGTACACAGCATGTGTCATACGGGAGTCCCTACATGGCATGGAAGGTGGTCCTACTTAGGAAAAACTGCAGGTATACAAAGCAGTCTCTAAGTCATTGGCCAAGACTTGAGTGCACTTCTTACTCAATACATAAACCCAGTACCGCCTAGACATCTAATCTATCCAAAGAATATCTGAAATCTCTACCAGGTACTGAGTTCAAATATCTAGCCCCAAAGGACTTAACATTATCAACAAACAAATCAACATAACAAATAATGCAACTGGCAAAAAGCTGCTGCCCCTAATAAGCAAAAAGTCGAGTTTGTACACCCACACTTAAGGACTTTCATGAAGGCAAGAGGAGCAGTGCTTTTGTGCCATTTCAATAGCAGATCAAGCCCTTTAAAAACATGGAAAAGAGAATTTGTCTTGTGACTTCAGTGGTTTGTACAGATCCTACAAGTCCAGTAGTAGTTATTTAATTATGAGATTTGTAGCTTCTCCAAACACGAAACAGACTTTCAGCAGAAGTGAATGCAGAGTCCGTATTCTTGGTTCCAGAAGGAAGCTTCAGTCATTCCTAATCAACAGCCTTAAAAGAAGATTGAAAAACTTCATTTCTTGGCAGTAATATGTAACTTCTCAAGTGTAATGATAACACTCTATAAGTCAATATTGTTCAGCATTGTCAACATTGTTCATTGCTGCTTCTTTTTCAGCTTCAGCTAAATATGGTGCCCCCAAAAAATCTGAAATTACTGATTTTTTTAAGTTATTATCCCATGCTAATGTGCTAATTTGGCTTACGTTTGTGTGAAATTAGAAATTCTAAAAATGAATGAAAGATGAAAGATGGTGTTAGGCCATCTATTCCCTGTCTATGAAAGTATGTTCCTCAGACTGTGATATTCTCTGGATTCGTTGCAAACTAGTCATCAAATAGTTATATTCATGGGCTTTCCAGCATTTACTTGAATAATATTTTTCACCAGATTCCATCAATCACAAATATTTCAAGAATATTCAAAACTTATTTTTCAGGGGATTTAGTGCCAGTCTGTTTCTCCCAATGATCATCCAGGACCACCAGCCAAGGACTTCAAGATTCAATGGACTGCAGGAGAGAAAACAGAAGTGCCAAGAGCTCTATTGTTTTGCAGATAGAGAAGGTGAGAACGTTCTTTGGAGGCATCTTCCTTCTCATACATGCTGCTTGTATGTACCTGCTCACACCTCCTTATGGAAGTCCTGACACCTAAATCTTTTCCTATGTACCACTGATGCTGTATTTCACCATTTCAACAGAGTCATGGTGAAGATGTACAGAAAAAGTCTGGTCATCTTTAGACTCTCCATGAAAACAAAGACAAGCACTAGAAGAGTGCTTCTGCTTTACATGCAAAGAATATGTGGAAGTATCAGAAAACTCTTCAGAGACATTGACAGAAGTGGCATCACACGCTGCAAAACAGAGACAGCTGGCAGACCCATAGGCCAGCATGGTTTTCCACTGTCACCTCTCTGGGTCCTATAAACTTGGGTGTCTTCTGTCTTTGGGGTAAGGAATTGCATAGGCTAGAAATCAGGAGGACTGCCTTGCTCTGTAAAACACTTCTACTTGCTTACCTTCACTGCTGTTAGGATTTCTTTCCTCTTGATGGTCTCCTTTTTCTTGATAAAGTCTTAATGTGGCAGTTGTTGCTGATGCTGCTCTTCTGCTTGAACCAGGAATCAAAAGCAGGTGATTTTTCCTACCTCTCCACTTGTTTGAAGTTTCTCAACCCTTCAGACTGATGGCACAGCCTCCAATGCAACAACTCTGTGCCTTTCATTGATGAGTCTTGAAGGTGCAGTACAAACACACCATGAAGAGAAAGAAAAAAAGGGCTTTGCCTGTAGCTGCTCTGCACTTCTCACTGAATGCGTTTTGAAATGACAGAAACTGGCCGCAGTGTTTGAGCAACAGAATTTGCACTCTCCAAAATGGAAGCTGGTGGAGACCAGAGTGGTTTCAGAAACATAGCAAAAATTCTTGGTAAAGATGTGGGGGAATCACCTGTTTGGAGGGGCTCAGCACTGCTAGGCTTAAATGCTTCCAATATTTCTGTAAATAGAGAACTGAAACCCATCATTGATTTGATTTTTTTTTTGCACAGGGAGATTATGACTAACATTTTCTGCTATAGAATTGCCAGTGTCTGTGGCTTAGTGTTTCCTACAACTGTTACATACTAGTTCATTATTTTCTTTAAATAACTTGAAGGGACCCTCTTCTGCTTGGTTCTTACTTGCTTCTTTTTTTTACATTTTTTCTGACTACACTCATATAGGTTCCACTTCTAGGTGAAGGGAGCAGTTGCCCCCCTCCTCTCCCCTCAAAATAAAAGGTAGTTCTTCTGAGTGTCAGCCTCCTTCAGGAAGGTCTCTGCAATCTGTTGAAGATTAGAAACACATTGTATGCAGGAAGAAAGTTGTCAGGAATTAGATCAGACAGTGGGAAAAAAAAATAACCAGAAAAAGAAAAAAGAAATCACCAAGCTGATCTGAGAGACTGCAAGGCATGCAACTCCTTCTGTGTCAGGGAAACACAGATCTTTTCCCCACTACTTTCAAGGACTTGAAATAACTGTTTGATAAATAAGGAAAAGCACTTCTTACCTCACACTTAAAACAATAGTGTGATTTGGATACCCATCATTCTGAGCTGAAGCTTTAGGAAAATATTGGCCCCTTTTCACTTCTGAGACTGTCAGAAAATTCTTTGCATGTTCTGTTTCAGAAAACCCCACAAATAATGGATAGTTCCTTTCAGAAATTGCCAGTAACACCCCATTCTTCCCAGGTTTTCAGAGCTCACAGTAGTGGCTGCATAGATGAGGCCATCACGAGCCAGAGACATCATCAGCTCAGAACACTCTGCTATTTATTTAGACTCTGAAAAAGAGCCTTCTTGCTTATTTTCCTAAAATAATTAAAATGCATCACTTAAGTTCCGATTTGCTAAAAAAAAAAAAAAGAAAAAAAAAGCGTGGGAGCATAAATGTTTTGGCTCTGAGCTGACAGTAAATATATCTTCATATCATGTTTTTATTTTACCATTTTTAATGCATCTATCCTTCTTAGCCCCTTCCCCTCCCCCATTAATTGCTGAAGTGTTTGAAAGAGCCCTGGTACTTCACAGCCTTCTATCTCCACTCCTTGCAGCGGAAGATCAAATGTGCTGCTTTCCCCGTTGCCTGTCTGATGGCGGGACAGAACTCTTGGTTTAGCAGAGAGCCTGCCATGGGACATCGCGGTGGGCAGAGGGAAGGTGAAGCAGGCACCACTCCTCCGGGACAAACCCCGGAGTCTCTGCCGGGAGCCGTGCGGGGCTCCTCGGGGCTCTCTTGTGGCCTGGGATCGGGCTCGTCCCCTGCCTGAGAAGGTGAAGGATTTGCTTTCGGGTTTTAGTTGTGGGGGTTTTTTGTGATTTATTGATGAATTGTTGAGTTTTTATAACCAGCAAAACAAGTCGTGGGAGCGTTACCCTCAATTCCTGCACTCCTGCAACAGGGAAAGGAGTTGCTTGGCTTAGTCTAGGGGCCTATATATTTCACATTATATACAAATACTCACATAAACATACGTACATATAAAAATTTTAAACTCCCTTCCCCTCAAAAACTAAGAGATGCCTGTTACTTGCACATCGTGCAGAGAAGTCAGCTCAATATTAATTTACGAAGGGTAACTCCAGCTCTGTTGGTGATGTTCATTTGCAATTCCTACACACTGGCTATTATGTGCAGTGAACTAATCCTGCCTTGCCTTGGAAACAGAGCTTCCACTTAGCTCACTGCGCTCCTCGGATTTCTTTTATAAGAGAGCCGTTGTTTTGCTGGGATTTTATGATTATTAATAATATTCCGTAGACGTTCGAATGCTCCCAACACGTGTGTGGAGCTTGCCTCCTTTATCTGTTTTTCTTGGCCTTTTCTCTCTTGAACCTTTGGGGTCCTGCCGTGCTCCAGGGAAGCTGGGAGCACCCACATTTCGTTCCTGCTCCCTGTTGCAGCCGTCGGGGATGAACGCTAGACTACAGGCACAGCATTACAGCCAGCCCTCTCACACCCTGCATCAGTGTCCGGCCGCGGAGGATCGCCGAGGTTTAATTGCATCCATCTGCTGGCGTTTGCTGGAAGGGTGAGCGATATGGGCCATGCTTCACACCAGGAAATTCATCCCGAGGAGAGCTGCTTCTCCTCACGGGCAGCCACTAGGTCGAGCAAAATTCTGGCAGGGCTGGATCCGTCCTGAAATTCTGACCCTGCTGAAACGAAGCGAGCCTCCCCTCTGCGACCCCTCCCAAGCAAACACTGGCCCCTTCAAGGAGAGAAAACCCAGGGGCCGGTGCAGACTGCTCCCGCCCATCCACCCGCTTTCTCCCAGAGCACCAAGGGCCCCCGAAGACAGGGAGGGACCCCGTGGCCCCGGGCTGGGCCGGATCCCGGTCAGTCCTGCCCTGAGAGGCTGCCGCATCTGCCGCCCGCTGCTCAGCCGCGTTCTAAGCGTTTATTGGCTTTATGGCAATACAGTGCACGGTCACAAACAACGAGAAGTTACAGCCTCGGCCACAGGAGCCTTTCCCCGCCAAGCCCGAGGAAAGAGCCTGAGATCTGTACGAAGTTACACATGGAATGAAATAGTGTTTGCTATTTGAGTGGGGGTTGGTTTAATGCCATCCCATCTCTCCCACTTCCCCTCCACCTCAACCCCATCCGATCTGCTGCCCGGGGCAGATCTACGATTTTTCGGAAATTATCGAAGAGACTGGGTTAACCTCGGACATCTGCCTGGGACATCTGGGGACTGATTACTTCGTAAAGTGCTGTCCTTCGAGTCGTCTTGGATGGAGATTTCACGGGGGCATCTCGGAGCGGTCCAGTGGCTCCTCTGTCTCTCGTCTGGAGCGTTTGACAAACGCATTCTCCCCTTCTCCGGAGATGATGGACTTGTGTTTATACTCCAGACAGCCACTAACTTCTCCGATCTCTCCCTCCCAACCCCCACTGCCTCCCCACACTCCCTCCATTTTTCTTTTTCGTTCTAGAGAACAAAAAGCCGCGTTTGGTGCCAGCACACTGTCCTGTTCTGCTTTTGAATCATGACCACGAAGACCTCATTCATCACGATTCCTTCTCCCGGAAAGTTCCCCACTTTGGCTGTCAGGCGTTTCTCGTCACGTCACCTTCTTCCTCCACAGATACCTAATCAGAGAAAGAGCACATCCCAGGCACAGCCGCAGGCAGAAAAGCCTCTGTCCCCCTACAAAGTCCCCATGCTCCCTGCGACCGTCCTTCAGGACCCATGGCTTTTTCTTTTCCCCCCAGGGCTTGAGAAATACAGGCGTAAAGAAAAGGGACCCTATCTGCAGGACCTCGTGCTAAAGACTCTGATTTAGTGAGCAGCTCCCCCAAACATGACACTAGAGTCTCAGACATCTTTCTGACCGGGCTGTTCAAATCTGTCCCTGCCAAAATACTTGCAGTGTTGGAGAGCGATGCTGCTGACACAGTTAATGGTGTCTGGAGGTAGGCTATGAAATACTGTGTGGCTGGTTAGAAGAGTGGAAAAATTAGATGCCGAGGACAATATTTCAAGCTGCCCTAATAAAGCCTCTGTGAATCGTCATTATTTTTTTTCTCAGAAGAAAGGTAGATGTGAGAGCATCTGTTTAACTCTTTTACTAGTCTTGAAGCAGAAAATAAGATAAAATATTTAAATGATTGTTTATGACTCACACGGTTTGTAGCTTGCAGCTATCGGCTACTGCAAGATGTGCACGTGGCGTTTAAACAAACAAAAGAACAAACGAAAAAAGGCAACCAAACAAAAAACCAACCCACCAAACAAAAACCCAACCAAACAAAATAACCCACCCTAAATCAGCCAACCAAATGGAGCAAAAAAATGACAACAAGAACAGAAGATCCAAACTCCCGTGAGTCATAGTGTTTAATAGCTAACCAGATTAAACTCTTCGTCTCTGTGAGTGTTTGTATTTGCATTGTCAAAGAAGAGGGGTGTATGTTCGTCACGTTAGATTTGTAGTTTCCTGTTGATTTCAACATTCCCTAATGACCCATCCCACAGAGGTGTCTAAAAGCACCTACAGATTATCTCCCATCTCTCTCCTACTCTGACATGACACACCTACCTACATTTTAGGGGTACATCATTTGAGACAGATTTACAGTTCAACCCTCTCAGCAGACAGGAGGTGAGATCTGTGTGGAATATAAATTCAAGAATGTAATTCTTTCTCAAACAAATAATCTGCTCCCTTTCAAATATAATTAATGTTTTGATAGTGCTCTTCTTGTGAGAGAGAGATACAAAAACAGAGGCAACCTCTTGGATCTCTGTTTGTATATTTGCAAGGGGAATTTACAGCACCTATCTCGTGAATGTGACAGATAGGGTGTTTTAAACATTTAGAAGTTTATTTATTAGCAGAACTACAGCAGGAAAGTGATAGGTCTCTGCTCTCCCCCGTGCCTATTTTACGCACGGTTTTGTTGCAAAGGAAATTGCAGTTGCAGGAGGAGGGCATTAGTGTTTCATTGGGATGAGAAATGTTTCCTAGCTCTCAGGATGCAGCCTTCTGTCCCGTTGTGCTTGGCAGGCGCATATCCTTGCGCTTTGTCTTTCATTCTCTTCTCTTTCCTCCGTGGGGCTGAGCCTACATCCCTTTTTTCTCTTTTTTCCCCCCCACCTTTGCCCGCAGGGAGTTAAGGAAAAGCTCCCTAACACAGTGGGAACAGACAGCATTTTGGTTTTGACAGTCTTCAGTGTTCAGACTGGTCGGGGCAACGACGTGTTTCAAGTCATATAGCCTGAACAAAGCCATGTTTGAAAATGGCCCGAACATTTGTCAGATGCTTGTTAAATACTGTTATATGATCGTATGGCTCATTAGTTATAGATCCGCTATCAAATCCAGCGGGGCTGAGGTATCGGATGGGGGTTTTTTCTTCTCCTCTCTCCCTCACTTGTCCCTTTCCCTTCTAACACTGGTTTCATAAGAAGGTCCTCAAAGGAGATTCTGCCGTGTTGAGGACACAAAACTGAGGCACATTCATACCGAATGCCTACACCGTTGCTAAAGCACCACACAAAACTGCCTTGTGAAGAAAACTTCAAATGCTACAAACGATGGAGATCGGCTTGGGCCCAAAGCCATCTGGATGCTCCTGTCCGGTTCATGAATGGCCAGATTCGGCTTCCACTACTATCAAAAGTAGATTTCCCACTCGTATCACTGGAAATTGCGTTGTGTCCCCATAGTACCTATAGACTTGCCACATACTTAGGGATGCTGTTTTTTTTTTTTTTTTTTTTTTTTTTTTAAATTTGAGTACTAAAGGAAACCGCTCTGCGGGAAAATTTTAAAAAGGATTGTTTTCCTCCTGGAGCTGCCTTGCATCGTTCTGCTCAAATGTTGTTTTCAGAGCAAGCAAGGGGCAACACGTCTGAAAAGGACTTTTCACAGAAAGAACCAGACCTATAGGATGGAAGTGTTTAGCAACAAGGAATCTTAGTAATATGCGTTATTACTAACCCTACAAAATATTCAGCGGACTTAAAGGAGAGAGGTTTGCACTTTTAAAATACTCCAAGGCCCTTGTAAAGTAAATGAACCTGGCTATTCTGATGGCAGGCTCTTCAAAACAAACTCAAACAAGCTAACAAAAGATCTCAATAAAACAGAAAACTACAGGGTTGTGTTTTTTTTGTCTTCTCGAATTTATAGCCCGTGGACAGACTGCTGCAGACCACAATGTCACCTCCTCACACAGCAGTAAGAAAACACTGATTTGGAGTATACAATATTGTCACCCCATTTTTAATTAAAAATTAAATTCATATGTGTTCCCTAGATTTATCTTTTCTAGAAAAGCCTGAGGTATCATGTAAACACCTGGACACTGTGACAGAGATAACCTTAGTTCAGTACAAAGTTACCAACCTCAGTCATTGAGATCCAATTAATTCGATGTTTGCCTCCAGTGATCTGTGAAAAAAAAAAAAAACATGAGGGGGGGGGAACAAAAAAAAGGAGGAAAGGAAAAATATTTACCACATTGATCTGATAATATCTGGGGAAATGTCAAATAAACATTTTTAAACTATTTTCTTTTTCATTTTTTTAATAGAAAAAACTTTGGTGCCTTTGGGATGTGCAACTGGTCTTTTTTTTTTCCTCATGAGCTAACACTGGGGACGATCGCACTTACGTTCAGAAAATATTGTTATTTTTCTTAATGGGGAAAATTGGACTCCCGCGACTTAGATCTGCGGTTTTTAGAACGGGGATGGAAATTGGACTGACACCACTTTGCACTTTAACAATCGGATTTCGTCAGGGTACAAGTTGTTTGTTTAACCCGACAGCTCCGTGCACCCCGTCGCACGCTTTTACACACTCATTAAAACGATTATTCACGACCTGTCGAGTGTTTTCTCGTTCATTCACAGGAAAGACTTAGCGCTCGGAGATTCAAGCGCATACGGTCAGCTATACCACGGGCCTAGGGGAGAGATTACTTATCTCTGTGATCATCTGATGCGCGGCAGTCTTATCTCTACAGGTTGTAAAGCAGCAGTTGCTGGAGGTAAATGAAGGGAAAAAAAAAAAATCCTCCCGCCCTGCCGCCCCGACAAAATTTGCCGAAAGCACAAGAAATTAGGAGCTTGGCACTTGCTCAGCACCGTACGCCAGGTCCCACTCCTGCTTCCCAACCTGTAGCTCGGGTTCCCGTGGGGCTAAGCCCCGCGCAGAGCGCTAGAGTGCGGGCACCGTGGGCCATCGAGGGCCCTGGAGATGCCGCCTGCCCACCCCTCCGCTCCGAGTCTTCACAACGGCCTCGGTATCGCTCTCCGCCGCCGGGGTGCCTGTGCCAGCGTGGCTGAGACAGCGAAGGAAAGATATTGATAAAGCAGAGCTCTCCTCGAAACGGCGGCGAGAGAAAACTCCCGTGTTCAGGGAGTGCGTTATAAAACATACGTATTTAAAAATGTCAACCCTCTGCGTCCTGGGAGCGAGTGGTTGGAAACCAAAAAGGCTACGACGGTTTTATTCGAACTGATCAAATCACTAAATCGAAAGGCAGCTTGAATTATCGCCTGCTTTGGAGTACTCCAATATTTGAATGCTGATCCTTCTGGGTTTATATTTTTTTCTTTTAATATATCGATTCCTGATTTCTATATTCATATTACCTCAGACTCTTAAATTCCATCTATGAGGAAACCCCAGGGGCCTCTCTGTTACTGGGAAGATGTTTTACACTTACAAAGGAAGCCAAGGGCCCGGAAGGCAAAGCACACATCGACCCTTGCTCAGCTTTTGCGGATCCAGAAAATGACTTTTCATTTGGAAAATATCTAAACAGAATGTCCCTCTATTTAAATGAACCAATCCCAGATGCAACAAGGGATTTTAATCTGAAACCTTTTCCTAATTGCTGGAAAGGCAAGCACGTATAAGTAATTTGTTAAACTTATTGGATTGCAATAATCCACTATCAGGTTAGCTAAGAATGGATCTGTCAAGTGTGTTTCCCAGTCTAAGCTCTTTCTTTCAAACCAATCTGGTATAATAATTAGCAGACAAAGAACGCGAAATATGTAAGCAAATACCTTAAGTTCTGCATAAATAAACATACTAATCAATAGCAAGCTACTCAACACTTGTCTTATTGATGAAGAGACAATCGATTTTGCTGTTCCAACCTGCAATCAGAGATCTGTATTTAATTATCAGTACTTTTACCTTCACTGATTTAATAACAAAAATAGAGCTAATAAATCCTATTCTTCCGCTAAAATGCAAATTATCTTGATGACATAACTAAAGGCAACTTGTGCTTCCCAGGGGAAAAAAATCCAAACAACTTTGCTCAAACAGAATAAACAAGCAAGAAAAGGAACATGCTGCCTTTTCTCATGAATGTTAGAGGACACGTTCACATTCAGAAAAGATGCAGCAAATTCGTGCATATATTCACACATGTGTATGTACACATGTGTCTATATAGCTGTAGAGATAGAGTGGGGAAAGTTCATTGGTAAAACAACAATGTGATTTTTATCTGCATAATTCTCATCTGCTTTCTCAGAGACCCATATGAGTGCGTCTATACCATACGCTAATAAACCTCCCTTGCAATTCTGTGCCACTGTGATTCACTCCTCCAGATGCATTCGCCCTCAGAAGTGCAGTTAGGGAACCTAAAGGAGATTTACTTATCACTATCCTGTTTTAAAGTTACCTGTGAGCCGTGGCATGACAGATGTATAAGTGATTATGTGATTCGTTTAACCGTACCCCTCCACAGACCGCTCTAACAGTCACTCCTAGCTTTGTTTTCGTTCGGGGTCTAAGGAAAAGTGTCGGAGCCGACATCCCCATTTGGAGATCTATGGGATGCGGGTGTGTTTGGGTGTGCGCATTGAAAAAAAAAAAAATAGAAAAAAAAAAAGCGGTGTGGGGGGTGGCGAATGCAAGTCTGCTATAACAGAGATGTTTTTTTCCCTTCAAAAGAACAGCCTGGTGATCGTTTAATATTACCCGTATTTAATACTCTGAAATATTGCAGCCTTTTGGGACACACAGTGCTGCACGGTTATGTTCTACTTATTTTTAGTAAGATACAACATTTTTATTTCTTTGTTTTCTTTTTTTTTTTTTTAACTGTCTTTCAAGGCTGAGGAAGAATTCTTCTTTTCCTACTCTACAGCTAGACTTCAGGCGGATTTTTGTGGGGCAAACCAGGCAAATGGGATGATGGGACAGAGAAGGGGCTGCGAGTCCTTTCCTTCCTCTAATGAAAAGAGTAGACCAGGATTCAACTTGAAGGCCCTTCAAGTTAACGGGAAGCTCGGCGAGGTCTTCCCCGCAGACCCTGTCTGCAGAAGATCCACTGGACCGGCTCGAAGGGGAAGGGCTCCTTTCACGGGTTCCTACCCCCCTGTAAAATATGCCCCTGCTAAAGCAATTGTAAAGCTCTTCGAATTCCCCACCGCAGAGGAAAAGAAAAAAAAAAAAAAGACAAAAAACGGGGGGAAAAAAATAAACCCAAGAGAGCCCGGGCTTCGTGCCGCCTTTGAAGCTAGAAATTCAGGCTGCCTGGCCCGGCGGCTCTGGGCGAGGAGAGCTTTCACCTCTCGGTCTTAGGTTAAGCAGTTCTTTGCAGCTAACTTTACAGGGATGCTTTACTCACCTTAGGGTAGGGTGACAATGGCAGGCTTTTCTCAGACTCCCTCTCGTTTAGTCTTTCCTCTCAAATCACGGATAACCCCAAATACACTTGGAGGACTCCCTAGAGATAATTCTTTGAAACGGACTTTGCATTCATTTCCCCGACTGAGAGCAGTAAATCCGCTCGCTTTAAGTCTAATTCGCTAGCCTGATACTGTATTCTGTTACATGGTATTAAGGGGGGGGGGGAGGGCGGGTGAGAGTTACTGGGAGTTGCTTTGGTTATTTGTTTATTTTGGCGGGGGGTTTTTTTGCCTTTGGGGTTTTTTTCGAGTTTGCAATGGTTTATTTTACCCCAGTAGAGGCGGGGCGGTGTGGGTTTTGCTATACCCTTCCTGGATCGGAGCATCCTCGACTTTGCATGCCTTTCCCTGCAGCACCTAGTGTCCTTTGGTAGCTGCCAAGACGCTAGCTCGAGCCCGCATGGAAAAGGACACTTCAAATTCCTCCTCTTTTCCGACGGGGCGGGCGGAAGGGCTCGAACACAATCACAAATTCCTGCTGTCCACAAATCGCGGTTTTACTGGGCGGCAGGTGAGTGCCGGGACGTGCAGAGGCCTCCGGGCCAGCACTGGCTCAGCCGAAGGCGTCGGCGGCGAGGCCGGTTCCTCGCGGTGCCGTCGGGGCGCGTCTCCCGTGGGCCAAGAGCGCCCCCAGCCGCCGCCCCGCACAGCCCCGCACCGCCCGGCCCCGCCTTGCCCCGCGGACACGCGTGTCCGGGCACTGCGTGGAATAGCACCGGAGACACAGGCTGGGGACAGATGGGCTGGGGGTTGCGTGCCCAACAGCTAGTCCAAGCATGTCCCTGGGCCGGGCTGAGCCGGCCAGGTTGTGTCAGAAGTTGACGGCGACCTGTGCTGTGCGGGTGTGCGGGAGCACCGGTGCTGAGAGGAAGGAACAGCCGCTCGGTACCGCTGCCCTGGCAGAAGCACGGAGATTTTAATTTGCTGTGTATGTATGTATGTATAAAACCAAAAAACCTAATAACTTTCATGAGGTCACAAATGGGATTAAAGTCATCCAGCGGGTGGGACACGGGCCATTGCTCTCCCCGCCCGCCACACCGAGACAATAAATCAAGAACAAGCGGGTCCGCAAAGGGCCCCGTCGCGGGGTCCTGCCCACGCACCCGAGCTCCTTCCCCCGCCCGCAGCATGTACACGCTGAGCAAATCAGCGGCTTAAACTTCCGCCCCTAGCCCAAGATTTGGGGTTGCAGCACATAAATGTCCCCATATCGGGAGAGCAGACACGGAATTTGGAGAGATGGAAGACAAAGGCAGCGCCTGAAGCCCTCCCGCGAACACGAACGTTGCTCGTGATGGGGTCGGCGGCTCTAAGGGAACGTTTACTCCTCTGAAGAGCTCAGGCAAAGCCGAACTCAGCTTTCTATGTACGGATTTTCACAAAGTGAAAATTCTTTGCTCTCCCGGCATTTTTTTCCAGTCGCTTTCCTAAGTATTTATGGGTATCTGCATTCTGTACACAACCCTCGAAAGATGTGAGAAGCCCGTAGCGTTTTCTCAAACGATAGGCTTTGGTTTTTTAGAAATAATTCATTACGGGATCCGCTGTGCTCGCTGTACTAAAATCGTCTTTCACACTGCAGAGATCAATCAAGAAACACCCATTCCCGGGACGAGTGGTGGTGGGGAATTTTACCGAGTCCCTGTAATATTTCTACGCTCAACAGTGACCAAAAAGGCAGGACAGGCTCGGGGATCTTTGGGAATCGCGCTCTTTTCCACCCTGGTACCAGCGGGCATAAATCACGAGTGTAGCTAACTGATTCTTACGTGTAAAAGAGGAGTAAAATCCGCACTTACCCTGTGCCGGAGGAGGACTCCCATCCCCAAGTGCCATCGTGCGCCATTCTTGCAGGTAGAGGCTGCTTCTCCTGGCATCTTAAAAAAAAAAAAAAGGCAAACACAAGATTGCACCAGTGTGACTTTCTCTGGCGTTAATGGCAAACAAGCAAACAAAGAGCACATTAACAAAACAAGCTAAAAATTCTACATATAAACCATGAGAACTGCTAAACCGGTGAAGAAACTTCCAACTTACCGATTGAAGCGAAAGAGCCCGAGGGGGAGGGGGGAGGCCGGGGGAGGAAACACTTTGAGGAAGAGACAAGGAAAAAAAAAAGAGAGAGAGAGAAAAAAAAAATCTCAACATTAGGCACACGCAGTTTTGGTGTAACTGGTGCTTTGAGACTGCTTCGGTTGCACGGAAGACCTGCTTATCAGGGGCATGGGGAAACAGTGCGTTTAGACAGAAGTCTGTCATCTCTATTCATTCCTATCACATGGATCTGCCTGTTGGGAAAAGAAGCAGGGAAGGTTTTCTTGAAGTGCACCTACCCTTCTGGCGGGAAGGCTTGCTGGGATTGCTGGGCAGGTTTCTTCTGGAGGGTCCCATCTCTCTGGAGTAGCTGCAGTGGAGTTGAGGGCAGGTTCTCCGGTGAGGTAGGAATGTGCAGGAACTCCGCCCTCTGGGCACAGTCACACAAACCCAGCAAAACAGCCACAGCCAGCCCTAAAACCTCTAATGATCTTCACCTTCACCTCTTCCTAACCCAGTTTTCCACCACTTTTTGACCCATTTACCCAGGCACCTTCACCACAGGGCGGGAAGGAGTGGGGGGGCGGTATTCAAAACAAGAATATTTCAGTGCACAAAACTGCCGAGAAGCTTCTGCAAACACTAGTGCATGGATAGACACCTCTGTAGGGTGGCGGGTGCCTATACGTATGTATACACATATTTATTGCCATTCCTCGAATTTGCAGCCGTGTAATACGTATGCGTATACACTTTATATCTTGAATGGGTGTATTATTTGCGATTATACAATTAAAGACGGAGACGTAACTACCCACAAGTAGAATTGCTTTTTTTTTCCGTCCGAAGGGAAAATACAAACAATTAAAGACAATGGCCACTGATAAAACCGTTACACTTCTTTCTTAAGATAAATTGATACGGTTCGGTCAAAACGTAACGAGAGTTCAGTGGGAGTCTTGCTTTAGTGAGTACGTGATGATTGAGACTTCATATTAACACAAGTGGTGAGGGGGTGTGTACCTGAATCATAATTTCTGACATAAATCTTAATAACCATCAGAAGAAGTTATAAAGAGCAAAATGACGTCCCAGTTAAACTATTACATCTTTTTGAGTACCGGATTTTAAAAATTATCGCTTCCCCAAACAGTAGTTTCCTGCCATTTAAGGAAAAATATATGACTGCTCACTTTCTTTTAAACCCTTTCTTAAGAACAGATCCCACATAACGGAAGCTATTATACTGAAACAAAAGAAAAATATTTAAAATACGTCAAAAATTGTTTGGCCAAATATCGCACTGTGGGTTCGAGTTGCATTTTATTATTATGCCTCAGATATGTTTACTAAGGTAACCTTAAAATCGTGATTGAAGGTTCCTTGATGAGCAGATTTCTTCTCCTACGATCTATGCGACCAAAGTTAATCACCTCAAATATCAACTGGGAACGTAACAATAGCTCCTTAATTCCAAAAAGACCACCCCGTCCCCCAAAAACTCTCTAAATTAGGGAATGCTAGAGAAACGGTGCTAAGACATCACAACACCCTAGAAATGTGCATATTTTTAAAAATCGTAATGTTGAGGATATGGCACATAAACCACCATAGAAACAACTATCATATAACAGAATTACTGTCTGCTAACCAAAAATAAAGGAATTTCAAAAAAGCCCAGACAAACTCACCACCCCACAATCACCACCAAACAAGTCGGTGCAAAGCTTAGCCTAAAATTCTTCCTGGCTAAGGAGCAGGCGAAGGTAAATGCATATTTTGGGCCTTGGCAGTCCTGCCACAATCCATGACAACATCGCCGTGTCTTTGGTTTTGTTTTGTGGATCTGTTGTTGTTGTCGTCAGGGTTGCTTGTTGGGTTTTTTTTTCCTTTGCAAAGACAGTCTGGTAATACGTGTATGGAAACGTGAATAAAATACCAGCTCAACTACCACTCCTTTCCGCAGAGCACGAGAAAGAGGGAGAAGTCTGTGGCACCTGAACTGCTTAGACAGCACTTTGCTACACTGAACCTAAAGGAGAGCGCTGAGCGAACGCTTGCTTAAACCAGGTCTGGAAAGACATATAGCAGGGCTACCCTTTTCAGGAATTCTTATGCATCACGCTTATCTAATTAATGTTTATTAGCCAACCTCAAACTCTGACATGGCGAGATTGTGCTTTCCTCCAACCTGACTTGCCTTTTTCCTCCTTTTATTACATCGCCAGTGGATTTTTTTACATTGAGAACTAAATAATACTTTAAGTACGTGCTATTGGATTTCCTAGAGTATACAACCGATTGCATGTGGTAAATAATAAATCATTTCCTTTGTCAGCTGCAGCAGATGCCATTCTTTTAATTTGTTTAGGCACGACTATACAGAATGTGGTCTCGAGGCTTCAGGAGTTTAAATCACACCTATTTCATTTTATTATTTCCGATAGGTTTGTGGCAAAGGAGTTTTGTGGGGGATTTTTGTTTGTTTGTTTGATTGATTTTTGGTTTAGTATTTTGCGAGTACTACTTAAATGACAATAGAGTGAAGAATGGGGAGGGGGGGGAAGAATGGGGGAGAGTAGGGGCTTCCAAGTGGTGGTATCATCTCTTCGTCCCCAAACAAAGCAACCATTTTCTCATAGTGATGAATAATTTTGAATTGCAGAAGTGAGAGTGGAGCCAAGAATATCAGAGATTTCTCTCCTTCTCCCCCACATAATGCAGAGATGGGTATCCCATCTCTCATCTATAACCTTTCACTCCTCTCCCTTTCCTACAGCTCTGCTTGCATCTGTTTACTTAGTGCTTATTTTGGGAAGATGTCCCCTCCCTCCCCTTATTCTTTCAGCAGTACAAATATTCTACTTGCAAGAATTCAGATTCGCCAATAATGCTTTTTTATTCAGCCCCCGGCATTTTCTCTTGTTCCTTCCTCTTTTCTGTCTTTCTAAGATCAGCTCTTTAAAAGTGTTTGCGATAACATCTCCGACCTGGAGATTATTTTTCATTGGGCCTATTGTGAGCAGTCGCCTGCTTATGGCACTGCTGCAGAGCCCAGTTTAGACGACACAAACGTAACAAATTAACAACTTGTCCTCTGCGGACTCACCGCGGGATCCAATTAGTTCCTAAACCATTTGCACAAGTTTTCTAATTATTTTTTAAGAGTTGCTGATTTTTTATAGACTTCCCTAAACTCATCAAGAAACTAACTCTCTGTTTTTCTTTTGTTTTTCTTTTTTTTTCTTTTTTTTTTTTAGGATTAAACGCTTCTTAAAATCAGTAATCGCGTTGCCTCCTTAAAACTAATGGATTGATTCTCCGGGCAACAGAGCTGCGTGGGTCAGTGGGCTTCAGCCATCGACAGGGAAAAAGAGCTCCCTCTCTAAACTTCATATTTAAGCACATCCACACAGGTTTAGTTTTCTGGTTTATTTTTTCCCCCCTAAAACCATTAAACATCGGTATGCGAGGCAGGGCATCACGTGAGCCCATCCAGCCCTCTGCCTCCCCGCAATGCAACAACCCTCTGCGAGTTCACCTCAGCCCAGCCGGGGGGGCCGTAAGGGGGGGTGGGGGAGCACAGTGGAGGCTCTGCCCTGGGAAACCACCCTTACTTTTACAGTATTCCAAGCCAAAGTGTTTGCAGCATTAAAAGCATATAAATACATATAGTATGAGATACTTCCGGAACAGTGCTCCTTTAAGATAAGGATTGCATTTTATAGCCACATAGGTATCATCGCCTGCTAAAATTGGACCAACCGCTTAAAGGAAAGCTAAAATGTCCATGTACATACACACACGCATTCATAGGTAAAACATCTCCAGATATCACAGAGTCGAAAAGATTTTCTTTGAGAGGATACTTCTTTGAATGCATTTCAGAGATTGCAAGAACAACACAGGTCGGTGCAATAACGCACCTTGGTTTTTTCCCTACTGTGTGCATATATATTCCACTTTTCTCTGTATGTATATATATATATACATATATACATGTATATACACATAGGTACGGACGCAGCTTAAAGCACCTTCAACGTAAGACAGAGTTTTTAGCAAGACATCCTACCCCGTACTAACAATTTTTAAGCAGAATTGATAAGGGTCTGCCCCAAAACGGACATCACAATAGTGGCCGTCGGGTACAATGAAATACTGTGATCCTTTACATTTGAAAACACTCCTGTTAAAGACAATATGATGGGAGAGGGCCGGGGGGGGGGGAGAGAGAGAGAAAGGAGCATGTGAAAAATGGTGGACTGCTGTAATCAGCAGCGCTCTGATCTCCCTGTAACTTACTTCACAAGACTGGTATATTAATTTTAGTTAATAAAAGAGACAAAAAAACTATCAAGTATATATGAATTTAGCCTATTTTTTTTATTTCTGTGTGTTCATAGTAAACATTTTTGTAAGTGACAAACACGGGCATATGACCACAGTATCACAATCAAGAAATTTTAAGACGACATTAACAATCACTCAAATTTATGCGGCATTTGCGCAACACAGGTTACATATTTGCAAGGTTTACCTATAAGTACAATAGGTATTAACATTTCACTACATTTAGAAAAAAAATAAAGGTGACCTGTTAGTGACCACATACATCAAAATATACACAACACAAACTGAAGGCAATCATTAATTTTGTCCCCTTCTGATTCATTTGAACGGGCAGTGCTGCAAACTGAAATAAGGTTCCTGTTTTTGTTTTGTTGTTATTTTTTTTTAAATTACACTGAGTGCATTTTCTAAAAACCCAATCTTTGGTCTAAAAGTAAACAAACAAACCAACGAACCCAAAAAAAGAAAAAAAAAAGAACCAAACAAATAATAATTAAAAAAAGCAGTTCGGTAAAGAAAAGGATAAAATAATAAATGGCCAAAATGTAGTTCTTGGGCATCTTTCAGTATTAATCCTGCTTACATACAAATTATGTTTTAAATTTGTCATAGCTTTTATAAATTTAGAGGTTTCATTCTTTCTTTCTTTCAAGGTCTGCACCCACCGACATATCCATGATAACTTCTAATACTGCAAACATGGAGGATCTGGCGGCTTTTAGTGATAGACTCATCGTATTTTAATAAAAAATTGCAAAAGCAGTCACTATTTAGATACACATTCTACTATAATTTTGTCTTCCAAACTTCATAGTCTACAATGTAATCTCCCCACATTGCACCTTGCTGACACTCCTCACCTTGGTGGAATAATAAACAACCCTAAAGACTGAACAAACGTACAGAAAATGGGGGGACTTAATAAAAAATACCTGGACTTTTTTGTTTTGCTTTTTGTTTTTCCTTTTAATTATCATTTACAATGCAAATGTGTGTAAAATGTTCACTTACAGTCTGATCCCATGGATGTTAATGTATTAAAGGGTTTGAAGAAGACCCCTGATTTTGATGTGTGAAATAATCAGAAAGTCCTCCGGAAAGTCCCGTTGTAAAACTTGGCAAAGAAGGTCTTAAGGACTCACAGGGGAGAGTGGAGGGCGCCTGTGGCGACGTGGAGGAGGAGGCTGCCCTGGCCGTCATTGAAGTGCTGCTTTGAGAAGTCATTGAAGGGTGAGGAACATGAGGGAAAAAGTAACTCGTCTGTCCTGCCAGGAGGTTTACAGAGCAGGGATTTAGGGAATAGGTGCCGGAGCAGGGAACTGACAAGCCACACGGCACTGAGGCGGCCAGAGCTGCTGCTGTGAGGTGATGAGTGGCATAAGGTATCTCTCCATTGACTAGTCTATCAACACTTAACCCATTAGACGTGGAAAAGGAGTGGTTGTTTCCCAAGGAGTTTTGAGTCAACACTGAGCTGTAGGGCATGGGGTGGCTGGGGTAGGCGGACGTGGTCCCATTGTAACTCAAAGTGCTGCTGGCCCGGGGGTGGTGCAGGGAGAGGAAAGGGGACATAGGCCAGTACAAGGATCCTGCCCTATCCATGAATGTCAGTCCGGTGGAAGTGAGCCGGGCGCCGCGCTTGAAGGCCAGCTTGGCCCGGGAGGTGGTGGAGCGCCGGCGGAGCTTGCCGGTGGTGCCCCCGATGAAGACGTCGTCGCTGGAGGGGTCCAGCATCCAGTAGTTCCCTTTGCCCGGGTCGTCATAGTGGCGGGGCACCTTGACGAAGCACTTATTGAGGGACAGGTTGTGGCGGATGGAGTTCTGCCAGCCCTGCTTGTTCTCCCGGTAGTAGGGGAAGTTCTTCATGATGAACTCGTAGATGCCGTTGAGCGTGAGGCGCTTCTCGGGGCTCTGCCGGATGGCCATCATGATCAGAGCGTTGTAGCTGAACGGCGGCTTCTCGTACTTGCCGTTCTTCTTCTCGCCTTCCTTGCCGCCCTCCCCGTCCTTGGCCCCCTCCGCCGACCCCTTCTTCTCCTCCGCCGCCTTTTCTTTCTCCTCCAGCTCAGCCGCCGCCGCCGCCGCGCCCGGGTCGCCTTTGCCCGCCAGCATGTCCGCCTTGGCCACCTCCAGGGCACCGGAGGCGGCGGCGGCGGGGGGGGGCAGGAGGAGCTGCCCCTTCTCCTCGTCCTCCTCCTCGGCCGCGGCGGCTCGCTGGGGCTGCTGCTGCGGCGGCGGGTGGTGGTGATGGTGATGGTGGTGGTGATGGTGGTGGGGGTGGTGGCTGTTGTGGTGGCTGTGGCTGCTGTGGTTGTTGTCGCTCTGGACGGCTTCGGGCACCAGGCTGTTTATGCTAAAGGAGGATTTCGGCAGCATTTTCACTTCCTTCCTATCTCCCATGTCCAACATCACACACTAGTCTGAGGGGCAAAGTTGTGGCGGCGGCGGAGGAGGCGGCGGCGGCCGAGGAGGAGGCGGCGGCGGCAGCAGCGGCGGCACCACCGGCAGCGGCAGCGGCAGCAGCGCAGTGGGACCGCAGTCTCAAGCGCTGGCAAGTCATGTAGCAAGGACAGGAACGGCCGGGGAGGGAAAAAAAATAATGATAGTAATAATAATGATAATAAATCACCAATCAAATAAAATCAAACCGAGTCAGAGCGGAGAAAAAAAAAAAAAGAGAAAAAATGGGGAAAAAATCTCTGAAAACCCAAGAACAACAAAAATAATAATAATAATAATAAAAGCTAAAAACCACACAAACACACACACACAAAAAAAAAAAAGCTACTTCATGGTGCCCGGTTTCCCCGGGCCGGCAGCGCAGGGGCCGGGAGCGGCGAGCGGAGCTGGGCGACACAGACCGCCCCGGCCGCAATTAATTTCAGAGCTGCTGCTCGCACGCTCCGCGCCCGTAAAAAAATTTTTTGNCGCAGGGGCGCATCACCGCGGCGGCTTGCGCGCACACCCCAACCCCCCCACTACCATTCCGTCCCGCCCGTCTCTCCAAGCGCAAATCCCCTCACTCCAAACAANCGCAGGGGCCGGGAGCGGCGAGCGGAGCTGGGCGACACAGACCGCCCCGGCCGCAATTAATTTCAGAGCTGCTGCTCGCACGCTCCGCGCCCGTAAAAAAATTTTTTGGTTTAACCTTTCCCACCCGTCGCCCAATCAGCGCGGCCGCCGA
>VXBP01008282.1:396321-653101 GCA_013400115.1 Rhinopomastus cyanomelas | reverse complement strand
CTTTGTTCCCCCCCCCCCCCCCCCCCCTTTCTTTAAACTCTCTAGTCTTCCCTCCCCCCACCCCCATTCAGAACTAATTGCTCAGTTGCTTAAATGTTTCAAGAAGAGCTGAATTTTCTCCATCCGATGATCTTTTTAGAAACTGCACTGTACCATAAAGACAGCCAGCGGGGCACCGTACACCTTTGCGACGCCTGAGCAGCTAAGGGAAGGGTAGACTTAAAACGCTGGCATTAAGCAGCTAGGTGCAGAGTTCCCCTCCTGACCGAACTTTTGGAAGTTTCTTGGACGGGTATAGCAAGGAATAGGAAACAATGGCTAGATGAGCCAGAAAGCTTTGCTGATGTCGTAAGCGTAAGACAAGATAGAATAGTGACGGAAATGGATCCGAATAAACACAGGAGTATACATTTCCCGCGGCGGCCACGCGGAATGGAGAGGTCTGAATTAAACCACCTTAATTAAAAGCTGAAGATTCTATTTTATTTATTCCTGTAGCTGCAGAACACCATCCCTGAAAGCCTATCCGAAGAGGGTAGAGCATCCACTAGATTTCGTGCGTTCATCTGCCACTGCCAGGATTTTTTTCAAGACAGAATATTTTTACGCTCGCGGCCAATTTTAACGTTAAGACGTGCGGTTTTTAAGATCTTAAAGGTCGCTATTTTTTTTTATGCCAGCGTGCCAGCCGTCACACCTGCCTAGGTAATACATGCAACAAAAGCCCTCCCTAATTCAGGATTCAAACTGAACACTAAAATATCCCCTAAGATTTATCCGCGGAGTTATGCAGACGAGGATAGTAAAATGCGGGGTTGGGGGGGTGTGGACAAATTAAAAACCTTTTACTGTTTTCGAGGTTTAAACACATACATTTGTTCTCTTCTGTGCTCACTGTTAAAACATTCTTGGCCAGCACAGGGCTTTTGCCAGAGTTATCAGATTGACTTAAAAAATTGGGAAATGAAATACAGGGCAACAGAAAAGGACCTGGAGGAAAAAAATATTTCAAACCACGCAATAGTGCTTGAAGAGACTTCTGGCTGCTCTTTGACTCCAAGAAACTGTTGCTCCAAAAGACATTTTCATGGTGTTCTAAAGCTCTTTAGCCTCTTACGAACGTAATCTTTGGCAAATGACACATGTATCTGGTTTGGCAATTTTGCGGTAACTCGAGGGAAAAGTTCTCACTCCGCGTTCCCGGCCCTTTC
Source organism: Rhinopomastus cyanomelas (assembly GCA_013400115.1). Classification (NCBI taxonomy): domain Eukaryota; kingdom Metazoa; phylum Chordata; class Aves; order Bucerotiformes; family Rhinopomastidae; genus Rhinopomastus; species Rhinopomastus cyanomelas. Next base: position 651,890 of record VXBP01008282.1, on the reverse strand, counting down.
CCCCTCCCCCAGCTCAAGGGCAGGAATAGCTTTTCTCCCAGTCTTAGTTCACCCGAGAAGGTCGCCGGGCACAGCGGTGCCCGGGAGTATCCAGGGGTGTCTCCCCCCCTGTCCTACCTGTCCGCGCCGCCGCCCGCCTTCCGCCGCTCCGCCCCGCCGCTGCCCTCGCTCCTCACCGCCACCGCACCCCTCGGCTCGGCGCGATCTCGGCTTCGGCGCGATCAGCGGTAGATCCAATTTTTAGGGCCTACAAAAGCGCAACATCCTCTCCTAGTCCCCCCATCCCCTCCCCGGGGCCCCCTTGTAACCATAGCAAAATGCCCGGTGTAGCACAAAAGCCATAAAGCACCGCGCACCCCTCTAGGAAAAGGCGTTTGCGAGACTCGAGCAAAGCCCGTTTTAGCATCCCCCGTGCCCAGGGCTGTGAGGGGGGAGCTGCCGCGGGTGCCGGCGCTTGGTAGCTGTGGGACCCGCACTTCGCGGGGATCAGGGCTTGCTCTAGCTCTTACGAGGCTGCCCAGGAGGCAGCCCTTACTCTCTCCTAGGTCTTCTCGCATCAGTGGGGCTCGCAGGAGGAGTTGCCTCTTTATGTAGGTTGTTCTGAACAGTTTTATATCGGGCAGGGTGGTCTCCATGTTTTCATTCTTTCTTTAGCGGAGGGAGGGGGGAGTGGTGGTGAGGGGCTTGTTGGATGATTATAACCGCTACCACTTATAAATAAGTTTCTTGGGGAAGGGCTGATATCCTACCCTTGATATCAGTGGGTGTGTTCATGTATTATTTTAATATGATATGTCTTTTATACAGAGCTTGCTTTCCTCCTCCCCCCNCCGCTTTGTTTCTGGAATTTGTTTCGCTTTTAAAGCACCAGCACAAACAAACAAACACACAAAAATGACTGGCAACAAGTTAAATCCCATTTGTGTCCCTCCCACCGAGAGCGGACTGTGTCTCGCTAAAGCCTGGGGTTTGTAGTTTTGCCTCGACAGTAATTTGACCAAGACAGAGAAGCGGCTGCAGACAGACTTTCCATGCACTGACAGCGCGGAGAGGAGAAATGCTGAAAGAAAGAGTTCTCCCGGGATGCATCTCCTTTGTGTGTTTTCTCCTCTCCATCTTTTAGATGGGGCTCTCGCATAGGCTTGTGCACACACAAGCATAGGGACACACACACACTCACTCACTCACACATGCAGAGGTTATGTTTTCTAGGGAGTTTTTAGGAAACAACGCTTATTATAAAACGAGCCAGAAACTCCACCTAGATCATGCCGTAGCTGAGAAACTCCTGCAAATAAATAATTTCCATTTGCTAACTAGCAGGGTACTAGCAGAGGATGGCATGACACTGTATCTTCACACTCATTTCAAAACATCAATGAAAGGCTGAAGAAAAGGCTCGCAAGTCCTTGTACACGCTGGAATAACTAAACCCACGCCCATTTCGGAGTAGGGTTTTTTTAAAAAAAAACATTTTTTCCCCGTCCAACGTGAGTACGAGCTAATTCCTCTGGTTATATGAAAGAGAGACTTAGCAATTGCAAGAACCAGGATCTCACTGAGGGTAGGGATCACGTCCCGCTAAGGGTTCTCAGAGCGAGCCACCGAGGTTCACGGTGCCTTTACTTAGTTTTACCTGATAGAATCGCAGAGAGAAAAAAAAAATAAAAAAAATTCACGTTTTCCAGCGCTAAATGTACCCGACAAATACCTTCCCAGGCAACCGCAAGGTTTGCAAACGATAGTTTAACTTTTTCTGTTGTGGTGGGCACGTGTTTTGTCATACGAAATTAACTTGTGAAAGCCTTTGTATCATTTCTTGATTTGTGTTTGGCGACAGCGCGCATCATATCTCATCGCGTTGATGGTTGATACAATTGCTAAATTAAAGGCATGTTTTCGGCTCTGAAAAACAACAACAAAAACCCAGCCCTCTGCGAGTTCATCCTCAGCAAAACAAGCCGAGGAGCAGCATCATAACAGCGCAGTGTTTTTCCACGCGTGTGCGGTAGCTCCATACACTTCTGTATCAGTCTTGAGTCTCTGTTGCCTAAGCCTAAAGATAGCCAGGTCACTCCTGGGCTTCCTACCTATGGTAGCCACCTAAAAGAACACACGGGCAGGACAGTGTAAGATTAATCGCTCTAATTGCTTGGAACGCTCTAACTGGCATTGTATTTTTTCTGTGTCTTCACCTATCATCCCGCGGTAAATATTAGCAACCGAACTGCTTGTCTTAATGTGTTTCTGTGCTCTAGCCCCAAGAAGCGCTTCAAATCGTGACAATAAAGTGATCAAACCTTCCTGTGCACGTCGCAGTTTTGTTTTCTTTGCTGTCTTCTACTCCTCATCTCGAGGGAAGACACCGCATGTTGTGCCAAGTCCTCTGGTTTAGGCGCTGCTCCGGACTTTGGGATTTTAAGGCTTTCAGTGTGTTCGGGCTGAAATTATGATTTTCCACATATTAAAAGGGACGAGGCTCTATTTATAAATGTTACAGAAGGTTTCGTTACTTCAAGAACAACAAAACAGGAATAGAGCTGCAATTTTCAAGAAAATAGGATTTCAAAATATAGAAATAAAGAAGTAGCGGAGACGATGTATAATTCAATCAAATTACAGAAAATTGCTTTAAAATTCAGAACAGTAGCGATCCATTATGTCTGTTTTATTAGTGACAAGTACAATTACTCTAAAATAAAGAACACTGGTGAATATATAATTGGCTGTAATCATGTTAGTGTTTGAATAAAAATGACGGGGACATTTAACACTTTGACAACAAAATGTTCAGAAACAACTTATTTATTCAAACAGTTTTTATTTGCATCCACGTGAAGGAGAAACACACTTTTGCTTACGATAAATCAAAGCTTTTTCATTTTCAAGAAATATAAAACTAAAAAAAAATTTAAATACTGTTAATAATTTTATTATCCGAGGCTTAATAAAGACTCCTGAGTACGAGTGCATTATTATTGATTACTCAGTACCCAAAGGACGCCATCTACAGGAAAAGGTCTTTAGGCTGAACACGAATCTAATCACTGTTGATTTAAAAAAAAAAAACAGAGTTAATATTCCTCTATAAACCCGGCTTCGATTTTACCCACAACACCGATCACAATATTTGCTTTGTAATTGCTTCTTGCGATTCAATTTGTTATAATTTGACACGATCTAGGGATGTGTTACAAGAGGCCTTTTCTCTGAGATACAGCGTTTGAAATAATACATTGAACTCCACGAAGAAGCACTTTTGCTCCTCCTAGAGCGAGTGTTTTCTCTCAGGACTGGCTTGACCGTCCCTGAAAATGCAGAAGAACCCATGAGATCTTCCATGGTATGGAAGATGCTTGCAAAAGAGCCCTGGAAACAAAAGAACTTAATTGAATGCAGTTTGTGCAACAGTGGTATCATGGGATATCCAGCATTTCTTTAATTTATTTCCTTTGGGCTAATGTCAATAAGTACAATCTTTGCCACGCATACTTCATCTGCTCTTACAATACACACTTTGCCCGTAGCTTGGGACTTCAAGGCACTCTTCGCTCCGTTCTGAGCCCTTGCTGGGAAAACCCATCGAAGTAGGCAGAGTGTCCCTTAATATTCCCATTATACAGATACAAACCGCGGAGATGGCACATGCCCTCCGTCAAGTTACTTCAACAGCCCGGTTCAAACCACAGGAAACACAAGAAGAGCCAGAGAAAACTTCCAGGACGCCTGTTTCTGCGAGATGCTTTCCGTCCGCCCCCCCCCCCCCCGTTTTAATCCCGAACGACTTTTTGCTTTCCTACTTTTATTTCTTAATGATCTTCTCGTCTCGACAAGTCTCCAATCTGGTGCCCCCGTTGCCTGTGTGTGTGCTTTTAAGGGAGGGCACCCTGCACCGACCCCGACTTCAGCTGCGCTCCCGCAGCAGATCCCAGAACCTGCCCAAGCGGGTTCCGCCGGCCCTTGTGGCTCCTTATGAATGAAGTTCCTCTGGCTTCTTTCTAACTCAGGCCACAGATCTGCACGGGCTTGAAAATATTCAGGGGTGGGATAAACTGTGCAGTGAGCAGCGAAAAGCAGAGGTGCGGGGAGACAAAGGCAGAGAGAAATGACCCATGTGCACCCTCGATTTTATGGGTCACTTTGGAAACGGCGGACAAAAGCCTAGAAAAGACTTATTACTGGTGATCCCACTGGGATCAAGCTCAAAGTTTATGCCGAAGGTCTCCCTCTGTCTTCTCACTTCTGGGCATCGACGGTGAATGTCCCAAACTGGAGAGGCTGTGCCGCTTCCCCGCTTTTAAACTTGAGCAAATCTCCGCAGAGGAGGTTTTTCCTTCCCTCGGACCAGGCGCAGCCGGGGACCAGCGGGTCCCTCACTATCGGGAGCCGAGGCGGGGGCTCCCCTCTGAACCGGGAGGTCTCTCATTTCTCGGGTGCCTTGTACCAAAAACCGCAGATGTCAGCCTTCCCCTACGTGTTCGGGCTGCTAATGCGGGCACTTCACACAACAGAAATGCTCATCCCTGGAGGCTTTCCCAGGGCCAGCCGCTGATTTCATGCGTCGCCTCTTTCGCGGGTGGGCCCGGGGCTCCGGGCAGGGGATCCCGAAGTGCTTCAGCAGCTGAGATGGACGGGAGCCCCCAATCCCTGGAAGCCGAGCACCCCGCAGTGCCCCGGGGTTCAGCTGCAAATCGGAAGAAGCACAAACTCCCCACATCCCCGGGGGGTCACGTCAAGCACATTCCCAGCACGTTCTCAGCACGTTTCGGCGTATCTTCCGCAGAGACTTCTTTTGGCTGTAATTCACACCACAAAGTCGCTGACCCAGAGCATTCACCTGCCTCATCCCGCTCATGCCGCCAACCGAGCGAGCTCTGGCCGGAGCCGCAGAGGGCTTTGCCTCCCTTGAGACCCTCGGGACTCCCACATGGGACCCAGTGCCCACAGTGCCCAGCGAAGGGGCGAAAGACAGGAATGGGACAGAGCGATGCCCCCCGGGCAGGACACGGGGCGCAGGGGTTGGGGGACGGCGGCGGCTCCTTCCCGCGGGGCGCGAACGCCATGCGAACGGCTACGGCGACATCTAGCGGTCAATAGCTGAAATTACAACGGCGCGGAGAGCCCGCGGTGCTAGGAGCCGCCGGCCCGCGGGTTTCTGCCGGGAGTGCTCCCCAGCCGCCCCTCGGCTTTCCGTGGGTTTCTAAGGACCAGAAACTGTTGTACTTCCTCCTCGCCGCAAAATGTTCTCGGTGCGGCGCTGGTACTGGTACAAAACGCGCGCTGTTTACTGACACAGGACCCTGAGAGGCAAAAAAATTTGTCTGGAGGCTTTCGCCACCTCCCGTCTCCCCTCGATGAAAGACCTCCATGAAAACAAGGCACCTTCCCTCTCCGAGATGCGCCGTGGGCCGGCGCTTCCCCGCGAGCGCTGCCCGAGCCTGGCTTGAGCACCTTCTGCAGCTCTCCAGAGGAAAGAAAAAAGCAAGAAAAAAGAGCTCTAGCGCTCGGACGCTGCTGGCGAAGGGAGCCCTTACTCTGTAAATCTTAGTGTCAGCTCTCATTAACAGCTCAAGTCATCTTTTCCCCCCGGTGGACCTTGTCTGCTCTATCGACTTAATGGAAAACAAAACACATGTTTGTGTTCTATTATCGCAGGCTCGCTCCTTGCCTTGCGGAAGGGCAGGGACAAGCTTTGCCCGCTTCGTGAGGGGCTTCTCGAAGCCACAGCGCTTTCCCTTCCTTCCTCCCTCCTGCCCTCCCAGGAAAAAGTTAAGGATTCTGGCTGCCATCTCCTGCCCTCCCTGATGAATAGCGGCCGCGATGGCAGCCGCAAGAAAAGGCTTTCACAGGAGCCGCGGAGGCTAAAAGGAGTCCAAGGAGAGGAAAAAAAATAGTTACTGGTCTGTTCAGCCAAACTTAGCAAAGCACAATAGTCTCTGCGGGAAACTTTGAGAGTTATTTGTGCATCAGGTGAAGTGCTCGGCGGCTCGGATCCAGCTGCCAGGACCACGACATCGCCCGGGGAAGCGGCTGTGAGGAGCGAAGCACGCAGGGCGCTAACAGGCGGCACAGCGCGAGGTTCGAGCCAACCCAAAACAAACAAGCTCCCCCGACTCTCCCCCACTGGGAAGGTGCCTTTGATAAAGAAGGAGGGAAAGTTTTGAAGAGCTACGGATGCTTTCTTAAACGTATTTTAACTCGTTTGGTTATTTCTTCTTCTTTTTTTGTTTTCCTGAGACAATGGAAGGGGGAGGGGGAGACACAGAGCTTGATAAAAGCAAGGAGGACATTTCTCACTCAATGAAAGCAGGAGAGATGGCCTGAACCTGAGCAGGAGAGATGATTCTGGTGCAGGAAAAAAGAAATTATTAATTCCACCCCATCCTCTGTGCCTTCGCGGGGATACGAGTCTGGGCGCAGCTCTAAGCACAGGACACTTGAATCTGACAAGAGTAACCCACGTAAATGAGCCGTCCTAGTGTTCATCTCTTTGCTCCACTGACTGAGATCTTTTAAAGCCGTTTCTGGCTGACCATTCCCCCTTCACGCCCCGCTTTGGGACTTGCAGATACCAGTAAGAGAAGGAGAGAAGGCAGAATTGCCCAAGGGCAGCTCCCCGCTTGGAGCGCGGCTGCAGTGTCGGGATCCTCCGTCTCGGGTCCCGCTCCCACCAGGAGGGTCCTTCTCCCACCGAGGGGGATCCCTCTCCTGTCGGGGAGATTTCTGGCTCTTCAGGCATAGAGAGTAGGGCCCACAACTTTCCCGCTTTTGAAGGGCTTGGCTGTAAATAAAGGCTGCGGCAAGAACAGCAGAGCCGTCCTGCAGACAGCGCGGAGGCTGCCGCTGCACCTTGCCCGTGCAGCACACGCCGTCAGCGTTTTAATTCCAGCTCCAAAGGGAACCTGCAATTATGAGCCCCCCTCGTCCCCTCCCGCTCGCTTTTTCTTGTTTGAAACATTCACTGAGGAAGGTTATTTGGATTGCGAGTAAAATCAAACAGGGAGGGGAGGAAGAGAGAAAAAAAAACCCAACACAACAACCCACAAGCCCAACAACCCAGCAAACCCTTCCATTTGCTATTTACAAACTCATTGTCATGCTTCACTCGGGCTGTCTGCCTAGCTTGGGGAAATAAATGTGACTGAACCAGAGACAAAGCCGATGCAGCTGTATTTGAATTTTTCAAACACTGTCAAACGTGCTCTCGTCTCCTAATTCTCGGGGTTGCTGTTATTATTATGATCATCATACCTAATGTGAACACACTCGAAAGAAAGGTGCTTGGCGGCATGGAGGCCTCGTTCCAGTCGGGAATGCATAGAGATTACTTTAGCAGAAAGCCAAAGGCTCCTATTCCGTCCTGCTTGGCATATTGGCAGATAAACTAAGGAAAACTTGAGACCTGCAATTTTCCTAATTTTTACTCTTCTCCCCAGATGATAACCAGCTTCAGCAGCCCAGCGCTGCAGCCACGGAGGGGAGGATAAAAGGAATACTGGTCTCTTGTGAGGACACGGGTCACTTCTGGATGTCACATCCCAGCCATAAGGTCAGCTTTCCTGAAGGGATGGTAGGATCCTGCCATCGCATTTGGTTTTGCCAGAGCTGTTATGCAGCAGGTCCTTTTGCTCCACTCCTCAGGAGAGGGGGATGCTAAAACATGTCGAGGACACCACAGAAGGTGTCACCAAGGGAACATCTCTACCTCAATGCAGAGGCTTCCGGCGGAGTCGGGCATACCCTGGCAGGCCGGGAGAACTGGGGAGACACCAGTGGCACCCGCCTGCTCGAGCAGCGGCCCGGTGGCCTCTGCGAGCCGCTCCATCCCGGACCCGTCGCCGTCGGGAGCGCCCCTCGACGTAGCCGGGAGCGTCCTTTGCCGTGGCGGGGAGCGGCCCTCGCGTCTCCTCCTCCGTCGGCGTCCCTTCCTAAGAGCCACCTCCGCTCCGGTTGCCACTGCTGTGTCAAGCGTCGCTGGAACCCTGGGCTTTGGGGCAATAAATGGGGTCGTGAAGGCCGGGGGCCGCCACCTGAGCCCCTAGGTGTAAGCTCAACACTCGCCATCAGTCTGGGGAGCATATCCCCAGCCGTCCTTTGTTTGTAACCCGCCCCTTCGTTGGCAACTTCTCAGCCAGCCCTTGCCTAGCTCTTTGGCGGGCGACAGGTTTTGTGGAAGCTCCGTCCAGCGGGACCATCGCCCCCGAGCAGGGTCATCTGCACTTTAGAGCTCGTCTCGTTCCCTTAATGCCCTCGGTGGTTTTCGTTGCACGGTGTCCTGCAGTAAGTGGAAGCAGGAAAAGGAAAAGTAATGCGATCAATTATTCTTTTTATACCATATTTATGGACGGGTAGAAGTAATAACAGTCATTTGCTTTGTCGAAGCGTGTATTTCACACTTGGTGTATTTCCTTACAATCGGAGAACCGACGTGGGAAAAATAAGCACAAATAAATTAAAGTAATGAAAATATATTTTTAGCAAAGGGCGATCCTTCTCCCGTCTAATTTTCCCGGGTGCGTTTCTTCCGCCTGACATTAATTCAAAGCAACGAAAGGGCTAAATAGATTAGTCTCTAGCCCTCAAGTCAAGCAAGAAGCAAAATAGTAATTTACTTCTCTGTCTCTTTCATAAAAACACCATTTTCTTCTTTCTTTCCTTCAAATTTGGGATAAAGAATAATCAAAAAGCCAAGTAGCCAGGAGGGCAAGAACCCAAGCGGGTCTCTCGCGGGTATGGCCCAGGTTCCTCTGGTCTTCTCCCGCTCCTTCGGGCTCCTGTTGCTCCCTCCCTGCCCGGGGGGCTGGGTATGTCCTCCCTCCTTCACGGAGCAGGGCTGCTGGCTGCTTTAACCCCTCCTATCCTGCCTTTTGCCCTTTTTGAACCTCTTTAGCTTCTCGAGTTTGGGCTGCCTGACCCACATCTCCCAGTGCTATGAGCAGAGTGATGCCAGGGCCAGGGCAATCCACACCGCTCTGAGGTTTCACAGCCATGGAACCTGCACTTTCACGTGCTCATGTTGTGTAGCTCACATACATCAGGGTCACCACAAAGAGGGGATAGGGAAGGTGGGAGAGAATTGAAAAAAAATATTCTATTTGTATGAAGAATTTCAGAGCAGTGCTTGAAACCAAGGTAACACTTTCCTATTGCTGTTTCTTGGTCTTCTTTGCATTGCTTAATTTCCCATTTTCCAGCTGTGCATTTCATCACCAGTGACTGTGTGCAAGAGTGCCACAGCTTGAGTGACCTCTGCTAGCAATGAGAATGAAAACAAAGACTCCTGACCCTGCCAAGGTGGCCAGTGGATGTTCTAGATTGAGCTGAATGATAGCTCAGTTTGTTCCATCCCACAGAACAGCAGTCATGCAGGAGCTAACCTGGTCTGCTCTGGGCTGAGAGTGGGTCCGGTAGCTCTCTGACCAACAACTCCTGCTTCTGCAACAGCCCCTTTCTTCACTCCTTTGCCATGCCTGTAGGTGCTCCTCGGGTAGACATGACACTTATGGATCGAGGCACTTTGCTGCTGGGTTTGCCAGGGAAGAGTTAAAATCCTGGAGAGGACAGGGAAGACCACTTATCCCTACAGATGTTATTTTCCAGAATTCTTTTGCACCAGCCTGTAAGCCCTCTGTGAAACATGAGCTCTCCAGTCCTTTTTCACTTCTGGGGACAGCAACATACTGCCCTTTTCCCCAGTTACCTAGATTTTGTTCAGTGCTCATAAACAAAAATCAGAGAGTATTACCTGGGTTCAGAGCCTTCAGCACCTTCCTCCAAGTTCTGTGACTGTCCTCAGATAAAGTCCCAGCAGCACCAAGAGATAGCTGCTGTCGGTGTGCTTTGGGGCCTTGGCCTTGTGCCTGGGCTCTGAAAGACAGGGAAAGAGCCAGAGACAAAATCCAGTGCTCAGATGGAACACCATCCCAGCCCTTCAGAACAGTCATTTTGCACTGCAGGTGGCCCAGGACTCAAGTATCAGTAATCCTCCAGGAGTCTGGAGGGCTGGTGCTGTGCAAGCTGCTTGGTTTCTGGCCCTGTCCTCCAGCAGACTTTTCCAAAGTCCAGCAGACTTTGGCTGGAGGTCTGGCTGGAGGTGTATTCTGTTCTCTCAAAAAAGACAGACAGTAAGAGAAGCCTGATAGCTGGAATATATGTCTATTTACAGTCGTGAAAGGAAGGACAGAACAAAAGAGGAAGATGCTTGTTCTTGAGACCCACAGTTCTGGGGCTACTTTGGTGCAGGGTTGTTGCTTTAGCAGCTCTACCTCTGATAGCAGGACACCTGGCACTCAGATAAACCTGAAAACCAAAAATTCTCGTGGAGGCTGACTGAGATTGTAGCCCTATCTTTTCAGACAAAGTAAGGCAGACAAGATAAACCTCTAGAAAGTTTCTAACCACAAATTACTTTTTTCCTTTTCCCCTCAGGTGAACTATTTTAGTTGAGTTAGACAGATCACTTTGTTTAATAATAAACCCTCTGAAAGCTACCAGGACTTTTCCAATGTATAAAAAATGACAACCTTATTTAAACTCTGGGAAAGATAATTGTCTGCCCTTGCTGTATATTTTGCATTCTTAAAGTATATCTTTCAAGGCCCAATATACATTTTGAATGCCCATATATGCATCTTTACAATAGTAATGACTTTCCACAAGTTCTGTGGGAGGTGACATTTCAGCAAGATACTTCCCCTTGACTTTGTTTATTCCAGCAGTTTAAATTCTACCTCTGGTGATGGCTGTTATCTTGGCAATGTGAAGAGTGCTACATGATGTGTACTGTGCTCAGTCAGCTCATCAGAAACTTACCAATTACGACTGTGGAGCCCATTCTTCCTGCCACAGCACGCCACCCACCATGCGTACCCGGGACAGCTGATCTTCGCGTGTGCATGAAATCTGAAAGTATGCACACATTTACACAGAGCCTTTAGGAAGCAGGCACAGTAAGTCTGGTGCTGCTTAGAAGCCTTTTTTGTCTCCTGCAATAGCTCATGCACAGGCGGTTGTAGGTCATTCCTTGCTCCCTGCCTGCTTTGGGAATGTCTAAAAGGGGAGCTTTCAAACCCTGCCGGGCAAGGGGATGAGCTTTGTACCTGTGTGGCAGCCAGGATGCCTCTGTTTAGAGACCGAACGGTTGGGATGGATGTGAAATAGGAGGTTGTAGCTGTCAGGATTATCCATCACACATGCAGCATGGTCTCCACCCACATCTTCCAGGAACTTGGGAAAGGAGGTGGCTGGAAGTAGACCAAGAACTCAATGAAATAATTGAAATGTGCTGGAAAGGCCCATGAGCTGGGCACCTCTGCAGTGTGAAACGAAGAACTTTGTTGACAAAAGCCTTTGTAAGCCTGGTTCCCCAGGATGAAATCTGATCTCTCTTTAAGGTCTCCTAATGGCATCAGCTGGGCAAGATTTAATTCTAGACAGATGCGATTTGTCAAGCACGTAGGGAGCATTCGAGCTTCAAAGATAATGCTACCTTTGAGCATTCATTTCTGTTTGGAATATCCGCCTGAGTGTACGGAATCCAGATTGGGCTTTTTGTAAAGCTGTGATTTACACTTACCCAGAGATATTATTTTTCTTTATTTTGAAGCAAGTATTTACAAAGTGATTTAGTGCCAGACTCTGTCACCTTTGACTGTAGTTTCTTTTGCATCAGCGAAAATAGAAGTAACTCTGTTCAAGTAAGCAGAGTAACACTAGTGAAAAACCAGAATAAATAATCAGAGAATCAAGCCCTTTGAATAGCAAATGATTCCATAAATAGTCCCATTGATTTCAGTGGTATTTCATGGCATAAGCAGCTACATTAATGGAAACAGCATACAAGACCCTTAGTACTTAAGCAGAGAGAAAAAAAAAACCCCAAACTTATGATTATTTAAAAAAAAAACCCTATTCCATGGTGTGTTAGTCAGTTGACACAGTAATAATTTATTGTATGACTTACCAAAGACAGAATCAAGTGAGCTGATGACAAGGATGACTCCTGTTAGCTGCTGTGACAATTTGACACAACCGTGACACAAAAGCTTATTTAAAACCCAGAAAGTAAATAAAACCCTGTTGCTGAAATGCTTCCCATCACCCTTAGACAAAGCTTTAAGCAAGAAAGAACGACACATTAGTGAATGGAGTTGTCCCTTTTTGGGAGGTTTATGGACAGTATCAAAATATGAGAATGTTATAGCATGGTCTCCCCATGGACTCTGCTGCTCTGGATGATTTGGAAATGTTCTTTTGCTTGCTTTTCCCTGAAATCTAGTAAAGAACTGTGAAGTCCAAACATGATTTCCTAATCAGGCTTCTTTGGCTAAACACATTTTTGAAAAAAATAAAGTCATGTTTTCTGGAAATGTTTAGTGGCCTGTCTAAGCCTGGCTATGAGAACTGTGTCTAGATCCAGACAGCAGTAAAACACCCACCGAGCATCAAGCCTTCTGGAGCCAACAAACCTGTGTCTGGGATCTAGTTGCTTTGCTGTGGACCCATTTCTGTAAGTGACTCTGGGTGGTTTGACACCACCTAGTGAGTTGGAATGAGCTGCACAAGAGGAAGAAACCTCAGTGATTGGGGAACGTCACAGCCAGACTAGCAATGGCATCAGGTCCCTGTACCTTCCTGCCAGGGATGAATTTGCTGTCAGCATTCTCAGGGGTGCAGGTGATATACTTCAAGCATTCAATAAAGAGCAGTGCACCCACGTACATGGTGCTGCTGAAAACTTTTGTAATTACAGTAATTCTGATGAAATCACATCAGCTCTGTCCTTACCTTCCTCTCATTGCTGCTCTTTGTAGTCTCTTCCTGCCATATTACACAGTAACTGTAAAAAAATGCTTTGTCCAAAACACAAACTCCCTGTTCCAAGTGCCTCTCTGCTATCAGCAGGAGCAGCATTTCAAATGAGCTGCTGGGCATTTGCCTCTATGAATAGCTGCTTCTTTGCTCATGCCAGACTGCAAAAAGCTCATATGTATCTTTGGAGTGCACATTTTTCATTAAGAACCTCCAGAGCACAAAAGGAAGGAGTCATGGAAGGTGAAAAAAAAGAGGTCTTTTGCTTTATTGCAAACAGTCCTCTGCTGCGTCTCCTCAGCTGTGACCCAGCTGTAGCTATTTTCTATTGAGTGTGGAGCATTCTTATTCCTGGGAAGTTTTTAAGGGAAGGGCTTTGAATAAGGTTGTGCAGAGCTGATTTTTAATGCTACCTGAAACTAGTCTGCCATTTCTTCTCTTTCCATATGACTGTGAAGCGGTGTAAAATGTTGTCTGTCTATCAGGTAAGGACAAGGCTGTGTGCCAGCCCATGTTTATGCTGCCCATGTTGTTATCCCCATGGCTGCAGGGAGGAGGGTCTGCCTAGCCCCCCAATTCTGGGGCAAAGGCATGATTTATTGCTCACCATGTACATTGCTGTAAGGTTTGGAAGTGATCAGGAGGAGGTTGATCCTCTGCAGTTGACTTTCATAGCCTTTTGGAATAGGAATGATGTCCTGCTGTTATAAGCTCCTGGGGGAATTACTGATACCTTCAAAACAGAGGGGACAAGGGGAAGCTTATGAGGTATCTGTGAACCAATCTTTCATGCTGGTATCTGTGAAAGATTCTCAAGAATGGGTTTCTCACAACCTCACCACAAGTCTGAGGGATAATTGATGCTGGCTGCATTTCTGGTCTCTAGTCACAAAAAGTCCAGGCTCCTGCTCTTTACAAGGTGAGACTATAACACTAAAAATAAAGAAATCTCTAGTTTACTCATAATAAAATCACTTCCAAGGTTCCCAAAAACATAAGTGAAGATGCAATTTATGCTGTTTTCTGTTATTCACTTGTTTCTATGCAATCTCACCACTGTTATGGGGAAGAAGGATGATGTCTGATTAATCATTTTGTGGTGTTTGGATAATTTTTCCTATCGCTATCTAAGATAAAATAGAAAAAGTTTTGAAAAGGATCTCTCAAAATATTTTTGTGGCTAAGTGATTGTGCTATGCCTTACTATCTTACAAAGGCCAACATGGTGTAGTGTGAACTCCTGGAGGCTTTTAAGGTGTCTTGTAACTAAAACGTTCTGGTTTTCCTTTTGAATTTTCTACACTGAGGTTAACTTCTCTAGCTGTCACTGTTTCCTCCCTTCCTTTTCCCCTCTTTTTTTCCTCCTTCTTTTCTTCAGTTCTTCTCTTTTCTTTCAAACCAGCCAACCAAAGAACTAGACAAAGCAATATTTTTTCCTTTTGTTCTGCTCTGAGAGAAATGCTCTGCTCAAGACAGCACCAGCCAAGCAGCCCAGTGTTCTCTAATTACTCACAAACCCACCTCTGCAATCTCAATGCAACTCGATCTCGCTGCATCAGTAACGCAGCATCCGCATTCGCAAGCTTGACAGCGGTGGCATGAGAAGGAGTGAAAATTGACAGCAAGTTGACAGAATCCTACTGGGACTACTCTGGGGTCCATCACACAGTCATCTTATCCCCGTGCCACTGAAAACCTAACAAATTTGTTACCAGAATAGCTGTTACATGGAACTGACTTAACAGGAGTGGTTATTTGGGTGTTTGCTGAGAATGAGGTTTTCCCTCTTCTTGGAATTACCCTTTTGTGTAGTTGGAGAGGGCATAAAAGGACATGGGTGAAAATAAAATCACATGGGAAGTGGAAAACATTTGCTTTCTCCGTATGCATGCCTTGTGCTGAGTGCAGGTTAGTGCTGAGATGGGCTCCTCAGATGTTATCGTGCTAACTGCAATATCATGTAGCTGTGTATCTCCTCCAGCCTCCTCTGCAAAATTCCATAGCGTGATCACATAGCTGGCAGTGTTCAATCTTTACAATCTAAGAAGAGAATTGTAGAATCATAGAATGGCCAAGGTTGGAAGGGATCTTAAAGATCATACAGTGCTACCACACCCCTGCACAGGCAAGGACACCTTCACTAGATCAGGCTACTCAGAAAGCATTTGCTTTTAGCTGCTGAGCTTATTATTTGTTCCTGCTGGTGCTCCAAAATCCATTGTAATAAGAAGTTGATTTATTGTCACGGTTGCTCAGTTGTGTTTCAGTTTCTATCATCTTATTAGAAATAACAAAATGAATTGCTCTGAGAACAGAGCTAGCAAAGCAGTGTTTTGAGGGTTTGCATGTGATGTTCTTCCTTTGCCTCACTGCAGCAGCTTTGTTCATGCTGACATTTATGCCCAACCCCTTTCCAGTGCCGCCAGCTGCCTCTCATGACCACGGATATGAGCTGAGCAGAAGACATTGTATGGTCTCAGTAGTTCAGAGCCACTTTTGGACTGACAGGCTGGCAGAACACCTGCTGACAGGGTAGCAAGAAGCCGGTCAGAAAAGGTAACTGCTGAGAACTGCTGAGCCGTGACTGATGCTTTGCTCCTGTTGGGACATTGATCTGGTTCTCTGTCCTCTCTTCAGTCACCAAACTCAGTGAAACTCATGAGATTTCTCTTTCTGGTTTTGACCTCATCCTTACGTTTGGCCAGCAGGTTTGGAAGTTATGAGGAACTGGGGGACTGGCAGGCAACAAATCAGTACTGCAATGCATCGTAAGGGCTCGTTTAAATATCTAAACCAAACAGTCTTTCTGAAACAAAACAGAATTTAACGGAAAATTAATGGAACTTGTATTCTTAATCCATAGAGGCACTTTGAAAAAGGCAATCAGAAAGGTTTTTGGTAGAGTTGGAGCAGGAGAAAAACACAGCTTTTAAAGGCACGATAACAAAATATGCTCGTTATGAGTCCGTCTTGGCTGCGAAAGGAACATTTGAATCATGGCACTGACACCGAAATGCTTTCTTTTTTTACAATTTGTGTCTGGCTCAGAACTTTGCACGCTTGCTGCGTGATTTTGACTATCTGTTAGCGCATTCAAGCTGTATCATAAATAGCAGTATTGAAAACATATGCCACAGGGGAAAGAAATCTGTAATAATACCAGCTGCCATTATATGGTAATGACTTTCAGTCACTACTAACCTGGAGAAGTGTGTTTCCTGGGGAAACAAACAGCTAATTTAGCAAAGAAATAGCTCAGTAAAACCGTCAAGTTTGTAAGTCAGCCCTAGAAGAATCAACCCACTTTGATCAATGGGAAAAATAATCTGGGATTAATTTTGGAGCTGAGTACATCTAGTTTGATTAAACAATGAGTAAGAGCCATGTGGTAACTGTTTTCACGTATGTAGAAGGAAAGGCCTTCTAAGGCAGCAGTTTTGGGGTAGATATCATATGAAAGAAGAACAACATTTGAACTGAGGGTTTAAAACTCATCTAAAGACCAAAATCTATCAGACAGCAAAGTAACTTGAGAAGCATCAGTAAAGGTTTATTACCTAGGAAATGTGGAAAAGGTTGTTTGCATGATCAGATGTATGTACTGAGAAGTAATTGAGCTTTGCAGCGAGAAAGCTGGGCCTCATTATTCATTCACAGTTCTAATTTCTGTGATTCTGTGACTGATTGTCATGATGAGGTTGCTTTCCTTTCCTGGAGCTACTTGCAGACAAAATAACTGTGTGTATTACAGCAAATAAGCAGCCAGGTCAGTGTTTGCATTTCGTGGCCATTGAGTACTTTGCTGTTAGGACAACAGTCTGTGGGTTTATTTCAAATTCTCTATTTACAGCAGGTTGTAGTCCAGCTGGTTGCTGTAATGACCTGAAGTCCTCAGATTATCTCCAAGGGGAACATGTAAGATCCCAAGTGCTTCAGAAATCTTTTGTCAGGGACCATGTGTGCATGCACACCCAACCACATTGTATACGTACAGATACCTCCTTTAGTGTAGAATTAAAGTTATAGGTGGTGCTTTAGAGTAATGGAAAGTAAATGATTTCCCTTTGGAAGGATACAGGATGCAGGAACAAACACAGTAAAAATAAAGCTGCAGGTTTCCACACACGCCATGCATTAAATAAATCCACATGACTAAACTCACTTGATTCAGAGATGTTTTCAAGACATGTGAAGAAGATTGTCACTTCATAACGGGAAGAACAAGACTTTTGAATCAGATGTAGTTTAAGTCAGTAAGTGAGTAAGCTTGTAAAGTCTTACTGAGCTTTTCAAAGCAGAGCTAATGTATTTGTGCTGTCAGAGACTTCACTGGCAAATAGATTTATATGAACAGGTAGGATGCAAAAGGTAACTTTCAGCTGGGATTACAGCCTGGGGGTTGCTTGGCACGGTGTCATATACCTGCTTACAGCAAAGTCACCGGCTTCATTGCTGTAGCCTGATTTTCTGTCACTGTCTTAGAGGGGACCAAAATCTCCTGGGTGTTTTCTAGAAATCTTCTGAGATCCACAGAGAAGACATTTTTCATTGTGTTTTGTCTTTTGATATTTAAGGCAATAAAGAGAGCTGGTGGGCTTGATCAAGCACAGACCACCTTCTGTGTTGCACAGGTGACCTTCATAGGCCACCACAGGGTTAAAAACTGGTCCAGAAGGACTCCTTTGATCTGCTCTACAGAGAAGGTAAAATGTTTTCCTCTCAGGTGCACTGAATTCTGCATTAGGAGGTACAGGTGCTTCCAACAGGGTGCCTAGTCCAGGAGGAAAGACCTTTTCCAGAGACAAAGCTCAAGCTGTTTTCTCACAGACTGACACGGATCAGTCGTAGCACAGATGCCAGGTTGTTAGCTCAAACAGTGCACAACTTTGCTCAGCTAACGTACTGGTCTTTCAGAAATGTATTTACTGGGCATCATCTCCAGCAGCCTCGAGGTACCATCAGCCTCTGCTGAAGCAGGACCACAAAAATCTCTTCTGCCAAACCATTCTGTGGCAAAACAGATTCCCAGGCCTCTGTATTCAGCCCAGAGAGCTGTTTATTATTGAGTGGTTTGTTTTTCCTGCTCAAATAAGGGTCAATCAACATTTTCAAATAACATGCAAATGTACCAGTTTTATTAGAATTTGCCTCTCTAACATTTTTACAATAGCCCATGAAATTCAACCCAAGATAGCAGCAGGAATAATTGACCAAAGAATAGCAATTTCTTTAATCAAGAGAATGTGATGATTACATCAAAAGCTTTAGATCTATGGATATCATCAATGGTCTTTTGTCTATTAATAACAATATGTCATCAGTGAATTTTAAAATGCAGTTGTTAGAGGGTGAAATGTCTACATCTAGATGGAGAAAGGTCAGAACAGTATTAACTGTACTCTGGACATTTTCCAAATGATTTAGATTAAAATACATTTCTGAAGTACAGTCAATGCTTAGCAAGAACGATGCTCAAATCCTACAATTTCTTAACATCCAAGTATTCTTCCTCAGAGTCTTTGTTGTTCTAAATAGGACTCAAGCTGTAATATTTTAATTAAAATAAAAAGGAACAGAAACCAGAACAACAAAATGGTGCTAATGAAAGGCTTGGTTTTGCTTCAGAAACATTGGCAGAAAAATCCTACAGCACTGAAACTGGGGAGACACCAGCACTGTCTGAACCTCTTTTACACCCAACACACTTCAGCACAAAAAGGCCTGCAAGCTTGTAAGGAAACTACTAGCCCAGGAAAGGTAGCTAGTGTATGAAAGCAAGAGCTAAGTGTATGCTCAATGCTGTCATAGTCCGTGAGAGTGTGGAGAAAAGGACTATCCATCCATGCAAAGGACAAGAGAAAGTGTGATTCTTCTGTCTCCTGAGCCTGGAAGGAAGGAGGACTGCAATTTTCCATGGTAATATTTAGGGGTGTTAACTCACAGATCCCCCCTTTTCTTTCTACTCTTCCTTCAGTCACTGATCTACAGTTTCCAAGGGAAAAGTCTTTTATGGAAAACAGTGGTTTATCTGTCCTGTGTATTGGCCAACCAAGAGTCTTGCGTGGGGTTGGACTAGGTGACCTTTGAAGGTCTCTTCCAACCCAAACTATTCCATGACTCTATGAAAACCAGATGTGATTTTTCTAATTGATAAAATTATCCAAACTTAGCCACCGGGAGACCAATGAGAGTCACATGAACGTGTCAGTCTGTACTTTGTTAATACTGAACACAACTACTTAACTCGTGCAACTTGTGTCCTCAGATTGTCTCATTACAGAGGACACTTTGTACTGGTTTATTAACTCAGAATACATTTTACAACATATTGTAAAAAAAAAACCCAACCCTGGATGTAAAACTGTTAGATATCATGGATTTGATAGTGCACATGCATGAACTGGAAGAGTGGCACCAGAGACACTCCTATTGTTTACTTAGGGGCAGCGTAAGCATCTCATCAGATCTTCCACAGGTGAGCTGGAATACAAAGATGGTCCAGCTGCTGTGGTCTGAGTGTTGTTCCTCTCTTCAATAGACATGTGTGGCTGCCCATGCAGATCATATACAGTGAGCTGGAGCATGAGCAGAGGAAAGAGGGATGGCTACCTGCACAAGCATCCTGAAAGTACGCTAGACTGAGTGTATTGTATCCTCCTGTGCTTGTGAGCTCTTAGCCACAGCCAGACAGTGGTGAGAATTTTTATGCTCTGAACAAAGTACAAACAAACATGCTAATTAAGTGTTTATAAAATATTTTAAAGCATCTATTGAATTAATTGGTTAGGAGTGTGAAAGCTTTTAATTTGCATTGTTCATTGCAAGTCCACTAAATTCAGCTGCGGGTTGGTTTTATTTAAAAAAAAATCTCCCCCTCAATTATTTTTGCCCTTTCCTCCTAGTATCTGTCATTTTCATTCTGTAAGTGCTCATGGACTATCAAACTTTTTTCCTGTCCTGCACACTTTTGCTGTATCTATTTCTCTACCTTTTATAGAACCATTTCCTCTAATATCAACAGCTTTTCTATACTTTTTTCTGACTGCAGCTCATTTGTTGAAATTTCCCGTATATCTTCTAGAATATACTGATAATTTTAACTTTTTAGTTAATGCGAAGGGATCCTGGCTTGTCACAAATTGCCATAAATTCAAAAGTACAATATGCTGTCGGCAAGTCAAAAGTATCCAATATGTACTCTTCTTTCATTTTTCTGATCATCTCTATTTAGTTCTGTTAGCACTTTCTCAGAACAGAAAGTAGTCCGTTTAGAAATGATTGGATCATCTGTTTTACTCTCAACCAAGTGACATTCGTTCACCCATTAATAGTCTTTTTTTTTTCCTATGCAGATGTCAGAAACGAGTCATTTTTTCTTCTTAAACTCCCCACTGAAAACACAGGAAAATGGGAACCAACAGGTGTAATTAAAAGTCTCATAATGGGAAATGTTATGAAATTTTAGTAACATCATAACTTAGGAAAAAAAAAGGGAGAGAATGAAGAATACTGTAAAAATTGGCAGGTAAGTAAATGACTACAGTAATTTCCTTGGGGAAAACATGTGTTTTCTCAGGTTATAGCTCTGCACCAGAGAGTCTAATATATAGACCGATAATTTCTACAGTTACAATTGCAATCAATCTTCTGTTCTGAGGCATATTTTTACTCTTTCAGAACAGTAAATTTAGCTCTTCGGACAAAGTAGACCCACTTCATCCTACCTCATTGGAAGGAAATAGGACAAACCCTTTTTTCTCTTGGGGAAAAAAAAAAAGAAAAGCAATGTCCCTTAAAATTGGAAGGGGGTGGTGTGTCTTGGTGAAAGAAGAGCTGCAGCTGAAGTTTGCTGAAGTGTGCTGTGGAGAGGGATCATTTTCTTTTCATTTCCCAGTGGCATTTCTGAGAGGAAGCCGACTCCCTGCCCTGATGGTGCTGCTGCTTCTGTTCCCCCCCATGTCACAGCCTGGGGGACGTTTTTCAGTGTGCTGTTATGGTATGTGTGGTACAAGTACTATTTCCACAGTACCACCAATGGTAGTATGATCAAGTTTTAACATATCAAAAGGACATAGCCTGTTGTGAACCAGACTGAACTTTGAAGCACTGACTCTTACTACAAGCAGGGTCATTGCCTCTAGGCAATAGGCTTGCTCTTAGGATAGAAGTGGTAATCCACACTAGTCTTTTACTTTATTGTCCTTTCTCCAAGAGAAATGGTTGTGTGCATTAAATGTATGTATTTACAGATCATATGGTTGCCCATAAGGCCAGTAGACAATGGTGCTGGGGAACTACACCGCACGAAGAGGGATGTCATAACTGCATCCACAGGAGATAATGGGATTGGTCCTGAGAATGTCATTGCCAGAGGTGGGTGTTGAAAAAGCTCCATTTCATGCATGCAGAACTGTAAAACGTGATGGTGTCATACAGGGGCATCCTGACAGAGTGATTGAGTTATTTTTTGGGTACAGTGTGCAGTTTGAGTACCTTGAAGAAATGAAAGCTACCACAGGAAGTAGGTTCAGTTTGTTAGGCATGAAAACATCTATCTTTGACCCAAACCCAAATCTTTGATAAAACTAATTAGGCCCTTAGCTTTTTTTGGGATTTTTTTTTAATCCTAGCAGAAGGTTGCCTTCCTTGTAAACCTGGATATGTTCCCAGTAGATGCTGGGTGTCACAGTGCTCATTGCCTGCATGCAGCCACCTGTGCCTCATCTGGGCACCTTGCTACTGGTGACGGCTCACCTCAAAGTCTCTCTCTAGGGGCAGAGTGAAGGGACGTGGCTGTGACTACTTGGCACCACAGGTTCTTGGACTCTAATATTGTCCTGGTGGTATTTTTTCCAGCTTACCCCAAGTGAGTCATGCATAGGAATCAGCCCCCCCCGCCCCGAGCAGGAAGTGTAAAATATTCAGAAGCGGTTTAAACGTTGTATTTTACATAAACATTAATCTGCCTGTGACCTTAGAGTGCAGAGGTTACGGTTTGGCTGAGTGGCACGATCTGTATTCAAGAGAATCAGAGCAATTCTGTGGAGGAATTTGAAACTGCTTCGAATCCTTTTCACTGCAGATGAGATTGTTAAATTCGTTACACAGGAACGAGTAATTTTTAGATAAGTATATTAGGTCTCCCAAGTGATTTGCATGTATAATCAAATGAAAAGACCTCTGAAATATTGAAACTCTAGATGAGAAAAGTGAAATTCTATTAAGAAAGAAAGAACCTCTGCATTTATAGCACATTCAGAGAACATATCAGAGTATAAATTTAATGCAGTGCAGCAATGCTCATCTTACTTTAAAGGTAATTATATAGAAAAAGGGGCATTTAAAATGTATAAGTAGAGGCTTTTTCACTCATACAGCATATAATTAACAAAATTCTTTAAACCTATTCATAAAAGAAAGTAATAAACCACTTGTAAATAATGGCAATCTCATATTCTTTACAGTTAAATGTCAATAATCTGAATGCCTTTTTATACTCAGTTATAAAACTACATTTTTGACATATTAAGTAGAAGCAGGTATTACTGGTGTGGCATTTCAATTTTCTAGAGATTTAGACGTGCTCAGATAAAAAGGATGCAAAATGAAGAGCTGTAGCTGTAGAAAACTCTAACGTTTGTAAATCAAATCAATAGTCTGCCTGCAAAATACAAAGTGATAACAGAAAAGTAAAGTTGCAGAACATTTCACAGCAAGATTAAAAGGTGTAGGTGTTGAGACCTTAAAATACTGCACTGTAGGTGCTGAATGAGACAACTCTGAAGGGAAGTACCAAGGCTTGTAGTGTCGTTCAGATCAATTAATAACTGTTTGTTTCACAGCAATTACCAAATCCTCACAAGTGTAACTTGATGAACAAATCCAGCCTTCTTCAGTGCTGATGCTCTACACATTCTTTCAGGGGCAAACACTTCTCAGAAATAAGATGAAACATGGGAAATAGGGCGAGACTAAAGAAAATATGAACCCTGGTCTTTTCCTTTATTTATAAGTGATTTTCACCTTTGTTTTGGTTTGATTTGATTGTGTTTTTCTTCCTGACTTCAGTTTTGAGAGTCTTTGTTGCCCAGCAGACCCCTGTTCTGACATGTTGTCTTGAATAACCAGAGAGCAGGATGCATCAGATGTATTCTCTCTTTGACCTTGCCTTTGACCCTGCGGGTACCCAAGTAGGGTTGCAGAGCAGGCTACCACAAAATCATTCTGATGTGCCGAGTCCTAGCTCAGAAACAGCAACATTGGGTAGGTTGAGGGTTACAAGCCTGAAATAAACTCAGACAAAATTAGTTAGGGCAGATGTTTTTTACTCTCATCTTTAAATTTCAAGGCCAATCCAAGATTTCTTCCCATGTTTTTACTATTGTTTATTGAAAGAGACAGCACTTTGCTAGTTTATAGCAAAAAAAAAATAAATCAACACTTCCCTGAAATTAAGCTTCAGTTGCCATTTCTGTGGTTCAGAGACTGCACCTTAAGCACCACAGCTCTTGTTGTCTCCTGCCTTGGATTCTCAGGCTGCTCAGTCTGCTCAGTCTTCTGCAAAATAGGCAGATTATGCAAATTCAGAATCTTTATAAAAATCTTGATTGTATATTAAAAATAGAAATGTGGTGCCTGCATGAAGTAAATATAAATCAAAGAATATATTGTCACAGGTAGTTTTCCAGAGGACTTCTTTACTTAGTAAAACCACCACAATTTCCTTCTTACATTGCTAGCTAAAGGTAATTATGTGTAAGCAGTTTTCTGCTTTCTGTTTAAGATATTGTGTAGATGGCTCCACAAATTTTTGGCCTCAGTCTTCACAGACAACCTCTCTTTTAAGTGGCTCTCTAGTTGATGGACTGAGATTAGTCCATCTCACTGTAAAAGAAGATCAGGTTTGTGGCCACCTGAGGAATCTGAACATACATAAGCCTATGAGAATAGGCTGATGTGGTTGCCCAGATACTCACCACAATATTTGAAAAGTCCTGGCAGTCAGGCAAAGTCCTTGGTCACTGAAAAAAGGGGAGCACCCATTTTAAAAGGGGTTGAAAGGGCCCTGGGAACTAATGACCTGTCAGCTTCACCTCTGTGCATGGCAATGTCATGGAACAGATTCTCTTAGAAGCTCTGCAGATGCACATGCAGGTCAGGGAGGTGTTTTGAGACAGCCAGAACAGCTTTACCGAAGGCAGGTCCTGCCTCACCAACCTTGTGGCCTTCTATGCTAAAGTGACTGCAACTGCTTCCCTTGACCACATCAGTGTCAAGGGATGTGTGCATATGCACACGTGCACCAAGGTCTTGGTCTTGCACTTATTCGGTGGGGTGCCCTGGCTGGATGTCATCCTGTTGCCCTCCTGCCTGCCTGCTCACTTTTCCTTCCCAGGAGAACAATGGTGAAGCCTGGAGGGCTTCCTGCAGTAGAGAGCTGGTGCAACCACATCTGATGGTTTGGACACCTCTTAAACTCCTCTTGGGAACCTCAGTCCTTAATTTTTTAACACTGAAATTCAAGTAATATTTGCTGTTATATCTGGTTTAGACTGGGTAGTTCCAGTTCTTTCCTGCATGCACGTCAATAGGATCTTCCACTTGCATGACATCTATCCTAGGATGAGAGAAATCACTTGCCCCTCTGCCTGTCTGCGGTTCAAGTACACAGCATTGCTCCTCCAGATCACCCAATATGTCATTGCCTTTGCTGAGAAGAGTGAAAAATGAGCAGTCAGGCAGCAGCCACGGACTGGCAAGAAATGTAAGGAAACATTTAATTGAGGTTTTTGAAACTTAGAATTCTGTATCAATATGGAATCAGCACTAGAAAGTCCTCCCCTGTGGCAAAATCTGCCGGTACATCTGACTCCTCTCCTTGCTTCATTTCCATGCTGGAATGAGGGAAACTGAAACAAATGAACAAATTTCATTTTGATGCCAAAGTAGCATCACTGCAATGTGGGGAAGATCTGAAAAAGCAGAAATCTGGTCTGCAGTGAGGAGAGTCAGACTTCTCCAACACAGCTTGATCCGACTCTGAGCTGAAGTTCTGCTGTGCTTGCTAGAGATGAGAAACCAGATGAAAACAGGTCATGTTCCTGAAGGTGCAAGTGTGACAAGAAAACAAAGAATGCAAACTACCTACATTTTCATCTAGTTAGGTAAAACTACTTAGCTTTACGTTAGTTATCTGAAACTGTAGTTTAAAAAGTACCTTGGTGATGAAGTTTGTTCTTATTTTTTGGTGTTGTCTATGGTTTTTAAAAGCTTTATTTTGTTAAAGCTGCTGACCACACTCGGAATGATAATAATTAGTGGTCATGCAACAAAAGTGTGTACCTCCTTCAGAGCATCACTATTGCTTTCTGAGTTCCAACACAATGGTGTACCACACGATTATTGAACTGGTAACCCAGAGATCATCCCTCCTTTTCTTTCTGCCTTTCCAAAGAGTAATTTATTCATGGAGTGGGAATCTTCGTCTGCGTTTTGAACTCAAACCTTGACACTGTGAAGCAAGCTGCTATGTTGATATTCATGATTTGGGAATTGAAAGCTGTTTGCTTTTTCAATCTCCTAAAACTGGATTTTCATATTTTATTAAATGCACCACAGTCATTCCCTCATTTGTGCAGGGAGCACACACGAGGAGAAAAATGACACAGCCAATTTCAGGTCTAAGGGCCGAAGGATGCGTGCACACAGGTAAAATAGGAAATAAAACTGCCATAGCCTAAGTCATTGAGATCATAGAATATTCATCAGACATTTCTGTGCTATAAAAGAAACACAGCTCTACTTACATTAAGGCTAATTCCCTAGTGCAGCTCTGTAAGTCTTGTTCTTTTCACTTTACTTGGATGTAAAACTATTTAAGAAAGTAACTTGCCACTTCACTGTTGTGCGGTATGACACTGTTTCTACAAAAATCACCATTTCAGGAACTTGTTCCAGGAGAAATCCAATGAGCTCAACATCTTGAGTTACTCATTTTTACCCCTTCACCACTATGACAAGCGTTTCTTGAACCTTGCCTAAAAGTTCTCTCTCATCTTTGCAGGGCACCTGGAAGCTTATCAAATCTAGGCTATTTTGAGCTGCGAGTGGGTGGGAGTTAGTAAAATGAGGATTGGATTCTCATGTTTGATGGATTATTGTGGTGGCAAGGAAGACCCAGCTAATTGCAGCGTAACCGCTGGTCTGAGCAGATGTGAAGAGCCGAGGGCACTTTTATCAGGGAAAGGAATAGCTGTAACACACTGAAGTGAGTTACACCCTTCACACAGAGAGAGGTTTAAATACAGGAAAGGGCTACCAGCAGCACTAAAGAGATGGAGTACATGCTGGATAGTAAAGGATGAAATGAAATAATAGAGTGTTTGTATCAATAAGAAAACTGTGCAGTGACTTTCAGGGCAAAGAGTTTTGTGGAGTGACTGAGCAGTGACTTTCAGGGCGCACAGCGTCGTGGAGTGAAGCAAAATCTGAGAGAGGAATGGCAAAATCAGTGATTAGAAGCTGAAGCCAGACAATTTCAGTTCAGAAAGGAGAAGATATATTTAACAGGAAGGATGATTCATGCAAATTGTTGCAGGGAGCCGTCTAATTACAAAAGTAATTACCTCAATGCAAATGTACCTTTATTGGGCTGTGAGGTAGGAAAGAGCACATTGAGTGACCTATTGGTCTCTTTTGACCTTAAGCTCTACTGATACATTACAAAATGAAATAGACTGTTCTTTTCAAGTCACTGATCTGAGAATTCCCACTGATGTGGGATAGATTCTTGTTTTATCTATTTTTCCAAGTGTTTCAGGAATGTAAAGGTTCTACTCATAGACGTGATAGTTCATCTTCAGGCTTTAGAAGCAGTGTTCTGTCAAGACCTAAAAGAACAGGTACTACTGCTTGCTGCTGTTTCAGGGTCTGCAAACTCTGCACTTTTGCTTATCTTTAGTGAAGAATAAGGGAAAGATACTTAGATAAAGTACAATAAATTAATACAGATACTGATTTAATACTCATAGTACTAATTCATGTAATGAAACTAACTGAAGCTATTAGAGAAATCACTCAGAAGTGTGTCTGATAAGTCAGAAGTGCAAGAGTGACAGAGAATGTGCCCTGACAGGAGATGTGCCAGACTTCTTTAAAAAACAATGGGTAGAGAGCAGTAGCAAAGAATGATACCTGCTTGTGCTTGAAAAAGAACAGGGTTACTTCTACAAGACCTGAAATGAAGGTTTAAGTCTGGCATAAAGTTCATCTCTTAGAAAAGAAGGAGGCTGAAGCAGGCAGTGTTTTTTGGGGGAAGGGATGCTGTTGTAGATGCACGCCAAGAAAGAAGGAAACTGTCTTTCCTTAACAGTTGTAGGCAGAATTTGTACCACAGCCATGATACTGAGGCTGAATCACTAGAGGATGTGTTTAAAACAGCTTGGTCTATTCAAGTCTTAGAAGAGCTGATGAACTGCAGTTCCAGTAAGGAGAAAAAAAGCAAAGCAAAGCTCCAGCAAAGCTGGGGCAAGGGGCCCATATGCTGCCTTTCTGGGTAGCCATTGCTGCGATAGTAAAGGTAAGAAGCTTTTGCCACTTATTTTTTGCTACCCTTTCAATACATGTGCATGCAGAAAGAAAGCAGGATGATATTAAACCGACATCCTGCCCCAACTGCCAGCATGTCTTGTTATGGCTTCAAAGTCTAGATTCACACAGCAGAAGGCACTGTCTGCTTTACTCACTTGCACACTAGTAAGGGCTCTCATACAGCCTGTGGGAAACCTGGGCTCGAATCCCTCTTCTGCTGTTGGAAGACTAGAAAATATAAGTCTTTTTCATTTCATTGGTAAGAAGAAGCTCAATTGCCAGACTGTAGGGTATTTTGAAATTGAGAACTTCTCAGTCTCTTCTGTTAGTTCTTTTCCATTTCACATGTCATACTTAAACGTTCTCCAAGCTAGAACAAAAATAGCTATCTACTGCCTCTGACACCTGCCTGGAAGATGGGGAACCCGAGTTTTTGGTCCTCTTTGACTTAATGATAGACACAAATCATTAGGGATTGGAAGGGACCTTGAAAGATCATCTAGTCCAGTCCCCCTGCAACAGGATCAGCTCACTGTCCTTCCTTTGCATGTGAACCACAGTGCTGCTCTCACCAGGGCTATTGTTCAGGGTAGAGCTGCTGATGCTCCTGGAGGAGGAACTTCTTGATGACACACAAGGGTGAAACCTCTTGATGTGTTTAGATCATGTCTCTGGACAAAGACAATTACTGGTAAGGTTTCTTTCACCCATGCGGATGACATTTTGCATTTGGTTTGCAGGTGACAGCTCTGCTCATTAGCTTCCCAGGTCGTCTGTGTCTGTCTTGTTACCCAGTCTGATTGGACTTTGATTTGACTGGACTTTTTTTGGTGTTAAATTCCATCATATTTTGATCCTGCCTCTGTCTTCATCAGAATGGCCTGGCTTTGTTTCTGTGATTGCTATTTGCAGTACAAGCCTCCAGGAAACCAGCAGGCTCCATGGTTCCTGTTACTACTTTTCATATACAAATCCCATGTGTTGATGGAAAAATCCAGGGGTAATTGCAAAGACAGTATCTCCAGGCTATCAAGGTCTGTTTCACATGTTTTCTTTGAAATAGTTATCAATCCCTAGGATGCTACAAAAGTTTATTACAAGAATTTTGAACTGACTACACCATTCCAATAAACCAATGCTGTTTCATCTTTCTTTTTATGCAGATATCAAATTGCAGGTCTTTGTCAGAAATTAGTTCTCTCAGCAGGGTGCAGAACAATAATTATTCATGCCAGGACTGCGGTGATAGACGTTACTCATAACGACTCAGATTAATCATAAGGCATATGATTGATGATGAGCACATCAGATTGTGTGGCGTGGACGCGTGAGGACTGTGGATATTGTTAAACACGCCTTTGATCCCGGATCAGAGGTGATTTTTTTTGAGTGAGCTCAAATCATCTGGCTACTTTAGTCATTAATATGGATCCACACAGCAAATAAGGCAATCAAAGGCACTTCAGTTGCCACTGGCAACTTTAAAATCTGTGAAAGAAGAGCTATAAACATTCATGCTTTGCCATAGACTGCTGTCAGTGAGACATGACAGGCATGCCATCAGAACACTGTGTGCCTAATATCCCAGTTTGGATCTTAAGGTTTCATGGGTGCCATCTCCAGTCAAGGAGAAATTAAGAGGAAAACCCAAACAACCTAGTGTTTGATTAGGTAGAAGAAGGAACTGACTTTTCTGATTTGGGGGATTTTGTTTTCTTAATCTCCTGCTGTTGGCTGATAACGATGGGCCAGACTGATGCTCAGGCTTCTCAGACCATATGAAGCACTGTCTCCACATGGCCTCCAAAGATTTTGCCTTTGCCACACGGTGGAGAATCAAGGCTTTTAACTTAAAGCCTCTTTCTTTTTCATGTCCTCTGCACACATGAGGAGGGTGTGAAAGCAATCTTGGCTCTCGCCTCTCAACATGGCAGCTAGCTGAGCTGAGCTGGCAGGGGTGGCGAGTAGTCTACGCTGCAGAGCATTTGCAGGTTACTCTCTTTCTGGAGCAAGTAGGCAGCTGAGGCTGAGAAAGGGGCTGGAACTCTCTGAGTCACAATTCCCCAGCTTGCTCTGGAGGTGCTGTAACTACTCGCTGTCCCAGACATGGGCAATTGAACACAGGCTCAATTTGGCCCTCAATAAAGAAGAAATCATGAGTCTGAGGAAAAATTGTTCCATTTCGTGAACCAATTTTCTCATGAGAAGACACAGCACATCTACAGAATTTCTGCAAACAGCGTAGAAGGCAGATGTATATTATCTGTGATGAGAGGAAATGGCTGAATTGCTTATTGGGAAAAAAATTAGTTTCTTTGATGACTCATTATTTCAGAAATTGCCTGTCAAGTTAATAAGCAGACATTAGTATTATTATCATCGTTTATTATTTCTATTACAGCAGCACTCAGGGGCCGCAGTCAAAAACTGGGGTCTCACTGTGCCAAGCACAATGTGCAAATAAAAACTTCTGATGGTCTCTGCCCCAAGACTCTTGTTGGTTTTGGATCTGAAAATGCAAAAAATTTGGGCATGTTTTTTATTTGAAGAATTTAGGTGAATATTTTAAAATATTTTCTAGTGTTACTAATCAGTAAAGAGCTTTCTGCAACTAAACCATTGACAAGTTTAGTCTTTTTGTTTCCTAAAGAAATTTTTCATAGCAGAGGAAATATCTTGAGGTGGTAAAGAATGTACAAAAGAATCCAAACTTGTGTTTGTCCTCAGTAGACAGAAAACCTGTGTTGAAACCTGAATAAGAGCCCTGGACAACGAGTAAAAATACTGACTGTTGTGGATTGGATCAGTTTTAAATCTTCAAGAGCTGCTTTGATGGATAGGCTCTAAAGGAATCACTTCAGATTGACAAAACATGTATCGTCAGTGCGTGTATAGATAACATACCTTTTTTTAAAATACATATTTTTTTTTAATACTATTGAGTTGAAAATGTAGCATTTAGTGTAGTCATTCAGTACTGGGACCAGTAGAAAAAAGATTTACCAGCTATGATTTACCAACTACTTGATCTAGGAAGCCAAAAGAATGTAAGTTCTTAAAAAGCTGATTTTTAATAGATGCTGAATAATAAGCAAATCATTATGTACTGTGTCATGATGCCTTTACAGCTTTGCCTGTATTTTTAGTAGTAACTATAGCTGCATAACTCCCACCTCCATATCTTGTCCATTATTTTTCCTTGCTTAATTTGGCAACTCTAATTGACGATAATTTCAGAGTCACTGTGTCTTCTTACAGTAATTCATATCACATTCACCTAGCAGCATGAGCTGCCCACTCTTTGTATTTCAATGGAGGTTTCAAAAGAGAACATTTTGTAAAGAGTATATTCACCACTTAATTTAGTGTGCTCAAAAATTATCTTGATAGCCTATAAAAATAATGGTATGACAATTTCAAAACAGTGCATTGGCAGAAGTGGAACCCTACTTACTTGCCTCAGGTCTGAATTCCACGTTGTCTTTTGATATTAGTCTTTTATTTGATGTTGGGTAGTTTATTTCTCAAGAATGTAATTTTCAAGATCACAAAGGCAGAAGTTATCCAGTATTTTTCCTGGAAGTGTGAGGTTTTTAAAGCAAAGGTTAAGAGTTGCTTTTACATTTGCTTTATAGTCCTGAACACTACATTGCCAAAGCTTCTTTTCTGTCATTTCAAACTGCAAATGAGGAAAACCCCCAAAGAATGGTGATTTAGACTGTTCTAGACTTTAATTGAACTCTTCATTAATATTCCAGCTCTAGAGTATCATTTTCTCCCAGCCTCAAATGAAGGCTATTACTCCTTCCAGTCAATTACACAGCATCATTTTTTTTTTTTCCAGTTGGCTTTTCTAAATGAACTGCAGTTTATTTACAAAATTAACTGCCCTGTCTCATAAAACTCATCACAACCAAACCCTGTGTGCATCACCAGCCTGCCCAACGTAATGCAGCAGATTTCTGGAACCTGAGAGTGGAGAAGCTCACAACTTCTTAAGCATTTCATCCCAGCATCTTAATTTCTTCAGCATGCCATCCCAGTCTGAACGTTGTCTCCAGTGTATCTGAGCAGAGGAATGAAAATGCTCACGAATCACTTCAGAAACTGAAAATTAGTTCTGGTCCATAGCCTTGCTCCAGTGTAATGCTGCTCCAGTGTGCATCAGCTGCACAGTTTGTGTTGATTTAAAACATCCAGGCATAGTGAGCCCTCATATTCCTTGATGTCTGAGGGGCAACCATACATTTTTGATATACCTTTCAGCAGATTATTTTCCAGTGAAGGTATCTCTCCCCCCAAGTATTACTGCTTGTCTTTCTACCTGTACTTCTCATTTAGTGTTGAAGGATGTCATTGTGTACCCTGAGTCTGGGAAGTGATCAGGTAATATTCAGAATCACTGGGCTGTGTAATCTGATTATGAATGTTTACCTTGCGGTTCTGCTATAGAGGAGAATCAAAGCACTGGGAAGGTCACACAGAGAAACACTCCAAAATGAGCTCTCACAAGTTTATCCTTCTGAAATGAATATTCCTAACTGCAAACCATGTTTGCAGTAACAGAAATTAAAAATAACAACTCTTCTATGACTTACAGTGAAGCTTCTCTCTTAACTGAACCGATCAGGTGGTAATTCTATCCTTACCTGATACTGTCTACCCAATGCCTGCTCAAAGGTCTCTTAGTAGGTGTTGAGGCTACCTACCACAGGACAATGAGTACAAGAATCTCTTGGTTAAATCTTTTGGGCAGATGGGTACTGGTGATGCAATTGGTTTTTTGAAGCACTGAGATTGCCTGATGTTGTACAGCAGTAGGAAAAGAATGTTAGAACTGATGGATAACTCGTCTGTGCTCACAGAATCCATAAGAAAGAAGGACTAGGGAGAAAGTGGAAAAGAATTAAAAATGAGGGGTCAGAGACAATGAGAAACAAAAAGCAACCTAAGGATCATACACAAGCTAGAGGCTTTGAGAACAAGAATCTGAGAAGAATATGGAAGTCGGGTGAAATAAAGCACCTTCAGAGCCAGGAGAGATAATCTCCTGAAGATTAATCTGAACCCATGACAAGTAGTATTTGTTGGGAGGTCATCTCAGATGCTAAAAATACCTTGAAACGAGCAGATCTTTTTAATGAAAGACTGTGTGCGTATGAATAATACCCAGAACACTGGGCTGAGGAGAAGCTATTAGGGTTTATAGGCTATGAGTTCCCATTTCTCCTGATATCAGTGATGATTCAGTCACCCTCTTACATGAACACAATTTACGGGGTTCTATTTTCGTCCACACAACCTGACAGTGTTTTTATAGGGTGGCTATGATTCAAGAGAGTACGCATGTCCCCATCAGGAAGCGAAGGCAAAGTGGGTGGGGGAGACGAGGGACGGGAAAGGAAGGGAAAGTAAAAAGCCAACATTCATTCCTGAATTCACTATCACACAGGGTAATAAGAAGCAGGAAGCACTACTAGTTCTGTAATGCTACTGCAAATCCAGCAGCTTCTGGAACTGTCCCTGATGCACTGCATGATGCACTATGATTTGCCAAATGTACCGGTCTGGCCTTACCCCAAAACTTATTGTATCTCTACCAGGTATGTATGATCCACTGAGTGCCCTGGCCTCAGTTGCTGGCTACTTACATGATCCAAAAGTGCCAGGAAATTAGGGTATTACCTGAAATGTCACCTAACGCTAGAGGAAAATGTTCATCAGATGTGCAGCATCTGCAGCGAGCCGTGCATAACTGATTCCAATTATGCTGCAGTCCCTCTTGAGAAACACCCTGTGACCTCAACAGTCTGGGTCAAGTCTTGCAAGTCTAAATACAGTTCATCTTTCTGTGGTTACTGCAAAATAGTCTTACAGCCATTCCTTTCCCTTAAACTCCTGGTCACTGACAAATGCTCTGGTTGCTCCAAGATTGCCTCTTTCTCCTTGAGAAGAGCTAGTGCAGCTGAATGCAGCTCAGCCTTCCTTTGTTTGGAATCACTTCATGCTTTTCTCCTCTGCTGTCTGATTTCTTAATGCCTGCAGGTATTATTCTGTCATGGAGGCCTCATTAATAATAATTTTTCTGTTTTTTATTTTCTGCAGGCACACACCAGCTCAGGAAAAGTGGTTTCCAATGGGAGGTGACCTTTACCCTTTAGTAGTCTGAGGTTTTCATTTCTGACTTCTTCACCAATCTCTACTTTTCCTGTTGATATCTTCTGCAAACTGTCCTGCATGCTATTAAATACAACACAGTAGAATATGCTGAACCTGATTAAGAGATGCCACTGGTTATTCTATATTGGCATCAGTAAAAGGAAGTCATCATGACAGAGAGGTTGAATCACTCAGAGGATGTGTGGGAGTCTGGACATGTAACCAAAATTCTGAATAGACATTTCAGTGGAAAACATATTGATATGTCCTGAATATTTTGCATTAAGTGAACTAGATGGAAAAGCAAAACTGCCAGTCTTTTAAAAAGCTTGCTTAAATGTCAGAATGTCTGCTTCTCACTAATGATGCAGCAATACAATAACCTAAAAATCCCACATACATTGACCAGAAATGCTAAGATGCTGTTAATACAGAATCACAGAATGCCTTTGGCTGGAAGAGACCTTCATCTAGTCCAACCTTCCACCAAAGTCTTGTAAATACCCTTTAAACACCTGATGAATCCAGCCTGATAGTCTCATAAAAAAGCTCCTAATATTTTTCCATTATTATATCTCCTACCTAGACATTTATGCAATCAGTTATATGCCTGGGATTTATCACCAAATTTGCTTTTTTGGGAGATGCTGAAGTTTAACTCTGTTTTTTTTTTCAAAACATTGATCACTGTAGAGACTGTGATTGTTAAACGCTATGCCTTGTTGAATTCTGGACAATTTTTCTGTGTTGTGCTCTTCAGCTTTTGCATCTTTAGTTCAGTGCAATTAACCTTCCAGGGCTGCCACCTCTGTATTTTTGACTGTCTGAATTTTGCATCTTCTGCCTTCTACCTCTGCTTTGCATGTCAATATTTGTCTCTTTTAACCCACTACATTTAAATAGCACTGATCATATTTATTTTGGCAAATGCTCTTCTAAAATAGTCAGTCTCTAATTCCCTTTTCATCACCCCCATATTTAGGCTTGCGCTTAAAATCAGAAGCCTGATTTGAGCCTGAGAGCTGCACATTCACTTGTAACCAAAGGTAACTGTAACTAATGGTAGTTATATAAGATGTGCCAAGAGCATGAATACAGAATTCATAGCTTATTATCATGCCTCACTGTTACAGGGAGGCTTCTTTCTCCTGTTAAAAGCTCCATGGGATGCCTACCACTGTCTCCTCAATAGAATGGTTTTCTCTGCACTGATGTCCTTGGCCTTCTACTAATATTTTGTCTTTCAAACACGGCCACTGGTTGCATGTGTCCCCTTTTCACATCTTCAACCTCCTTAACCCTCATCTGTCCTGGTGCTATATTTTTACTCCATCAAGACATCAGCTACCTCGTTCACTAGTTGCCAGCTAGCAGACAGTAATAGGTTTGGGTTTCCCTCATCCATTCTATTCCCACCACTAAGCCAGTTGTCTCAAAATTCAGTTTACTTTCCTATTTAGAAGTGCCAAGTCAAACTGAAGGTTGTCATATTTGCCTTAGAAAACCTTGGGCCATAGAAAATACACTATATCCCTTCAACTGATTTATTTCAATGATTAATGTTTAATTTCCAAAGCTCATTATTACAGAACTGGTTGCAAGGGAGTCCTGCAGCTGCCTGTCCCATCCCACAACACTGTAATGGATCTATTTGCTTCTGCCACAGCCCAGTAAAACACCCAGTTCTACTGGTATGCACAGTGGTGGATTCCTTCCCTTCTGCTTTTACCTTTCTGACCAGCTGCAGTTAGATCTTCACTCTCCAAGTGACTCAGTCTTTCCATCCAGAGCTGGCCCATTGGTACCACAGCTGCTACACTGAACAGTTACACCCTATATTTAGTGTGTTTAAACCACTATAACATAGACATTTCTGCATTTCAACTGCAGCAAGCTAGGAAGTGAAATTCCATTTCTGTGCCTGAGTGAGAGGCAATTTCCTTGTACTGTGCCTGTCAAGGAATTTCTAGTCATACGGGATGAACCTCGTGTTTCTGAACAGCAGAGCAAACAAAGCTGAGACTTCCGTTTGGTTCAGGAGCGTTTAAACTGAGTCTCAGTTAATTCTGGTGATAACTTCATGTTTGTGACACTGTGATTCCAAGACAGACAATGCTGACAGAAAAGCTAACACACTTTCATCTGACTGACTGTGCCAAGAAATTCTGCATGAAACAAAGAAATAACCCACTGGAACTGCAAATAGCTGACAGTGACTTCAATACCTAGAATCTCTTCAGGTCTCTGAGGTCCCTTCCAACCTAACCCGTTCTATGATTCTGTGAATCTGGGCTTATGGAAACTCTAGCTGAATCTCTTGCCCAATTTGAACCTCACCTAGTAGTGTTAAAGAAAAGGCCAAGCAGAAGGGCCCCAAGGGTCCAGCCAAATCCATCAGTCAAGCAGAATGTGTCTCATTTTTTTCTGCATTTATTATTATTTTTAAAAAGTGTCTCTGGTTTTGGAAATATACCTTACCTTAGCTTTAGAGTGTGTTCCTTTCTCAAAGACTGCTCTTTGCTTTCAGCTTAATTTTATTTGTAATTTCTAAACAGCAAAGGTCTGAAAGAGAAAATCATAGAATCATAGAATCATTACGGATCGGAAGGGACCTCGAAAGATCATCTAGTCCAATCCACCTGCAACAGCAGGATCACCTAAACCAAGTCACACAGGAACCCGTCCAGTCGGGTCTTGAACATCTCCAGAGAAGGAGACTCCACAACCCCCCTGGGCAGAATACCCTTCTTTGAGAACCAGTTTTAAAATCATAGTGAGGAAAGCAATCAAAATTAAGAGAAGTAGTGACAGAGAACTTTTAGAGCAAAACCTTTCTCATTCTGTGCACAAAAGCTTTTAAATGTTCTCTTCCTTACATGCGGGGCAAAATCACACAAAACCACCTGTGCCAGTGATTAGAGCTCAGAGTGCGTCAAGAGAACATCCACCCTCACTACTCCAGCACTGCTACTGCTCGCACAGAGGTCAGTTTGGGGAGCAATGCTAAAAAAACTTTGTTCTGGTCTTAGGCAAAGACTGAGTAATGAAGCCAAGGTGACATGGCTGCTGGTTCTCCCTCTCATCAGAAAAATACTCTCATCAGTACTGAGAGTACTGGTGACTTCACTAGTTAGAAGGTAGAGCTAGATGGAGAGTTGGTGTTGCAGACCTTGTGCTGTATGTTTAAACATCATAGGTAAGTCCTGATGTTTTTGCTTAAGTCTGGGAAACTCCTGCTTTTCTTGTGGTGGTAGGGTTTTCTCCTCCCTATCAATTTTTTGCTGACATTGTTCAAAGCTCTGATACTGATGATTTACAACAGCATTACAAAGAGGAGGATTAGGCCTCTTCAGTCTCAGTGTCTTAGAACAAAACTGTCATACATGCAGCAGCACACAAGTTTTATTAATTCAGTAAAACAAGCTAGATCCTCATTAGCCAGTGCAGCTCCTTTGGAGTGAATAAAGCAGATCGTAACTCGACGTTACTCGGTGTAGTTCTGCTTCCAGCAACAGACCTATCCTTGTTTATAGTGGCTGGGAATCCAGCCCAGTGTTCTGGCACAAACAAATACTATTATTTTGCAACTAGTTTTATTTTTAGGTTGTTGTTCAATCTCTTGTTGCTCAAAAGTTTCTACCTATTTAATCTATCTGCTTTGCTTGCTGAGAGCCTGCTCCTCAAAAAATGTCTAAGGCAGGGCAGCAGCCCACACATAAGCACAAGCGAGACAGAAGGAGTGAAAACAAGAAGTCAGTGGAGCAGTGCCAAGTTTCACTAGTTGAGGATCTGCTCAGAAACGTTTTCAGTGCTTCTTTCAGTCATGCTAATGCTGGTGTGCAGCTTGAGTCTTTGGTTGGAGTCCTTTGGGAAATACACGAGCAATAAGAATAGAAAAGCAATTTAGGTGGCATCTTTGATCATCATTGCTGTCAATCAACTCAGGGCTTGGCATTAACATATGCTCTTCGGAGGGAAAACTAATCTACTCCATTTGGTAACATATTAGAAGCGTTAATATTACAAAAATGAGACTGAAAACCTGAACTTTTTGTTGGAAGCCTGTAGAAAAGAATGCAAAAAAATGCTCTTTTTTTTTCTTTTTTCTTTTTTTTCAGAAAACCAGACACTACTGATATGAAAATATTTATTTTCCACTTTCAGCTTCCAGAAGTATGTATCATGTTAGTGAAATGCTCGATGCTAATTTTAAAAATGAAAATACAACTTCCAATTCCAAGAGCTGTTTTATTTCTAATTTTAGGCTAAATATAGTAAGACAAGAAAGCAAGCTGGAATACAAAGAAATCAATCAAGCACCATGAGAGACTTATACTGGGTTCATTTTCATGTCATAGTTTTTTTAGTTGTTTTCAGGGCTTTGACTTTTTTCAACCAGAACTAGGTTGAAAAAATATCTCTAAGCCTCAATTTTCTTCAGGAATGAAAGATATAGGCTTTTCCCCAGTATAGGCTGGAGACTGACCTGTTGGAGAGCAGTGCAGGAGAAAGGGACCTCTGGGTCCTCATGGGCAGCAGGATGACCGTGAGCCACCAATGTGCACTTGTGGCCAAGAAGGCCAACAGCATCCTGAGGTGGATCAGAAGGGGGGTGATTAGCAGATCAAGAGAGATTCTTCTCTCCTGCTACTCTGCCCTGGTGAGACTACATCTGGAGTATTGTGTCCAGTTCTGGGCCCCTCAGTTCAAGAAGGACACAGAGATGATGAAGGATGTAGAACACATCCCTTATTAGAAAAGGCTGAGGGAGTTGGGTCTCTTTAGCTTGGAGAAAAGGAGGCTGAGGGATGAGCTCATGAATATTTATAAATATTTCTAAATACGTGAGGGGTGGGGTAATGGGTGTAAGCTGGAACACAGGAGGTTCCATATGAATGTGAGAAGGAAGTTCTTCATGCTGAGTGTGACAGAGCACTGAAACAGGCTGCCCACGAGGGTTGTGGAGTCTCTTTCTCTGGAGATATTTAAAACCCACCTCGGTGTGTTCCTGTGTGACTTGATCTAGGTGATACTGCTGTGGCAGGGGGAGTGGACTGGATGATCTTTTGGGGTCCCTTCCAATCCCTGATGGCCTGTGATTCTGTGATATAGTTGGTGTCTAATATTAACCCTTTGTAATTTTTTATAGGGCTAAAAAGTAATGCCTATAATTAAATTACCCAGATAACAGAGGTTGTAGACACCAGAACGGAGAGCAAATGATTTTATAAATACTTTTTCTGCAGTTATTTAATTTAAAGCATCTTGATGGTGATACATCTGCATTAACTTCTAAGCATTCTCAAAAATGTGATTTCTTTCTTTTTACACTGCACAATGCTGCGTGTTATAAAATATGTTTCCTGTCCCAGCCACATGCGTGCAGAATCATAGAAGCATTTAGGTTGGAAAAGACATTTGAGTCCAACCATTAACCTAATTGCTTCACTAATAAGCAAACTTCAAGGAATCTAGTACTGGGTTGAACGGAGATTTGCTTTTAGTCATGAGTTCTGCAGAAACAGTGACAACTCCCCCCACCCCCTCATATTTAAGCTAATAAAAACCTTTATTTTATGTATGTTTT
This sequence comes from Rhinopomastus cyanomelas, assembly GCA_013400115.1. Lineage (NCBI taxonomy): Eukaryota > Metazoa > Chordata > Aves > Bucerotiformes > Rhinopomastidae > Rhinopomastus > Rhinopomastus cyanomelas. The sequence continues at coordinate 612,745 of VXBP01008282.1, read as the reverse complement.
GTGACACAGGTGCTTATTTTCTCCACAGAACAGGTCTTAAAAAAATTAAGTGTAGAATGTAGTTAATGAAAAGGGTGACTGTTGCATGAAAATCTCTTTCAATCTATTTCTGTCTATGAAATCTATTTCAGCTGTACTTTTTCTCCTGAAAACACACAGAAAAATCTTGTCTGACTACAGAATTGGTCAGAATGAAGTGATTTGAAATTCTTTACCGAACCCCCAAAGTTACCACGGCTTTACTCCATCTCCAATGTGTAGTTATTTGTGAGTAGGTCCTTTTCAAAGGAACAAAGCAAAGCACAAGCAAGCCAGTGTTTAGAAATCCAGTTTAATATCTTGTGTTTGGGAAAACTGTGCAGTTGGAGTCAGTAACCATCAGAACAAATTACCGAGGGAGTGAGCCACAACCTGCAGTCTGGGAAGCAAGCCGGTGCAGTTCTCCGGGCGGCTTGCTGTAGGTAGGGGGAACGTGGGAAGCGCTGCCGGGCTGTGCTCTGGAGGAAATCCAGCAGGGCAGTGAGAGCAGTCTCTTCTGGGTTTAATTCTGAGAAACCGCGAGTCACACTTGATTCCCCCCCAAACGACAATTCCTGTATCTCACAGTTAGAGACTCCTGTGTTACTTTATTTCCATGGCAGAAGAACATTGAAAGTGTCGCATGACACGTACTAAACAGAATGTGTTAAGATGTCTGTCTTAGTTACCCAGAAAAAAAATCTGGAGTAACTCAAGAATTTGGCTCATTGATTTTAGACTTTACACTTCGCAAAATGTAAAGGCAAGTGTAACTGAGGAAGTATCAAAGTCACCCGGAGTTAATCTGTTTTAGGTAAACTGATACAATGCTGTTAAATCCTGCTCATAATAAACCACAAAGGCCTCAGGAGAATGGGTGGAGGGAGCTTAAAAACAGCCTTCCCCCCCCCCCCTTAATGACTCAGAAGAGCTGTCCTTTCTAAATATTCTGTTACTTCCAACTGCTTAGCTTAGTGCCTACTGACGTGGTGCAGAGATTTGGCAGAGCATAAATATTTTTTAAAGCTTACTCATTAACACCTTGGGCCCATCCATCAGCATGATTGACACCAAGAGACAAAGCAGTTTTGGGGTTTTTTTTTTTAATAGGACACAACATGTACAAAAGGCTTTCTGTGGGCTAATGCGGCACACCTGACAGTTGTGTGAGTCATCTGACACAATGGGTGGTATTCATGAGCACTCCATCACCTTGCCATCAACCCAGCACAGCATCCCTCCTTAATTTATCAAACCCTCTTTCTTCCAAATAAAAGGAGTTTAGGAATAACTGCACGGGATTCAAAGCAAAGTCATTGCTACACCCTGTCCCCGAGATGCTGCTAATAATGATGTTCATGACATTATCTGAAATGTGATTAGGAAAATAATAAGGACTTCCTGAACTGTGTCTAAAAGATAGGCTCCGTGTGTTCCATGCCATGCGCTCCGTATTATTGCACCAAATGAGTCCAGCACAGGCTAATTGGCATGAGTGAGTAACACAGCAGCACAATAAAGATAACTCCTCACCTTTGGCTCCTCTGCTCAATATTGTCTCTGAACGATAATAGGTTTCATTATATCCTGCTGTATCTCATGGAGGTTCAGCAGGCAGAATATGCAAAAAAGCCAGGGAAGCGCAGGGGGTTTTAAAGTGATGTTAACTTTACGAGTGAAAAACCACCAAAAAGCCCAAAAGAAAAATATCTCCTGGTTGAAAAAGTCTATGAGAAATAGATCTCATGAATGTGGGAACTTCCAAAAATTTCAGCTTTCTTTCAAGTGATCTGGAAGTCTTTCCTGCCAAATGTCTCAGATGGCATCTCTGCCTATCTATAGTAACAAGGGTGACTGCATTCTGTGGCTTGCCCTGTGAACTCAGACTCTGTAGCCAGCCTGATTCACACTCACGTTCATCCTGTGCGTCAAGCCCTGATTCTCATATCCCATCATGTGTTTTCTGGACTTTTTTTGTGTGGTGTTTGAATCTCATCCCCATGACTCTTATCTTGATCCAAACAGTCCTATGTTTTCTCTTGCTTTGTAGTTTCTGCACGGGCTACAAACCCATTTCCTTCTAATAACCTAAGCATTAAGCATGGGTAGCCACAGTCTGTTTTGAAGGACTGAGATCTGTTCTGCTGTGACTGATGAAATTCACTCTGGACAATCAATATGTGGCTACCAGAGCACTCATTTAGACTTGTGACAATACAGGAATGAAAATGAAGAGCTTATCTGAAAGACTGAAGACCAGAGGACTCTGCAAATTATTTAGTTACCAGGCTTGCAAACAGTGTGCTGGTGCCTGCTCTGCTCTCAGAAGGTTCTTAAAGTAGAACTGGGATATTGATGAGATGTTTTGTCAACCTGCAAAACCAGAAAGCACCCCTGTAGGTGATGTGACCCCCAAAACCCAAGAAGGCTATGGAAGTTAAGGATGGCATCTGCTGTCACATAAAAACAGTCACAATAAAAAACATAACTAGAAGGCCATGAAAACGTTTCATTAAGCCCAGTTTCATAGCAGCCCAAGTACAAAGAGTAGAGCAACACTAAAATTGGCAGAAATAGAAACCCACTAAAGCAGCAGAGAATGTGGCAGACCACATCAATGGCTATAATATCCAAATCCTCATCTGCCCTCTTGTTCTTTTTTCCCTGTCTGTGTTTCTGTGTAGGTGCAGAGCAATGCAGGCATGGAATGAGAGGTGACTGCCTAGACCTGCAACTTTTCTGAGACAATGAATTCCCAGTCTCACCACCTATAATGTCTGCAGGCTCCAATAGTTTTCCAGAAAACTTTGAGGCAAGAATGATATGAAGAAATCTTACTCCTTCACTTGGTAGCCAAAGAGGCTTCAACAAGATGAGCAGCACGTGAATCTTGTTCCCAGCGAATCAGTGCAGTGATTCTGCCCACCTCCTCCACTGGAATCAGCACAGGCTCTTGTTTCTGTAAAAAAACAGCCTTTGGACTTCAGATTTGCTTGTTGACATCACACAAAAAAATCAGTACCAGGTTCTGTGGCACTTGTTTCCACTGAAACTCTCTGGGCTTTGTTGCTCCCCCTCTCCCTTCCTACCGTGCCAGCAGATTTCTCTGCACCAGCTCCTCCCACAGTCACACTAGCACTGGATATCCCACAGTTACCTCTCAGGCTGAAGTTGTAGTGCTCTTTTTTTAGCCCTTATTTGCTGGACAGCTGGTCTCCTCTAGACATCTGTAAGAGGAAGTAAACACCCTCCATGCACTATTTCTGTTTCATGGTGTTTCATAAACACATGTGCAGGAGCTTTTTGGAAGACTGGGGGCTCTCCAAACAAACTAGAGAACTTTCACAGCTATATGGACAGTAAGCAAATATCTCACCTAGCACTTAGGATCCTCACTACATGAAAAGTCTACTAGAGGAAGTAAATGGGATCTGCCAAAACTCATATTGATGTTCTAGGTCTTGGTATGGTGCTAGGGTGGATTCTGTCACCTATGCTATGTTCTCCTACTGACAGTTTCCAGATCCAGTTCTCATCTTGTTCTATTTGCAGTGCACACCTCCTTAAACAATTAATGAAAAGTAGAGTTTTCAGGGCATTTCAAGGGAGAATATTCCCTATCGTTACAAAAACTCTGTGAATTATTCCAGGTGACATTGTTGGCTTGTCCATATCTCCTTCTAGTGTGATGCTACTACCACAGGGCACTGTCCTGCTACTGGGATGACAGCGGTGGCAGTGCTGGTGATATGATGTTTCTCACCCTTCTTCAGATCACTCACTACTCTTTCATTTAAAGCTTCACAAAGATGTGGGATGTTTTTTAGAAATTGATGTGTGAGAAAGAACCGAGTAAGAGGGATCAGCTGCAGCGGATTTTGATTCGGTTAGAGGTGGAGAAGCTATGGCTTGGACTTTCTAGCAGTGAAACCAGGCCTTTAGAGCCTCATGTTGTTTTTGGCAGACATTCTCCTCCTCCCCATCTTATTTACACTCTCTGTTCACGTCGGCTTCTCTTTGCAGCCTGTTATTTGCAGAGCAGAGCTTCTTTGCACATCCTTCTGCCAGCCCCCAGCTGATCATGAGCCACAGAACAGTCACCCAGAAACCTGTCACCACTGGAATGGTGCACCAGAACGGGGGATATGCAGTTGGACCACAAACCCTGTACGACAGGCTGTGGAAGAGGCTGAGTCAGCCCCTTGCTCAAAAGGCCATTACAGCACTCCGTCGCTGATCTTCTTGCCATGTGTGATTGCACATTGCTGTTCAAATGGCATATTGGCCCTAATCCTGGGAAGCTTTCAGACATGTATACATTCAGTGAGATAAAGGGCTATAGGAGGATGCCTACGTTTCCTGTAAGGACATCATACTGGTGAAAACAGTAAGTGCAGTGATCCTGAAATATTTTCTGATACAGGAATGTGGCCAAGAACATCAAGGCACATGTATGTGATTTGCAGGCACACACACACATATATATATTTCTCTATCCCATGCATCTGTGTAGCTGAATGACATTACCAAGGGGATAATAAGGCCCACAAATAGCACAGTCAACCAATTTAACTCTCTATTTTTGCATCTTTCATTCGTGAACTGCCAAGAAGTGTATTGCTATACCCTGATTTGTCTTTGGAAGTCATCTACAAATAACTTGTCTGTGAAACTCATTTGACAGGGTGCCTTAGAGGATCACCTCTCCATCGATCCGCTGAGGATGTGAGTTTGTTCTAGGCTTTAAACTAGCGAGGCTAGTTCTTCAGCTCAGACTAGTGGTTTGTACTCTCAACTCTCAAGACAGGAAAAAATTTTTGTCTGCATCTGACTTAGAGTGTGACCCCAAGTTTCATACATTTTGCATGGCTCAGTATACAGCAACCCATGGGGAGAAAGACTGGGGACTCGAGGCTCCTTGCCCCTTGACGCTGCTGCTCTTACGGTCTGCTGTCAACGTGAATCAAGGATGCCAGGGGTACACCTGCACAACCAACTATCTAAACCACACAAATGCAAATGAACTACATAAATGCAGGCCTGTCTCTCCACACATGTGCAGACGTTTGTATTTAATTTAAATAATGTTTTTATTTCCTAAGTTTTTATTTCATAAGTTTTTTTCATAAGTTATTTTTATTTCATAAGTTTGTCCTCCAGTGAAGCTGAAGCATAACTGCTAATGGTACTTTGCACTCTCTGCCTCTACATTCAAAATATTCCAGTGAAAAAGGGGGAATTTCCAAGGCAGAAATTTCCTTGAGAAATCCTCTTTTTCAGTTGATTAGTCTGAAGAGTCTTGAATTTTGTCAGGGTAAAGCACTGTTTCCTGGTAAAGATGGACCAAAGGTGTTTTCACCTCCTTTATTGTCTCAATACCAGAAGATGCAGTAGGTGCATCACAAGCTACATTTTCCTCTTTGCAGCCCCGAAATGATGCAGTTGGTATAATCTGCCTCCCCATGCCAAGTCCTGTTTGTCCATCTCGTTAGTGGATGCATTCACCTCAGTGCTTGTTGCCTGGGGGATTCAACAAATCTGTCTCCGAGACAGTAGATGCTCAGGGGTTAGTAATTTCCAATATGCCAGAGTCCATCGCCTCAGGAATATGCAGGGAGGTTATGAGTACATTTATTCTTTCCTTACATGTGAACTCTTCAATGCTTTATCAAATGCTCCAGCTCCTTTTATTTATTATTTTCTCAAAGACAGCCAACCTTTTTTCCTGCTGATTGATCTTGAATAAACATAGCTATTGGGCAGTAACAGAATTGCTCTGGCAAGTCACTGAGTGGGTTTTTGTGCAGGTCATTAGTAAGCTGGGTACCTCCTGAGGAGCTGGAGAAACCTATCAGCCTGCCAATGGCACTGCCAGTTTAGATAAGCAGGTGCCATGATTTTTCCTACTTTTCTGTAAAGTGAAGGTTTAACAACATTTCTTCAAGAAAATGGTGCTTTGACAACACAAAATCAAGATTACAAGATGGTTGTGTGGACTGAATTCTTCCAGTGTGGCCCGTGGTCCTGAGGATTGACTAGACCCTAGTGCCCTAACTCTCCCCTTGTCTGCATCTTTGGTGCTTTAATGAAATGAGTTTTGGAGCCTCATCTCTATCAAGAGCTGTATTACCTGCAGGAAGACAGGGCCCGAGGCACTTTCCAAAGCAGAAGGGCTACAAGAAGTATTTACACTTGACACTACGAGCATCTGCTTTGTCCTAACTCAGTTGTCTACTCTGTTTGCATACGAGCACCTAGTACTTGAAGCCAGGTCCCCTGGGATTTCTTCTGCAGATATCTTCCATCTTCTGTTCAAAAGGTAGAACCTGTGTCTTTCAAACTGACAACCTACAAAGAATTCTGAGGTGACAGAACCAGCAAAGACTGCACCTTGCAGGTGTATTCTGTGGTGCATCAAACAGGCTTCAGTCATCCCTAGAAGTGGCCTTACATCCCCAAGCAACTGCCTAACATTCACAGTTTGACTCTTTTTCTTGTTCCAGGTCCACAGGTCCATAAATTTTAGTTTGAAAATTAAGACACATGTTGCTTGATAAGCATTACAAGCAGCTTTTCTAACTCAGAAATTGCTTCATTGTAGTAAGCACCCCCCTTTTCACTGACATCGAAAAGGTAAACACAAGCCTGTTTTCCTTGGAAAGATGTTGGCTGCAGGCAGGCAGTGCTGGAGAGTAAGAACCTACCATTCAGAAAAAGAAATGTTTTTTGATAACACAGACTGCTGGTTTGTATCTGTGTGCATTTTATAGGTTAGCACACATCCAGTTCACATACATTAAATCAAAAATCTTGCACCTTCTTAGACTAAAAGATCAAAGTATGCTAATAAAATGACACCATAGCTAAAAATAAATACAAAACAGAATAGGTTTAATTAGAAACGGAGGAAATAACCCGAAAGAGCGGTAGAATTACATATTGCACGTGCATTTTTACAAGCGCAGCCTAAGCATTTAAAGTTCTGTAGGATAAATCGGGATCCCCCCCTCAGTCTCTCATGCACCTCTCTGAAAGGCGTTTCGCCAGCGGAGAGACGCAGCCTGCAGTCTCCCGATCGGCCGCCAGATGGCAGCGTGACCCCTCGTACCGCGCTCCCACCGCCCCGGCCCCAGCCCCGGCCCCGGGGGCGTCTCGCTGGACCCTCCCTGTCTCCGGCGCCTCCGAAAATCTGGCCCCGAGGAGCGCTAATAAGATTTAAAGAAAAATAGCTTCCTTCTGTTCGATGACTTGTATGTTTTGGCACTGTTTGGCCGAGGTGAAGTACTCACCGTGCTCGCAGGTGTTCGGTGCGGGGTGCTAGAGGGAGGATGCGGGGAAACGAACTCGCCCCTTGTGCCTCCATCACCCCCCGCCAGGCACAGCTGGCCCCAGGCAAGGTGCTCCCTGCAGAGGCGGCTCCGCAGGTGAGCACAGACTCGTTCTGGACCCCAGCAGCCAAGCACCAGCACCCAGCCAGCTTCTCGTCTGCCTTGCGGTCCCCTCTGGGACAGCTGCAGGACACCTCTCTCCTCCCAGGACTTGCTTTTTAACCTGCTGAGGGCTCACCTGAAGAAGCTGAGGTCAGAGGACCAGCCTCTCATCTGCCTCATCACCAGAACCTGTATGAGCAGGTCCAGAGGAGGCCATGAAAATGCTCAGAAGGCTGGAGCCTGTGTTTTACAAGGGCAGGTTGAGTTGTTCAGCCTGAAGACGAGAAGGCTCCGGCAGTTGTTGCAGCGACCTTCCAACACCTGAGAAGGACTTGTAAGGTGGCTAGGGAAGAACTGTTCAGTTGGGCAAGGAATGACAGCATGGGAGGGTCATGGTTTTGAGCTGGAAATGGGTACAGACTAGACATGAGGAAGAAGTTCGGGAATCTGAGGGCGGTGGATCTCTGGAACAGGTTGCCTACAGAGGAGGGGGAAGCCCCATCCTTGGAGACCTTCAAGGTCAGGCTTGATGGAGCTCTGGGTAATCTGGTCTAGTGAGTGATGTCCCTGCTTGTTGTGGGATGTTTGGACTAGATCACCTTTGTAGGTCCCTTCTGACCCTATGATTCACCAGCATAGAACTGCAACTTATGATTTGCCTTTGAGTGCTTTGTCCAGTTGCAGTCCATGAGCAGACAGAGATAAATCCACAGTGAACACACTTGGGTAATCATCAGCAGGGATGAAGGTGCCGAGTTCAGTTGCTAGCACGGCATTCGTGTATCTGGAGATGTAACCTTTGAGCTTCATTTCTGACCCAGTGCTCTTGCATTGATTCTGCCTCTTGTCTGCCCTGTTCCTTCCAGCATATAGACACTGTGCAGGGTAGAGGCTGGTGCTAATTAGCAGAACTGCACAATATTTACAGAGTGCCTGGCACATGTTGCTTTTAAATTATAAAATATTCAGCACTAAGTAAGTTCAATGGGCAAAACTAAATAAAAATCCTTATTTGGACCCATTTGTCCTGTTGGGGGCTGCTGAGGAAGGGTGGTGTTTGAATGTAGAACTCAGGGAACACTGACTTAGTGGTTATATGTGGCACTTTGAGCTCTGTTTTAAGTGGACTGTGTCTACAAGCAAGATGTTTAGCCATGCTCTGGAAATGGGGTGGGTGCTTAAGTAAAGTTTCAGCATCTAGATTCAGAGGGGGATGTGTCTCATTCCCCAGTCACCAGTGACTATACTGGTGAAAAGGAAAGTCATATCAAGGATGAAAGCAGGGAAAACATGTAAGTATTATGAAAAACCCTTCAATGTCCTCATATTTCCAGATCTAGGTTTTTTTTTAGATTTTTTAGGCTTTCCAGAATGAGGTGAAGGTGGTTGTCCATGGAGCTGCTTGGAAAATGAAAACACTGTTTTTTGTCCTACGAGCCTTTCCAGTGGATTAAGTGAAATGTGACTGAGACATTTTGCTCTTTCCTAGTTAAGCAGGATGCATGAGTTTGAGAAACAGTACTTGAAAAAAGCATTTAACTCACCTGTATTATCTCTGATGTTGTTTTCCTCATGGGTTCTAGAGGTATGTGAGTTACCAATCATCCACCTCGCTAATCAATTTCCTTCAGGGCCAAATAATTTATCCTGAATAAACATTCTTGTCCTGGATGTATACGTCTATATCTACGCCTACATATCCACACAAGTATCTTTTTTACAATCCAACTAGTAGAAGAGGCTAAGGAACTTATGTAAACCTGTGTGAGTGGGAGGCATTGATTATTAGACGAAGCAGCTGAGGCCGGAGTACAAGCAATTTTGTAGAAACATCCATTTTTATATGAGTTGGATGACACACTGAGCCTGGCTGGTGAAAAACGTTTTGAAGTAATTTATTTTCTCTCTTTTAAATGATAAACATTTATTTCAAAGCTCTGCTTATAGTGGGAGGTCTGTTCTACCCTGGGTCCACAACTGATGAAGAGAATGTTTGTTGTTGAGCTGGCAGCAGAGTAGAGGAGACTCAGTAGAGCTGGATTTGCTTCAGAGGGTTATAAAATTCTGATTTTTCAAATGTGGTTTTTCTATGAATTCATGTACATGACAGAAGGTGGATGGAAGTAGGGAAAGCTTTTGGAAGAAGACCTGAATCAGAACCACCGCACCACAGGAACAGTTCCTTTTTATTTCCTTATTATAATAATGTCTGTAATTGCTGGAACAATTTTTCCAAATTCAGCAGCCAAAAATTCCAGAGGCTCTTGCTGAGCCTCGATTTGTGCCCTGACTTGTGGGACAGAGGCAGAATAGTTCTTTGAGTTTTCCACAGAGAGGTATAAAGTCTACAGGTGGTAATGTGCAGGGGTGACAAGAAGTCTGCTTGCTTGCTGATAACCCAGAGATGGGGTTATCAACAAGAACCAGGCTTGAGAGGAAGCTGTACACATCTGCTGAACTGAAGCGAGGATGTTTATGTGGAAAAGTAGATCCCATATGTGTTCAGTCTCAGTAACTGCTGATCAGAGTCTCATTCACTTCTCGTTCCCCTTAAGCTTCTTTTGGGTGCCCTGACAGTGACCTGGGCACCTAATCTGGGGGTGTACACCAGCCTTGCTGACCTTGCTGCCTCTCCTCCTGCCAGAGCTGCAGCTGGAGGTCCTTCTCTGCATCTCTTTTGATGCTACAGTAGGATCACAGCCAGTCCAGAGCTGCTTTAACCACAAGCAGCCTTCAGTCTGGTCTGCAACAACAGATAATGAGCTATTCTTGCTCCCCACCCAGATCACTCCTCCTTGCACCACCTGCTTTGCTCTTTGCCACAAGAAGCCAGAGAGAGATGATGAGGAGAGAGAGATGACTGCTCTGGCAGGGGGATTGGACTAGATGATCTTTCGAGGTCCCTTCCAGTCCGTAATGTTCTGTGATTCTATGTGACTGAGGCAAGACCACCCAGCCAAAGCTTCTGCTGGGGTTTATGCAGCAGCGCCCCAGAAGCAAGAAGTGTGAGGCTGCAGCTCGTGCTGGGAAGGGTCTTTCCTCTCTGGAGCAAAGGAGCAGATGGACTGGGAGTGTTTCATTTCATGCATCTGCACCACTTCTGGATCACACCTGTTGCGTGCCTGCGCTGGGAGTCTAACAGAAACAAAGAAGTTTAATCGTCAGCCTAGGCACCCACAGAGAGACTTAATCTGCTGTTAAGATTACTTCAGTTCTCAGTAGTGAAGAGCAAGCCTTTGTGTTACAGCTGAAAGTTTATTTATTTGTAATCATTAGTTTTCTTAGATCTAATGTAAAAATCACTGCCTCAAAACAGAAGCCCTTTCTGGGTTTCTGACTACCAACTTGGAGCTGCACTTCAGTGTCTGACAAGGGGAGTGCTTGATGTTAATTATTTTTTGATGTGAGCATAATCAGGTACAAAATTCTCTTTCATGCACAAACAGTCTTCTCTGTGAGTTTATGTTTTTGAAATGTGAACCTGAGCAGGGAACAAAATAAACCTTGACAATCTTCAGAGTTATTATAATCTGATTGTCATAGAACAAAGTACCTTGTCATCTCCCACTGCATGGCTCTTCCATATAACTGTTGTTTTGCATCATTTACTCTTTTATACTCCATTGATTACTCTACTTCAAAATTGTTATTTATCCAGCCTTATGGTTGTTAAAGAAGAAAAGATAAATATTATGGGCTAAACGCTGCCCTAGTTTCTTATAAACAAAGCCCTCAGAGTTGTAAGCCCAAACTCAAACATTTGTGACACCGGTGACCCCTGGAACAAAACAGAATTCGATTCTGGATCAAGCGAAGAGAATAACATTGGACTAGAGGAAGAGTTTTATCCTTACTGAGCTGCCACTTAAAGCATCCAGATCTGGAGGAAATGTAATGAGTTGAATTTGCTCCCTCAGCTGGAATAGTTTTGGCACACGTATCGCAGGAGCTGTTTGGCTACGAGGGAGCTGACCAATGGCTTGGGATGACGCGCATCTGTCAGCTAAATCAAAGCTCCAAAGGCTAAACCCAGCGCTCGGAGGCAGCATGCAGATCCCTCACTCTTATGGAAGATGGTGTCTAGGCACTGATAAGCAGTTTTCCTACACACAAATGCTTGAAAACTCCATATAATTGTTCTCATTTTAGTAATAGCTATCAGAAAATTACTGTTAGGGAGACGGAAGAAATGTTTTATGCCAGTGACCTTAAAATTGTAGTCCAGGGATGTGGTTGTTTGTGTTTAAGTCATCTGTGCCATGGAAGTAATGAGTGTCTGTTTGGAGATAAAAAGACACATTATAGAGGAAGACTACACTTCTTCTCAAGAGAAAAGGAAGTCATTGATTTGCAAAAGCTGTAGCCATGCTATTCTTTTGCAAGTACCATGCAGGTCACAGGGCTTAGTTTTATTGCACTGTTGCTCTTTGTTTATTTTCTGACTTCACATATCTGAACAGGATGGGTAGAACAGAACAAGCAAGAAATATCTATGCATGTGTGTGTGTTTGCCTTTCAGTCAATTTCTCTTTCTAACGTACGTGCTTCTAGTCTCAAAATTATAACCTAGTGCACAGAAATTACAAGCCCGCGAGTCGTTTACGGCGATTGCGTTGCTGGTTAATACATTCCCAAACAATTTCTGTGGCACAGATGGTAACATCATGACTTCACATCTCATTGCCATCCATTGCTGGCTGTTCCTGGGCGTGGGAAGAGGTGATGATTAGCTAAGACAAAACTAGCTGTTCACAACATCTTGTTGAAACTTTGTTGTTATTGACGGAGAAAATGGCTTTGGAATAAACTGTAATGAAAAGATTTTAATGGGAAAATGCCTGTTTCTGTCAAGGTTTCCTTTTAAGTCAGCTCTATGTGCAATTATATAATTGATGTTTCCAGTGCTCTGTACTCCTTTTGTTTTCATGCTCAGCCACGGCGAGGATGTGAGAATGTCACAAATGCAAGACAGCAGACGCTACCCGGAGAATTTGTGAAGAGCATCATTCTTTGTGAGTAGAGCATCTACATTTGGGCAGTTCTCAGACAACATTCTGCCATTTCTGCCTTTCCTTTCTGCTCTTTACTATGGTGCTTTCAGGGGATTTCTTCCAAGGTCCCTTCCAATCCCTAATGGTTCTATGATTCTATGACCTTGAGTCCATAGAAATCCCATTGGTGTCATTCTCCATTCTACTACTATAAGGACCTCACTAGTGGTGACTTAATGGTGAACTGGAGCTAAGACTGGAGAAACCCTGTTGATGTGTATCCTATGAATTTGAAAGCAGAAGCTGCAGCACAGAGCCTTTGCCTTGAGGACAGTTTGAGAACCCATACCACCAGCTCATTGTCCCACCACACTCCACCTGCAGTGGCTCTCATGTGAGCACACTGAACCGTTAAAGAAGCAACTACCTCGTGACAGCAAATGGCAGCCAGAGACGTTCCTACTGCCAGAACAGTCTGGGAAAGGAATTGCACAGAAACTCACCAGATAGAAGAACCAGATGCCTCATATGAGGAGGCTGGCAAGGACAGTAAACTCAAACCAGCAGAACATGTGTAAAGTGATAAGGGGAAACATATCTGTGGAAAACACCATAAAACAATTAATTAGTTAACTGATGTGGAAAATCAGTGTTATACTCCCACGAATCTTTTAGTCTTTATGGAAATATTAATCACAGCAAACCTTTTGAAGTTTGTCATTGTCATGCAAAAGGATTTCACAAAAACCTTGGAAAACAGCAGCTTAAGCACCCTGAATTGCCTTCACTGAGTGTAGAGCCCCCTAAATATTGGATGTTAAGGCAACAGTCAGACGTTGAGATGAATGAGCAGAGGTTTAGGCTACTGAGTTTACACAAAAATTGAAAGTGAACGTGCCAAATTTGCTTTTAAGTTTCAAGCTCACCCATGTCCATTAGTTGTAAAGATCATCTTGACCTCCTGGATATTTTCACACTACTAGGAAAGGGTTTGAAAAGATTTTGGTTGATACATCTGATAGTCCAACATCCACGACCTTTCAGAACTCTTCTCCCATCCCCTCCCAACAAGAGATCAGTGGGAATTCTGACAATCCATTTTAGGCTTTAGAGCTGATTGAATCTAGATGCAGACCTGTCAGCCTCAGATTTTCACTAATACGCAATCCACTTCTGCTGATTCCATGCTAGATCTGTCAGCAGCCTGGCTTTGATTTAGGCAATTCAAGTCTCAGGGCATTTTCCTGCACGTGCCTTAAAGCACAGCAGGGCTCCCTTAGAGGCACGAAGTGAAAGCCCTGTGCATCACAGCAGCTCTTGGGCTTTTTTGGACCACAGCAGTGAGATCCACGAGATGCCTCTCGCTGCAGACATAAAAGAGCTATGTCTGCCCCTGCAGCATGCCGGGGGTGGGAGTGCTGCTGTGCCTGTGTAGCTCCTGATGCTCTGTGAGGAAGAGTGCTCCTGACAAACTGTACAGGTATATTCTGAACAAATGTTGGCATCAATGTGATGGGGTCGTTTGGAACGCCGTGTTCTGAAAACTAAACAGGCCTCCTTTAGGATGCGGGACTGCTAAATCTGCAGCATACTTGCCTCAGAACCTGCCTTTTCCATTCTGTTATTAATTATCTGGGCAAGTACAACCCCAGGTACCAGTATAGGTTGGGGACTGACCTGTTGGAGAGCAGTGTAGGAGAAAGGGACCTGGGGGTCCCGGTGGACAGCAGGATGACCAGGAGCCAGCAGTGTGCTCTTGTGGCCAAGAGGGCCAACAGCATCCTGGGGTGGATCAGAATGGGGGTGGTTAGCAGATCAAGAGAGGTTCTTCTCCCCCTCTGCTCTGCCCTGGTGTGACCACACCTGGAGTATTGTGTCCAGTTCTGGGCCCCTCAGTTTAAGAGGGATGTGGAGCTGCTGGAGGGACTCCAGCGTAGAGCAATGAAGATGATGAGGGAAGTGGAGCACCTCCCTTATGAGGAGAGGCTGAGGGAGTTGGGTCTCTTTAGCTTGGAGGAGACTGAGGGGTGACCTCATTAATGTCTATATATGTGTGAAGGGTGGGTGTCAGGAGGACGGAGCCAGACTCTTCTCAGTGTCATCTAGTGACACGATGAGGGGCAATGGGTGTCAGCTGGAACATAGGAGGTTCCACATCAATATGAGAAGGAGCTTCTTCCCAGTGAGGGTGACAGAGCACTGGATGGGGCTACCCAGGGAGGTTGTGGAGTCTCCTTCACTGGTGATGTTTAAGACCCTCCTGGATGTGTTGCTGTGTGACTTGGTCTAGGTGATCCTGTTGTTCCAGACGGATCAGACTGGATGATCTTTTGAGGTCCCTTCCAACCCCTAATGATTCCATGATACACTGATTATTCTTATTCTAAATCATAGAATCGTGGAATTGTTTAAGTTGGAAAAAGATCAGGTCTGACCATTAATCCAACTATCCCAAGCCCACTGCCTCAGTCATGAACCAATGGCTTTGAAATGTACCTCAACTGCAATTTGAAAGGGCAACAAAACTTGTTTATGTGGCTAATATCTGTATTGAGCTGGTAATATTTTGACACACACCTCTGATTCTTTTTTTATGCCTTAAATGACTATTTGTTTAAATCAGAATTTAATGTCCCAAATCAGTTTGATAAATCCCACAAATAAGGGATTGCCAGACAATTTTTTTTAATAATCAAAATACCTGCCACTTTTTAATTAAGGATATGTTAGATTTTTTTAACTTCAAAACATTTTTCTTTTCTGGTTAACTGAGGCTAAATGAAAGTTTGAAAGGGACAAATCTATCTAGCTAAAGTGTGACAATTTTAGCTAGAAAACACTTTTTGTTTGGATGAATAATCTGCTCACGCAGGAGCTAAGGCTTTTATTGTAATTCTATTCATGCCAGTGACATTTTTTAAGAATCCTCCAAATCTGCACAGAGCTTCTATCTGTGCGACTTATCTCCACAAACACCATTCCTCTGTGCTGTGCACAGGCTGATATGTCAGCCCTCCTGCTCACAGCAGACAGGGTTCGCTGACGTGTGTTCGAAGAGGTGGTCCCGTTGCGCTCCCCTCTGCCCTGCCAGCGCGGCTGTGCCAGAGTTTTGCTGAAACACGTTTCACATGGGCAGGGTGTGGGAGCGAGTTGTTCCAACAGCACGTAACTTCAGCACAACTGCTAGTGACTGCTGTTTAATGAGGTTTGCTCTGGTACACTGTGAGAGGTGCACCTGTAATGATGGGCAGACTGGACCAGGAGACAATCTGGAACATGTCTGAGCTGGCAGAAGTTGCACTACAAGGAGGTTGTAGCAAGGCTGGTGTTGGTCTCTTCTCTCCAATTAGTGATGATAGGACGAGGGGAAATGGCCTCAAGTTGCATCAGGGGAGGTTTAGATTGGATGTTAGAAGAAAATTCTTTACTGAGAGGGTGATTAGATACTGGAATGGATTATCCAGGGAGGTGGTGGTGTCACCATCCCTGGAGGTGTTTAAGGAACGAGTGGATGCGGTGCTGAGGGATATGGTCTAGCGGTTAGACACTAGGAGAAAAGGTTGGACTCAATGACCCTGGAGGTCCTTTCCAGCCATGATGATTGTATGATCAGTCACTACCAGTGTCTACCTGTTTCAAAATTAGTGTCTCAAATGAAAATAATTCTGAGCTCATTAGGAACCTTCTGGGCCATCTTCCTGCTTTCTGAATGTTTCAGACTGAAGAACCTTCTGGCTTAAGAGCGATGTCCTTTCATTACCTCTGGTTGAATTATTTGCTACCTTTGAAACCGTCAAGCAAAGTGATGGCCTTGAGCACCGTGCAGGACTCCAGGGCTTGCCCAGGACTAGAGTTCTCTCCGTCTACCTTTTGTGAGTGGTGCAGGCTGTTCTTAACAGCCCTCTGACCTTGTTTACTGAGAATTCACTCCAAGTCCTCTGGGAAGAAGTTTCTAGGTGTGTAGATGTGGTGTTTGCTGCATTTCCAGTGAGCCAATACTGGTAGGCAAAGGACATACACCACTTTACCCCTTTCTGCTTGCTTGAGACTTCCTGTCTGACATCCAAATGCTTGTCCTCCTAGACAGATTTTATGTTAATTTGCTCTCCCATTTTTCCTTATGAAGAGCTTTTGGGGAAAACCTCAGTGTTTTCAGTTTACGTGATTAAAATTCTCCAGCAGCTTTTCAGTCAGCTGTTAGCTCTGCAACCAGCTTTAATAAGAAAATAAAAGATGTTTTCTAGCTTATGAGAATGTCATGCAGGAAGAGCAGATATGAACTTGCGATCGGCACTGGGCTGAGGCTTCCAGCGAGCGGAGTGGGAGCTGCTGCTGTTACACATATTGTGCTGCTGCAGAAGTGGGAGGAGATGAAACTTCTGCCATTTCTATGGCATCACTCAGCAAGGTGTAAATGAAGTATGAAATAAAAACTCTCAGCCCACTCAGTGCACAGACAGAAGAAAAGATAGAGCCGTGTGCTCGCTGCTGTGATGCGCTATTTGCTGTAATATTAACCTCACCCAGTGCCAGAATGCTCCCTCCGTTTTACAACCTCGGGTCAAAAGAGAAATGATTTCTTGTTAGGTCTCCTCCTTTTTTTCTCTTTCCACCAACATGCTGCTGCATGTCAAAGCTGGTGATGCAGAGCAGAGCAGGAGTGAGGTGAAAAGACTGACAGGAGGCTCCTTTTTTGAAAGAGAGAGACCGTGTAAGTGCGTCGGTGGGCACAGCTTGCGATGAACTTCAGGGTAAAAACGACAGAGCACTGAGCTCTGGATACAGCCCGAGCTTCAGCAAGATTTGTGGGCTTTGTTTAATCGAGTTGCAGCTGATCTGGGTGCTTTGGAGGGAAGGAGCCATAGGTGGTAATGTATCTATGCTATGTTTAAATTCATTAGCACCAGGGAGCCTGTCTGTGTTGCTAGGTAGCTCATTTGGTGTGGTAGCAGTCTTCGGAGGGAAATGCTTTTCAGCCCCAGATTTGCCCCTAGGTCTTGCCCTCATAGCTTACAAATTGCTACCTAGATCCTTGTGGGATCCTGCTCATTATTTTAAAGCCATAAACAAGTCTCTTGGCAGCCTCCTTTTTATTTGGCTAGAAATGTTCATTTGAAGCTTCTGTGCTAGATCCTAAGCTGGTGTAAATAATGTAGCTCCACTGATGTCAATAAAATCGGGCCAGTTTATACCAGCTGCAACTCTGTCCCTTCAGACACAAGTCAGCTACTAATCTCCATGCCATTCACACAGAGACATATATTTCCCTCTGTTTTTCTAATCCTACTGTGTCCTTTGTAGAATTACATGATTTGTGCTGCAAGCAGTGTTGAGAAATAGATGGAGTGAGATGGACTCCGGTTGAAAATGCTGGACATCTGCTGGCACCTGCCTTGTGCTTCCCAAGGTCTCTGTGGGGCAGCACAATTCTTTCTCTCCTTGTGCCCACACTCCTTTTGCAATTTTATTTTGCAGCCTTACAGAAGTCTGGGGAGTAAAGCCAGAGAGGGGCCACACAGCAACACCGTGGTGAACCAGCACAGGCTGAAAACTGCAGCTAACAGGGCAAACTGCAAACTGCTCAGCTGCTGGACTGCCATGCAAAGGAAGAGCCTAGTGTGGTTGGGCTCCTGTGCAAGCAGGCTCCTCTCTGGTTACACTGAGCACGGAGGGGATGTGACTCCATACCACAATCTCTCTGTGCAGGAGACATATTCAGGGTGACTCAGCCTATAGATCTGAGGGCTCTGCAAAGGCAGGATAAACTCTAGCAGGAGTGGTTTCTATAAATGCCATTCTGATTTAAGCAGGGAGCACAAAAGTAAGAAATTACAACGTGCTCCATGCTGCAACACTTGCCAGTGATAACATGTCCATAGGGAAGGCTTTGTGATAAGAAATCAAAACAGCAAGGCTCAAAGGAAACCAGACACCTTTGTAAAGGCACGAAGGAAATTGGGTCATTAAAACATGCTCCAGGCTTTTTAGGGGCACGGGGGAGATGAGAATAGTGTTCATTTAATATTTGTATTAAGTCTTAAGAAGGCCAATAACCCCTTTGGTGCACAGAAGTGAATGTCACCTACCTTGAAAAAATCTGCAACACAATCAGGTGAACATGAGTCTGGAGGGCCATTTGAAAACAGGGCGGCAGAGGTCTTGGTCTGCTTGTTGGAGCTGTACATGTTCCATAAAGCAATTTACTACCTAATTTGTTGGGCAACTGTTGTAGAGAGAGTTTTCTCTGTTTCTGTCCTTTAATAAATCCTAAATAAGAGAAAGCTTCTGTATTGTTACAAATGGAGAGGGCAGTGGAAACAAGACTTGCACTGCTGCAAATGGAAGTCAGATAGAGGAGCAGTACGTTGGACGGGTTAATAAAACCTCAGCCTAATCAGATAATAGGCACTACACTATAAATTGCTTTCCTCTAGAATAGAAATGTCAGTGAAAGCAGGTTTTGAATATACCTCATACGAGATCAACACGGGGCAAGGCTTAGATTTATCATGTGTGTATCTGATCGGGAAGAGAGTGCTCCATAACATGTGAGAACGACTCAGAGACATATTCAGAGAATTGTGCTTATTGCTCTTAGAAGTTATAAAACTATAAATCATTTGCATAAAGATGGGTCCTTGATGAGCTTACTCTGTATTTATAGATTCAAATGCATGCTTATAAAGCCATGAGCTACACGTTCACTCAATCTGTATCTGACTGCATTGTTTCAGAATTGTCTTTGTGTCTGTTACTACAGACACGTTTAGTTCAAGGCATTTAGTTTCTGATGAAAAGCAGCATTTGAACCTTATTCCAGGATAACAAAGAGAAGCTGTTGGAAATCTTCTATAAACCTGAGTTTTCTGATATTTGTTGTTGGCTTTGTTATATTTATGCTTATTTTTTTTTTCTAGACGTGATAAGACAGGTGGTAAAAAACAAGCTGAAACACAGGAGATTGAGGATCACTGAAGTATGTGAACTAGCAGGTAGCGAATGCGGCTTAATGTAGAAAAATGTTAAACAATTCATCCGGGAGGAAGGAATCAGTCTAAGGGATATGTACTAAATATGCAGCCATCCAGCATACTGATTAGGGCAGAGATGGAATAGTTGTAGAGAAAAGACTGCAAACACTAGTTCCAGTGCACTGCAGCATTAAGAATTTTGAACAATATATTAAGGAAGAGAAGGCAGCACAGCTGTCATAGGAGCTGGATTCGAATTTCATTTAAAACAAGATTTCAGATTCTTGGATTTTTTTTCCCCTCAGTGATTGAAATATAAGGAAAGTAATTGCCTAAAGCATTTTTTGCAATAGTGCAGTATTTGCTTTAACTTTTGTGTGTTTCTTGAGAATCTGCTCTCTCAAAAGATGCTGCTCTGGCTACAAAACAAATACCAAACCAGAAATTCCAGGCTGTACAGAGGCACACGTCTACACACCCATACACACGCATCGATGTTGTCTTGGGCTAGTGCTGCTATTAAACAGAAACCTAATGCAGATAGCACTGCATTTAGTGATTAACTGCCTTACATCTAAATTAACTACCACAATGGCGAAGAAATCTTTTCTCCTTTTCACTCCTCTCAGCCTGCTTCTCTGCCCAGCAGCTTCTTCACGGAGATCACAGGTAAGCAGCAAGGCAGGCGGTGTGGTGCGCAGTGCTGAGGTAAGCTCTCGGGCACCTTGGAGTAATGGATTACTCCTGAGGGTTAGGTGTTTCAAGGCTCATGTATTTTTTTGTGATGCTGCAGCATATGGTCAAAGTGCTGCTGTGTGTGTGTAGCTGGTGTGAGCCCTGCTCCCTTAGACACTTATAATGCTAAATACTTCTTCATGATTCTATACCACCCATACCTACCCGACTCATGTTCCTGCGTGAAGCCTTTTGTGCCATTTCAAGGTTTGTTTTTTCCTGTTGGACTACAAACCTGACAGTTAGAAGGGTGCAGTGCCTCAGCACAGGGCAGTGTGTGTGTGTGTGTGTGTTTGCCTGTGTTTGTGCACAGCTCAGCAGGGAGCAAAGCTGAACCAAGGCACTGCTACGCAGTTCTCTCTCTGGGCTCTGAAAATTACCCAGTGGCCAGTAGCCACACTGCAAATGTAAGTGCTGCTGTCCTGTCTGTCTAGCCTGTGAGAGGTCAGTGGCCCTGAGCAGAGCTGGTGAGGTGGAGTATGTGCCTGTGTCAGCTGCTTCTGTTCGCAGTGCGGTATTTTAGTACCATCCTAATTTACATGGGCAATTTAACAAGGCAGCGAATGGGCATCAGTGCCTTTCTGTCAGCACCACGAGAAATACACGATGCCCAAAAGAGATCTGAGCAAAGCAGCTGTGAGCAGGAGCATCTTATGCAGAAGCATGATGTCATGGGCGTTTTTCTGCATCACTGCCCAAGAGGGGAAGGTTACCTGGTGGCCAAGTGGCTGGGCTGAGTGTGTTCTGTGGCATACATGACACCTTGTGCCAAAACCCTGTAGCGAGAGGACACCACGGCGATGCAGAGACTTCCAGGACTTCCACATATGCCAGCACGCAGACACAGCACGTCCCCAGACTGCACAGTTCTGCTCTCCAGCGTACCCTTTTCTGACAGAGCAGCGCTCTCGCTGTTTAGAAAACCCAGAGATGTGTGATGAGGTCCGCACACGCATCAGAATCTCTGTACTGTTACACCACTGTCATTTAACCTTCTCTTTGAGACGGCAGAACTTTAAATCATGCGGACGCGCCTTGCCATCTATCGCATGAACTCCCCGCGCAGCTAGATTGAACAGGCCACCACGTAGCCTGGCTTTTTTCCCAAATAAATGCTTATTTATGCAAATCTATGCTTTGAATATGCTCCTGAACGACGGGGAGAAGACAAATATCGTGTGCGCCGCAGAAAGTCGCTGCGGAGATCCTCGCTCCGTCGAGACCCTTCGCCTGACTTCGTGCGGAGGGCAGAGCCCGGCAGATGGCGCTCTCCTCCTGCCGCAGGAGCAGCCGCGGCGCGGCGCGGGGCCCCGTGTGCGCCTTCCCTTCGCTTCCTGCGGTTTACTTGAAGGGCAAAGAGACCTGGAAATCGTAGGCGGCCTTTGTTAGGCTCCGAACGTCAGAACGTGGCGAAGCAAAACCGAAGTTGTACTTTGTGCAAATCCTAGCGGCTGGTACCCGTGAGAGAGAGAAGCGAGCCGACCTCGCGGAACGGTTTCGTGTTAATCTCTTTCGGTTTTTAATGCAGGACATCGGGTGTTTTACGGCGTCGTCGTGATTTTCCTCCGGTGGGCTGCTAACCTTTTAATGCGCTCTTTAGAAAAAGGAAAAGGGCTGGTTTCTTGAACCCCACATTTCCTTCTTTCCCCTCTTGTCAGTGTTTAAAATGGGGGGAAAATAACGTGATCTTCAGGTGACTTAAGAAGGAGTCAAGACACAAAAGAAAAGCGTTCTTCCCAGTACAGTGGCAAATTGGCCACACCAGAGTAACGTGTCCAAGCAGCAGTGTGAGAGTTCAGTTTAGCATTTGAATTGGGAAACTGATGGTATTAAGGCTGTCGCCGGGTAATTTTTACACAGATTTTTTTGTTGCAGAAGATTAATGCTGCTAATTTCGGTTGTGTGAGAACTGAGCTGATAAAGGACCTGGGGGTTTTTTTTTTGTTAAAGGAAATATGAATTGCAGAGAGAGGACTATTCCTGTCCTGTGCTGGAAATAATTGTGCCAGTAATCCCACCATATTGCTTTAAATGAGTCTGCACCATTCCATGCAGCATCATACTGCAGGCGTGTGATCATCCATAACATCATGGTGGAACGATGAAAAAGAAGGCTAAATTAATATCCTGGATCTACTGACTCTGGTAACAGTGTAAGAAGGTTTCTCTGTGGATATGGGATTTTCAGTGCTATCCCTAAATGTAATTTTTTGATGCTGCCCATCTGGTACTCTCCAACAGTAAACTGCAGTCCTGATGTACCCTTTGTGCTGCTGAGCTGAGCAGCACAGGCAAACATTTATGAGCAGCATTCATTAGGGAGAGAAACTAAATGTAACCTGGAGCAGTGCCTTGTCCTGTAGGAGAAAAGATGAAAGAGGAACTATTATGCTGGCTGTGCAAAACCTGAGTGTTTGGAAGATAACCAGTGCTCCCAGTGTGGAGCAGGAGACTTGGAGGTTCATGTACTTGTGCATGTCAGTGTAGCTGAGGTGAGGGTAGGTGGCTTAAAGTGAGTAACAGAGCCAAGACTGGTTCTTGCACTTATTTGATTGAAAGGATTTTCCTCTGCTTATGCAGATCTGATAATGGTCTGTAGCAGGTTTAAGAAAGGCTTAAGAGAAACATTGGCTTTAACACTGCACCGCGGCCTTCTCCATGTTTCAGGTAGTTGTTCCTTTCACAGGCAGTCAACTTCCCTTTATGTAAGGAACCTAAAGGGACAGGTATCCAAGCAATGCCTGTAGCAACCCTGGCTTGTGCAAACCTGTGGTCCCTTCTAACCCTGACTGACTCTATGACTTGGTCTAAGTGATCCTGCTGTGGCAGGGAGATTGGACTAGATGATCCTTCGAGGTCCCTTCCAGTCCCTAATGATTCTGTGATTCTATAAATGGTAAATGATGGACATAACAGAGGGAAAGAACTGTCTTGTGTTGAGGAGGGTGAAAAGAAAAGAGAGAGGCTTCTTGTTGTTGGATGAAAGGAACTGATTGATGAGGAAAAATAACAAAAAAAATATCATTTTTTTCTATCTGATGTTACAAGTGATGGACTACATGCAAATGTGAGCCCCACAGCACAGTGGAAATCGCTGGAATTTCTTTTCTTGATAGAAAAGACCATCTTTTGTAATTACACTAAATAAGAGAACCAAAATGAAAATCTCCTTTTCTGCAAGACTTTTTATGTTGTAAAACATCTTCCAAAGGAATCAGTGCACTTCCACTGCTTGAAAGAGCTAAACCTTCATTAAATAACATAGAATGGGAGTGTATAAATATTTTCCATCTCCAGCTTGTGTGGGTAAAGGACAAAAAAAGTGCAAGTGCTACATGCAGTTTCTTCTCATCCAGAGTGGGCTGAATGTGTGTTTACACTGTGGTGACAAAAGGAGGATTATTTTCAGTGCCTGCAGTCAAAGCCCATTAAGGTGCCTACATTTGGCACCTCGGTTCCAGGTCTCCTCTGTGGAGGACTGGGATACATCTAGTGGGTGATTAAAGGTACCAAACAAGAAAGCAGCTAGGCTTAATTTGAATGTTCTCAATCACTCTTTAAAAGCACCTTTTCTATTTTTACTCTTCCCCACTGGTTATCTGGGGAACCTGCACTCCTTGGAGGACTGAGTTAGAGTCCTAAAGTTATAGGCAACATTTAACACCTCGCTGTTTATTTGAATGTGTATTTGTGCTTTTGAAGCAGTTGACCTTTTCTCTGGAGACAGTCATGTACTTTTATTTTATTCAAAATCAATAAACAAGGCTACAATTCAAAATTCTTTTTTCCTCAGCCGTCAGGGTGATTTTCCACCACATTATGTTCATGCAAATGACTACAGAAGGTGCAAAGATTAAAAAAAAAATAAGCTGGCTTATTTTCTTGTACAATTGTGTGGTTTTTTTTTTTTTTTCAAAGCTATGATTTTTGTTCTTTTTCTCTCCTCTGGAAAGCAGGGACTGAGAAATCTGGGACTCCCATACTGGTTTCAGGGCTGACATTGGATGCTGACATGCTGCAAGAGTTTTCATCAACCTTCCTTGTTCCAAAATTTTGGAAGTGGAACCTAAAAGGAAACTTGGGGTTTTTTCTGACAAAGAACTGGGGATGGCACCGCATGTATTTCTGCTATGCTAATCACTTTTGGATTTCAGCACACAGCCACAAAATTCTGCCCAGCAGGATAAAACTAGACCGTGGATTGTTTCATTCCATCAGCCCTGCCACACATGCTGTGACATAAACGTTATCAGAGTCCTTTTGGAGGGATAGTCTTTGCTAGAACACTAGGTGCAGCATAAAGTATTTCCAACTATATTGCCACTGACATTTGCAGAAGGATTCTCAGACCTGCAGTCCCTCTTGGTTCTGTCTCAAAAATGCATTTTAGGGGGCTGCCATCCAGTTAGGGATATTCTGGTGCAGCAAGATGAGCTGAGTGGGTTAAGGTGCCATTATTTTACTGCAGAATGTTTTAGAGCTTCAATGCCTGCTGAAAAGTGGATGAAAGGTTTTTAATAAAGTATAGCAAGTAAAATAGTTACCGTGCAAACTGAGTAATGTTAGAATGGTGTGCCTGAATTTTAATACTGATCTGAACTTTCTGCTTGTAGGATGAGGTTTTTTTGGTGGTTCTTTTTTTCTCTTGGATTTACTTGAATTTGTTTCCAGGCTCTTCGCAGCAGAGATCTTGTATAACCCGTAGAGCTGCTCTCAGGGGGAGTTGAACTCTCAGGACCCAGCGTGTCATGCTCAAAATTGTGCTTCATGGGCAAAGAAGTGCACCTGAGGTAGGTGTATACATGCAAATATATATATATATATATATAAAGCCAAATTTCTTTTGTTAAATGACTGAAATTTCAGAACCGGATTATTCTTAGTCCAGATCTAGTTCTTACAGCAAAAGCAGGTATCATGAGACATCTACAACTGTCATATGTACACTTAGGTTCTACCCCTGTTCCTGATGTTATACTCACCTTTCCTCTGCCTCTCTGGTCCTAGCGTCAGTGTTTTCATTCTGGAGGAGAATTACAAACTGTTATGATGAGTTGTCAGCACCTGCAGTCCTTCACTGAGGGGGGTATGATGCTCCTGCTGTTGGTTTTTCTTCTTCACTGCAGGATCCACTTGGATCTTTTCATGCTCATTGACATGCTTGTACATCTTGGTTCTTCCTTTGCAGGTCTGCAGGTCCATGTTCATCACAATGGTCTATCTAGTACAATAAATCACACAAGTTAATCACAGTGTACTTGGCGTATTTAAAGTACTTTAGGTAGGATTTCTTTGTGCTCTTTGTCATCACCAAGCTGTATTATTACTTGAGACTTGTAAGACTATGGTGATATCACACAAGGATGCACAAATTAACCACACAGACCTAGACAATTAAAATAGTTGTTGCTATGGTGTCAACCAAGCAAACTAATGCTGCAGGCAGGTCAGGAAAGCTCAGGCAGAGCAAGGCTGGCAACCGTCAGTCCTAAGGCCATGAACATTCAGCTCAAAGCTTACGGCTTGCTAAGAGCAATGATAATAGTGCACTGCAGAGATACATGGCTGTGGGAGAACAGGTGGCACTGAGCAGATTCCCTGCACTGATATTCCCTAATGTGGAGGCTGTAATCTTTTGTATTTGATTAGTTTAAGACAACTTTCTGACAAACGACTGCACAGCTGATGACCTGATACACTGAGAACCCAAATAACGCAGGAAATAATGTTGTGGCAGAATGACAATGATAAAAGAGGTATCCACACAGCGTGTTCACACTCAGTGGGAAAACTGGGTGGCATTTTCCTGTTCACTGATTGGGAAGGGACCTCCACAGCCCGTGTGGTAGGAGTCATCTGTGAGCACTCAATCACAAGGCTAAAATATGAAAATCAAAACTGGAGTCTTCTGCTTGGGGAAATAAAGATCAGCTACAGTGACCAGTAATTCTCTGCAGTTTAATGTACACTGGGTGCTCACAGGCATTGGGACAAAGGAGATGCTTATGGTTTAGGTATTGGCTGCATTTTGATTTTTAAGCTGTGTCTCATAATGTCTGATCCTCATGATTGGCTTCGTTGCTCTCAGCTCAGGACCTGTGAGTACGGATAACAAGGTCAGGTGTTAACCTTTGCACTTTGGGAAATGAAAGCTGAAATGGAAGCAAGAATGGGAGAGTTAGGAATCTGTAAGCCCTGACTTGTTTATGCTGAAGCAGAAACGCCTGTATTCTGATTCTTGCTCCTAGCACTGCTGTTCTGTGCTAGATGGGAGCTGTGCCTGGTACCTTAGTTCTTATTCTTCCACTACTGATCCGTGGGCTAACCACTACACTGCAGAAACAGGCATTCTCTTGTTCTTCCTCTTTCTTCTTTTCATCACCATGATACATGCAGTTCTTACCTGTTTTTTTCACACAGCTTCAGTCAAGAGGTGCAGGGGACTGTCAATGTTTTCACAAAGGTGAACTCTGTAACCTAGAGACTGAGCCTTCCCATGGAAAGTGAGAAGTGCAGCTCTAAGACTTTTCCCCCAGGGCTCAAGGGAGCAGCAGAGCCATTTCCCTCCTTTCTAAACAAGCTCTCTACAACAACTTCTACAACATTATTATCTTGTAAAAGTTGATGTTATTCCTAGCTGTGTTTTAAACAAAATCCTGAATAAACTGATAAATCCATTTTGTCTGAAGTTAGTAATTTTTAGGGAAGCTCTGGGAACATGCATGAGATGAGACCTCTCAGAGAACTTAGCTGAAGGGAACCTGGCTACTGATCTTTAAGTGGGCTTATGCATGCTGGTCAAATTATAGCAATTTTCTTCCCAGCTAGGACAAGATATTGACATCTCAAGAAATTTAAACTCAAAATAACATGATGTTTTGCAGTAACTGAGCAGTTTTTTAAAGGCTGAGGTCTCAAAGAAGACTGTGTTTACATCCCATTACATTCCATCCCCCAAAGTAACCTTAAAGTTCTGTATGTTGATAACAGAGACAGACTTTTATAGGCAGACAGG
Source organism: Rhinopomastus cyanomelas (assembly GCA_013400115.1). Classification (NCBI taxonomy): domain Eukaryota; kingdom Metazoa; phylum Chordata; class Aves; order Bucerotiformes; family Rhinopomastidae; genus Rhinopomastus; species Rhinopomastus cyanomelas. The sequence continues at coordinate 585,585 of VXBP01008282.1, read as the reverse complement.
CAAAAGCATAACGTCAATGTAAGTGCCTTCTAGAAATTTTTATTCCTGGTGTGGATAGAGTTACATGAAGAAAGGGAGAAGAACTGGAGTAAAGCAGAGGAAGAACAGACCGCAGTGTGTCCCACTGCATTTCAGGTTGCCCAGAGGGAAGCACATACAAATGCTGGAGGCAAAAATTCATCCACTCACTAAGTTCTTCTTTTTGAGGGGAAAGGGCAGTGGCCGTTGGTGTGGGTGGTAGGGAAAGGGGCAAATGCAGACTGAATGTCAAGCTAAGAAGAACATGTGAAGGGTAGACAATATTTAGGAAATTGAAGAAACCTGAGAACAGGCCTTCAAAAAGCTGTCTTGACAAACAGAAAATAATGATGCTGAAAATGAAAAGATGTGGAGATGTGTCTGTTTCCTGTGTTTCATATGTGGGATACTCAACCAAAGCCAGAAAGATGACTGCCTTGTGCTCTCCAGCAGTACTTCTCGGGATGAGGAAAGCACATTGGTGAGCTACATTGCACAAGTGCATCGAGTGTTGGAGTTCCTTTCAATTCCTCTTAAACTCACCTCTTGTATTTCAGGAAGTACTGAGATCAGTGAGATGGTGTTTCTGTGAGCGTCGCGAGTCGTGGTACGTACCGAGCAGCCACGTTTTGTTTCCTCACTTAGCTGTCACTGTTGCATCCATGAGCTGACAACAATACCTCAAGCACAGCTATTATTGATGCAATCCTATTATATTGCTATTTCCTCAAATCAGAAGTGTTGCAGAGGCATGCATGCACTCCACCATTTGATTTTCACTTCTTTCTACCTGAAAGCCATCCAGAGAGGCTCAGTTCTTTATACAATGAAAAAAACACAAGTGGTGGACTTACAGGGGTATTTATAGACATTGAGATGCAGATTTTCAATAGCATCCAGTTATCTAATGTTTTGTTAATCTCAGCAAGCATATATTTGCATTTTTGGCAGGTACATACCTGTGTAAGCCTGGTCCCTGATCCATATATGAGGCATGTGTTGTCACTTTCTACATGTGCACTATTTCTGCTTTTTCTCTTGCTTATAATTTGGACTTTCACATGGTTACTTCCCCGTTGGGTTACGTGAACAGAAGCAAAGAAGTAAGAATTGTTGAATTTTCTCTGGAAGAGTAGCAGGTCAGTGAATCACAGATATTAGAAGCAGAGAAAAGAGTCCTTTGGGCCCCCTAGTCTGACCTTTGCATTCTGCAGGATTACTCATACAATATATTCACTAACCTCTTAATCTAACCTTCTCCTGACAGTTTGTAATTCTAAGTTGCTGAAGATGGAACATGCAGCTACTTTGAATGTGAATTTCCAGGGGGAAGAAACAGGCACGGAGAGGAGTGCAGCCTGAGCTTAGCAGTTCTCACGATGATGTTTTAGACATCAGTTTTTCATTAGCAATGCAGAAATTACCATGTTTTAAGACATGAGGGTGCTGCTTTGGATTCAGTATGACCACACTTAATTTTTGTTGGTAGAGAAATTTTATGGAGTCTCTGGGCTGATTAAGACTCCTGAAAAGTGATGTATTATAGCACAGCTATGACAAGGTGCCTGCACTATAAATCTCTCTCTGCTATAAAAGGGAGTAGCTGTAATTATTTCTAGTTCTCAGGACATCACTAGATTCTGTGTTGCTCTGGGTGTTGAATGACAGGAGTAGTTGTTTTTGGACATTTCTATTTTCTTCATGAAGAAAGGATGGGGGTAAGGAGGGAGGCTAGAGATCATTAAAAATCATGGATATCAAGGTTTTTGCTGTTAAGAATTTCTTAAAAATATCTCTCTTAAACTGCTTTTCCCTCAGGTATAATTGTCTCTTTGAATTGCCATCCTTGGGTAGGGTGATTTGCAGGCTTAAGGCCAGAAAGTCATTATTATAATGTTTTAGTCTGACCTCATGAGTAACCCAGACCATAGAATTTCATCCAGTGATTCCTTCAGTGGGGAGAATTATTCTTTTCAGCCATAGAAGTGACTGCTTTTCCTTCATTCACTTTGAAATCCTTGAAAATATTTATACATTATGACCTTACCTCTCCCTGCTTGAAGGCCTTTGTATGAAATTGTGGAGTCTTTCCTACTGCTCTGTATTTGTTACACGATCTGTAAGGGGTCTTTGGGAAGTGCAAGATTTATCCAACCGGTGGGACTGGTTTTTCTCCCCTTACATCAAAAATGTATTTATTTTCCTCCAATTGAAATCTAAAAATAGATAAGTAGTAGTTTATTTGAATGTTGATTTCTGTAGTTAATAAAAAGGCAAATGATGGAATTCAAAATGAACGAAGAGCTGATGAGATTCCTCAGAAGTGATGTGCCAATGTGAAATTTTGAATAGTAATAATTTATTCATATTCAGAAAATCTCAAAGGGGCAATGAAGAGCCATGTATAATAATTACATGACCTCCTCTTTGGGAAAAAAAAAACCCAATAATCCAGCAAAAGTCAAATAAAAAAGAGAGGATTGCAATTTTAATAAGTCTCTCACAAAATCAAGACCTTACATAAGTTTCAACTTTAATTCAACATACAGGCTAGCACATTAGGAGTAGTTTTTGTGTTGAGTCGTGTGGGTTGCCTTTCCAAATTCGTGTTCCAAATGTATAATAAACATTATCCATTGTTCATATTGTTAACTGTGTAGTAGCTACCCTATAAAACTCAGTTTTCTTTTTATTGTGTTCTTTCCACTCAATTCTCCAAGTCCTCAAGTGAGCGTAGAAACTCTCTGGGCCATGAGCAGTGTCTTTATAGCCATAGATAGGCTGTAAAGTGCCCAGCACACTCTGTGTATAGATTTAAATGAAGTTTCTTGAAATGAGTGTGTTCTGGCTTGTGTAGCTGTTGCCAAGCCTTACTCAGTTCCAGAGAGTCAGATGTTTAAAAGACAGAGTCATGGATTTAGACAAAACCCTGTATCTCCTAATGACTGGTCTGACTCCTAAATTCATGCTGCAGAACCACTGTCAATTTAGGAGTTTCAATTATCTTTCTAATTGTTATCATATTTATAGTAATAATAATAATAGTTATAATCTAAATTAGAAATTACAATTGTTGCAATAAATGATTGTGGTAGTTTGTAATTGTCTCTGCAGGAGACTGCAGAAGCGTGGCATCTCTGTAAGGAAATGTGCTGGTTTTGTTTTGAGTGCAGACATATGCCCACAAGAGCCCATAATGAGTCCTTGGAGATAATACTAATATGTGTCTTAGTGAAGAAATGAATAAAATCAACTCCTGAAAGTCAAATGCATAAATTTATAAAGAAATAGTTTCGCAGGTTGAAGTTTCACGTGAAACCATAATATAAAAATAAAACCATAAATATAAAATATTAATATAAAATAAATAAATAAAACAAAAATATAAAAAAATAACCATAGCTGTTATTTCCTAGCTGATCCAAGCACAGGAACATTGTGTCAAAGTGCCACCATGGAAGTGAGCTGAAATTAGCATCGTACCACGATCCCCACGTTGGAAAGCTGCCTGACATGTGGTTGGAATCAAAGACACAGAGTGCTGTAACACAGACCATTTTGTTGAAATATGTGAGTGGAGTAGCTGCTCAGGCACACACAACGTCTGGCAGAAAGCCACAAACCCGAGATACTCTTTGTATTCCTCCTTCCAACAGGATGCATTTCATTTCTGTCACAAGTGTCCCCTCCTACAAACAACACAGCTCCTTTTTTCTTTGCCTTATTTTCCTTGTTTTTGCCTCTCTGCATTCATCTCTTTCTGTCCTGCTAGCAACTGATAAAAGAGCAGGTTAGAGCAGTCATGTCGTGTCCAGCAGGTGATCAAAGCTGCGCTGGAAATCTGGAAGGCTTAGGAGGGCAGGGTGCAGGTAGTGATGGATGCACGGTGTATCGTTGTATTCATAGAATCACAGAATCATTAGGGATTGGAAGGGACCTCGAAAGATCACAAGAAGAGAACTGATCCTCAGACATGGAGCAGGCTGCCTAATGGAGGTGCTTGAGTCACCATCCCTGGGTGTTTTTAAAAGTCATATAGACACGGTGTTTGAAGTTTAGTGGTGGGCTTGGTAGAGTTAGGTTGATGGTGGGACTCGAACTTCAATGTCTTTTCCAACCTGAACCATCCTATTTTCTTTAAGAATCAGATAGATTAGATGCAAGGAGGAAGTAGATGATGGTTCTTCCAGGAAGTGACATTACTTGTGACTGCGATACATGCCAGCAGCAGAACAGGCTTGATAAGCAATTAGGGGTTTCCCCCTAATTGTTATGCACTTATAAATAGTTCTGGAATGCCTGCTTATTATTACTGGTTTCTAAGACATTTGAGTCATATTTGTGATGCTACTTAGAGCCTGCAATGAGCATCCAGTTTTTGTAAGCAAACGCAATTTTTCTAGCAACAGGGCTACTGCAGACCTAGAGCTTCAGCTAACAGTCTTCTGAAAAGCTCACAGGATTAAAAAAAAAATAAAGAAAATTAATTGCCTTTGTGAATTTTACATTTTGGCTGACGCCCAGGCTAGCAGTTTCAAAGAAACAAAGAGAGGTTTAGTGTATTTGAGATTTATATTGTGGTAGATACAATTGCATAATTTGCTAGACGTTTCTGCATAATGGTGCTATAATTCCTGTTGTTACAATTTTCTGTTGAGTTTAGCCATCATTATAACTAAATTCTCCTGCAGACTATAACAGCGGGAAGCACTGGAACAATGTATTAATCACAACAAATTAAATTAGCAAATAGTTTCCAAGATTCTGAGACAGTAAAGATAGAAAAGATGTAGCACAATGAGCCAGTTGAGCTTTCTGCCAGTCCAAGGTTATTCCCTGCTGCGTTTGAGATCTAAGGGCTGAAGATGTGTGTGAGTAGGCAGTGGACAGCTAACCCTTTCAGTTCTGTTCACTTGTCTTACTCCTTGCTGGATGGAAGACAAATATCTAGGGATTCTGAATGGGAAAATTGTATCCTAGTGCTAAAAAATCAAAGCCATCTTAATACTGACTACACTTCAGTCTGAGTTTTACAAAGTTCCTGCAGATGAGAGTGCTCATTTCTGCTGTGGTCTTCATTTTGACATTTATTGTCAAAAGCCATGGCACAAGTATCAACATCAACTCTAGTGTAAGAAATTAGACTTTTCTAATGCACTCCAAGAAATATGCTATTGAAAGTCTTTAAAACTTGATCTTCAGCAATGGACATGCAAAGTCAGTATCAATTTTGTCCAGAGAATTTCACAAGTTCACAAGTTAAAGTTTAATTTTCCTTGGCAGAGGGTGCAGCAGTAAAGAATTTGCTCATATTAGAATCATAGAATCATTAGGGATTGGAAGGGACGTCGAAAGATCATCCAGTCCCATCCCCCTGCCACAGCAGGATCACCCAGACCAAGTCATACAGTCGGTCCACCAGTTCCTGTAGGCTCAGGGTTGTTTAGGACATGTGGGAAAGGAAATGCCCCACAGAGCTGTTTCTTTCTCACCTAGTAGGGACTGGAGAAGGGACGTTATGTGATGGAGCTAGAGAATATTCTTACTATTTTCACTTAAACCTAAACTTAACTTTATACAGTTTAGTTCTAAATTATGAGTCCACTTTAAATAATGTTTCTGCCTTCCTCCCTCTTTCAAGCTAGCAAATAATTGCCTGCTTTCTTTCACTGCTGCTGAAATGCAAACACCCCCAGTGTGTTACTAGCCCAATTTTATTTCAGCATCATTCCAATGAATTCAATGGAATTGTGAAATTTTCAGTCTGGAAAGGTGAATCAGACCATAATTGTGTTTGCATTAGAAGATAAATTCCCTGTAGTCACTTTCACTTTCATCTACAAGTCTTGCAGAAAACTCTTTGCAGAGGTAGGTTACCTAGTTCTCTTGGATGACTTTATCTACTTCAGGCTGCAGCAAGTCCCGTAACAGATTAAGCTGTTAAAATAATCAGTCGGAAAGAGCTTTGTGGTTCCAAAGCTGCTGAGGTGCAGGCTCTGTGCATCACTGTAGATGTTCATCAGGAACTTAAGGCAAAGTGGACACTTGACCTTGGCAGGCAAGGCAAAAGTCAGTGGGTAAATCAGAAGCTTCTGCTGGGTTTTGGAGAGCTTATGAGGAAGTCACAAATGTTCTAACCTTCACTACCATTTGGTGACACGAAACATGTCACAAACTCTTGCCAGAGATGTCAGTGGGAGTTCAGTGTTTTTGACACTAAGCTGGAGTGACAAAGTACAATGGGAAACTTGAGTTAATGCAGCTGTGTGGATGGGTTCCAGCAGAGTCTCTGTCTCCATAAAAAAGGGAGTTGATTTTTTAAGAGAGAAGGGAATCAGTCCTTACGGAATGTATTTAGCGCCTGTGATAGAGTATGTACAGAGAAAATACGTTGTTTTCTCTAGAAACTGAATGTAATCCCAGCTTTATCCATGTTTCTTCTTTTATACCTTGTGTGTGGAAACATGCCCTGTAGTCTTTGGCATGATTTCGGCAAGAAGAATAAACATGTCCAATTTGTATTAGAAAATCCCTGGATATAGACGGACAAAGCAGAGAGAAGGATTTGGATCAGCTTCTGAAACCAGAAGCAGTTTTATTTCTTTTATATATCAGTAAATGACGCTATCACTCTGAAGGAAAACTTTGAGATTTATTAGGGTTTTGGAAAATTAAAGATATGAATTAGATAGGAGTGATGTATCTCACTGTCAGGCAATGCTCTGTGATAGTGAACGTACACTGAATTTTCACAGCTCTAATTTTTACTGATGTCTTTAAAAAGTAATTGGAAATACTTTTCATGGAAGATAAAATCTGTGCCTGAAACCTGATTTTGTGGTTTCTTTTGCAATGTAATGTTGGGAGCTTGGGCATTTGGAACCTTTTGAAAACATTGCTGAATATTAAAGACACATTTTCATCTAACCAAAGAAATCAAAATGTTCAATGTAATATAGAGAGTGCTGTCTATTCATGTACATTGTTATGTATGTCTGTGGAAAACACAACACAGGCTATGCACTAAACATGGGAACTCCTAATTTCCTTTCATGTCACATTCCTCAAGTGATCTTTGTAGTGATTCATTCGTATCCTCTGACGTACTGACAGACATCCAGGACAAATCTAGAATACGTGAATGCTCCTGGAACTCTCTCCAGTGATAATTATTAATATGTATTTTCCTGTCTCTCTAAGTGGAAATGCTTGTGGGGGAAATGAGACTGGGACTTTGGGAGAGAGTCTTTCTGTTAGATTTCCTTTTCACTTGTAATAGAGCATGCTTTATGTGCAGCTTTTCAGACTGCAAATGAAAAGTGTTTGATTCATATGTTTAATATTTTCTTATTATTTTATTTTTTTCTTACAGAGTTCCTTCCCCAGAACGTTGTGTTTTTATGCAGTTTAATATTTAAAAAGCTTGTGTGTTTCATTGCAATATGCACAAAATATATTGGAACAGTTTACTGCAATTTTCTCTCATTGTATGTATATAAATGCATGGAATTTTCATTTTGAGGTTTCAAGCAGCCAAAACTAGAGTGAGTGTAAGATCAGGATCTCTACACTGGCCCACCATTTCATTGTCAGCAATACTTGGAGCCAACTGGTTCAGCCAGGCAACTTGCTAGGGGCTCTCATGCTAACATGACAGCCTGGCCGTGATGCCTTCTGTTTATGCAGACATCCACTTGAGTCTGTTTTTTTGGTTAGAAAATTCTAATTCTTGAATGTAGCTAACTCTTGAAGGTAGATAGTTTGATGGATGCAGTAGCACATGCAAGTCCAGGTGGCTTAAAGAGGATGCTGTAGATTCTGTGCTAATTGTCTAGCCACTCATACGAAGGAATCATTTAGAGAGCTTCTGGAGATCTGCAGAAAAATGTTGAAGTTATACAAGCCCTTCTAAACAGTTTTCAGATTCTGAGGACTAAAGTATTCTGAACACCAAAACTTTGAGAAAACAATGATTTTGGCAAAAAAGATAAAACAACCCAAAGCTTCTCAAGTCTGAAAAGGGGAAATGAGTCACAGAATCACAGAACCTTAGGGATTGGAAGGGACCTCAGAAGATCATCTAGTCTAATCCCCCTGCCACAGCAGGATCCCATCAAATGTCCCTTTTTCTTGCCTCTGCTTGCCCTCCCAAGATTTCTATTTACTGTTTATGCTACTTTATGTCTCTTCTTAGAATTTGAGACAGCACTGAGCTTTGCTTTACTACATTGTAAACTCCTGTAGTGGGCTCAAGGCCACAACTAAAAAGAAAGGGAAAGAAAACAAAGCAGTTGGGTCTCCATGAGATCTCGGATAGAATTTGCCAGACAATGTGTAGCTCAGGGAAAATGGAAAAGGGTTTATTAACTCTATAACTGTGTACAGAAAGAAGAAAGAAGAAGTTAAGCAAGTTAGTGCACACAAGCTAGAAGCTGGGTCACAAATGCCATCACGTATTCTAAAAAAATACAATGGGAGATCACTACCATATTGGCCTTTGGGTTTTGCCACATTAGAGACCTGGGGAAAGAACATGTCAGTCAGGCAGAGAGGGGTACAACCACCCTCTCTTGTATTTGTTCAGAGAGACCCTCCAGGCCCCTCGTGTGTCACCCACTCTCATCTGCAGACGTAGAACAATTGGCTGTCCAGACCATGAACTCTTCAATTCTTCAGCATAGCTTCTCCACCAAAATGCTGATCAGACAGGCCTGATTCCTCAGAACCTGGAACTGCATTCCTGGATGCAGTAGACATGCTTTCAGAAAGAACCCAGTCTCTCTTCCTTGCCCAAGGTCTAAGGATTCTCGAGTCCTTCTGCTTCCTTCAGAACAGACAGTTCAGCTAAGCACAAAGGATTTCTCAGATGCCTCTCCTAAGGCTCCTTCTCTCCTTAATACTTGAGCATCCCCAGATTTTCTCAGTGGCAGAAATGACAGTCTCTCTTCCTGCTGATCAGTGACTCAGAGATGGCAGTGACTGGCCACATGTAATCCCTGACACATACATTTGCTGGTTCCCTTCCAGCGGCTCCTTTCAGGAGATCGGCTGCATGAGCTTGACCCCTCTGCTGTGATTTGTAGGTAGCAGAGACTAAACCTGGGATGAAAGGAGCTTGGTGAGGGCTCTGCCTGGTGCCATCGTGTGCTTGCTCTGAGGAGCACGGTGTTGACACTGGGGTGGATCAGAATGGGAGTGGTTAGCAGATCAAGAGAGGTTCTCCTCCCCCTCTACCCTGCCCTGGTGAGACCACATCTGGAATATTGTGTCCAGATCTGGGCCCTTCAGTTGAAGAAGGACACAGACTGCTGGAGAGAGTCCAGTGCAGAGCCACAGAGATGATGAAGGGAGTGGAGCATCGCCCTTTTGAGGAGAGGCTGAGCGAGCTGGGTCTCTTTAGCTTGGAGAAGAGGAGACTTGAGGGGTGACCTCATTAATGTTGATAAATATGTGAAGGGTGAGTGTCAGGAGGATGGAGCCAGACTCTTCTCAATGTCATCTAGAGATAGGACTAGGGGTAATGGGTGTAAGCTGGAAGACAGGAGGTTCCACATCAATATGAGAAGGAACACCATGAGGATGACAGAGCACTGGAACGAGCTACCCATGAGGGTAGTGGAGTCTCCTTCTCTGGAGACATTTAAAACCCATCTGGATATGCTCCTATGCAACTTGATCTAGGTGATCCTGCTGTGGTTGTGGGATTAGGCTAAATGATCTTTTGAGGTCCATTCCAGTCCCTAATGTTCTATGATTCTGTGGAAATATTCTAAAGGTATTTTAAAATATGCATATTTGTACAACCATTGAAAAATCTGCAAGCATCTCTTTTTATTTACCTAAACTCTAACCTCAAGGTAATATTAGATCTGATCAGTCGTGCATAGTGTTTGGAACAAGCTATGCAAATATTTCAAAGCACAATCACCATAAGTTGAATTTGGCAGAGCAGAACAGTTGTGTCCACCTGTTAAGAGACTAAGCTATGGGCACTGGGGATGCAAGACGTGCCTGAGCCAATACTGGGAACTATTTAGGAATGCATCCAGGTTAGCAGGAGGTAGCAGAGGTTCTGATTACTGTATCATTCCACTCCTCCCTGAAGCGATCAATGAGTTGAATTAGGCAAAGAGAATAGTACACCCAGGACCATTGAATAGGCGATGAATGTCCTGCACTTTGTGAAAACAGTGCAGAAATTATACCCGTTTTTCAATAACGATGAAAGAAAGAGAGAACAGGAGGTTTCACAGGGGCTGCAGAGCACAGTGGACTCCAACAATCTTTGTTTATTCTGTTTAAATCTGACATCCTGAAAAGCAAGCAAAATTATTGATTCAACTACCATAGCAATGTTAGTAACTGATTAATTTCTCTTCGAGCCACTTCAATAATCATCCAAAAGCATACCCAATGCACAGCATATCACGTTCATTTCAACGCGTATTTCCTTCAGCCAGGAATGGAAATTACTTCTGCTTGCACTTATTTCTTAATAAAGAACAGGATCATAGAATCACAGAATGGTTTAGGCTGGAAGGGACTTCAGATGCCATCTAGTCTCAAGTCCCTACCGTGGACAGAGACACGTCTCAGTGGATCAGGCTGGTCAGAGCCCCATCCAACCTGGTCTTGATCACTGCCACGGAGGGGGCATCTACAGCTTGTTAGGGCAATTTGTTCCAGTGCTTCACCACCCTCATAGTGAGGAGTTTCTTTCTCAGATCCAATCTAGAACTAGTCTCTTTTAGCTTGAAGCCATCCCCCTATCACTAGTCCCTCATTAAAAGTCCCTCTGATTTTTCTGCAGCCCCCTTCAGATACTAGAAGGCTGCTATAAGATCCCTCCTGGAGCCTTCTCTTCACCAAGCTGAACAGCCCCAATTCCCTCAGCCTGTCTTCATAGGAGAGATGCTGCAGCCCTCCGATCATCCCTTTGGTCCTCCTTATTCTTCCTAAGATTGCTGTTATGTATGTTACTCATCTGCAAGTCCAAGCTGATTGACGTGTAGCTTTAGAATGTTTGCAAGTATCAAACAATTAATGTTACATCTATGAACAAAGGAAGTTAACTATGAATCAAACATAACACCAAAACTCCTCAAACTTTAAGCAAGACTTGTAGACTTTCAAGTATGATGAGAAAAGTACTTTGAAATGCTGTGTGCCTGTGGCAGACCTGGAACTGAAGGATCAGAAATGCAGTTCTCTGGGTTCTTAATGGTGCAGCAGTTGTTCCATTTGAACCTACTCTATTTGTTTCTTTGGGACTAAAAGAGCACAGAAAGGGGTCAGACCAGGATGAGGAAGTGTTTGAAAAGAAAGAAGTATATGAGAGAAACCTTCTGAGGTCTTGTTTCTTTAACTGGAGCTAGGAAAAAACCAAACAATTTTTCTGTCTAGATCTTTTCACATGGAATTCTTTGGGCACTTTTCAATGCATTATTTAGCATGAGACTACACTTTTGCATGTCTGTCTTTGATAGCTGATAACTAATAATATACTATCAGAGGCCAGTCATTACCCTGAGCAATTCTATTGGCATCACAGTGTAACCATCAGTTGGAATCAGTTGGCTTAAGGATTCTTTTCATCTCCTCTTTCACGATCAATTTCCTCAATTTTCTAGAAATTTTGTGGTAAGTTGAAATCAAGAAAAAGTTTCCTTGATCTTGCCTTGAAATACTTTTTCCTTTTGTGACCTCTTTTTAGAATCATTAGGGATTGGAAGGGACCTCAAAAGATCATCTAGTCCGATCCCCCTGCCACAGCAGGATCGCTTAGACCAAGTCTAGCACGCTCAGGAAAACTATGTGTCTGTTCAGGAGCAAAATGCACATATGAGCAATTATCAGCCCAATTTTCTGAGGGCTGTCATAATCAAGAGTGATTTGATCAAGAAAAATTGCCTCTAGTCTCAAACTTTTATATAATTATTGCATGGTTGTTGAATCTTGAATAAGGAATAATCCATTTTATTGAGCAGATAAAGTACAGTAATATGCAACTAATATTGACAGTGAATTTCCTAATCTTCCTAACTGTTTAAATTTAGATTTATAAGCATCCTTTCACTACTGGTATGTAATGGGTGAGTAGTGATAGACTGCTACTTTTGTTGGCACAACAATAGGAAATTCTACATTTTCCAACTAGAAAACACCTTCCAGATGAATCATTTTGGTTCAGATCACAATTATCTTTACCACTGGAAAACACATGATAGTAGATAACTTTCAGAATGCATCAACCTGAGAAGGAACTTCTTCACGGTGAGGGTGACGGAGCACTGGAACAGGCTGCCCAGGGGGGTTGTGGAGTCTCCCTCACTGGAGATGTTCAAGACCCGCCTGGATGTGTTCCTGTGTGACTTGGTCTAGGTGATCCTGCTGTGGCAGGCGGATTGGACTAGATGATCTTTCGAGGTCCTTCCAATCTGTAGTGATTCTATGATTCAATGATTCTAAGTGGGACAAGCGTTAGGCTACCGAATTCATTGTCATGTTAGCCAAAACGAAACTAACACAAAATCCCAGCACAAAAATCAGTGACTTAGAATCGATAACTTTTCGTTTCGGAACACGCTGTAAATGAGTGGATAATGGAAGAAGGAGCTAGAAAAGAGGAAAAAAAAATTATAAAGCTTTTCCTGTGTCTGTACGTTTTGGCTTCAGTCATTTCCATCAGAACAGCTGGAAGGCTTTTGAGTCAGAACAATAAAGACACGGCAGGACTGTGGCCCGCAAATGATGCCTTTCTGCTGGTGACAAGTATGTAAACAAGCTGCTTTTAGTCATGTTCTATCTATTGTTGGAATGAATAAAGCTGCCGTTGTAAACACAGCCGAAAGACAGGATGGGTCTTAAATACTTTTGTTCCTGCTGAGCCATTACCAGCACCTGCAGTTAAAATAATTATTTCAAATGTTTTTCTTTTTAAAAGAAGGAGTAGTTAGCAGTAGACCTGTCTTGTTATGGTAAATTAACATCTGCAGTTAATATGATTCCCCTTGGTTGTAAACATCCTGAAATAAAGCTTGTTATCTCCTTTAGAAAGCATGTTTTATGATTTCACCTGTTTTGAAGAGAGATAATTAAACATCGCACTGAAGTACAGGTTGGATGACTATGATCTTATTTTAGCCACCACAGAAATGATGGAATATTTTAACAGCAAATACTGTATTTAATTAATGCCTGTCCTTAAGTAAAGAAAGCATAACCAGTGAAGATAGTAAAATCAGACTAGAGGTTCTGAGATTCTCAGGTTGAAAAGAAGACAAGAGCTGAATATCAGTTTTGGCTATCTTGTTGTTGGTTTTTTTAAGAAAGAGAAATCTCCACTTAATCTTAAAAAAATAATATGAAGAACAGGAATAGAATCATAGAATCATGGACTCATAGAATCATGGAATCATAGAATCACAGAATCATTAGGGATTAGAAGGGACCTTGAAAGATCATCTAGTCCAATCCCCCTGCCCCAGGGTTTGTTCTGTAATTAATAATGGAGATATTAATTTATATCATCATCAATATAGCCACAAATGTTTGGTGGTTTTTCTATGTGCAAATACTCTAGCAATATTAGGAGCTTAAGAATTTATTTTAGAACTAATTTTACAATGAATTCTAACCTGACCAGGTCAGAGCTGTTCAAGCTCTCAGTCCTGTGGTGTTTTCCCACTCTCTGTCAGAACTAACTTCTGTCAGAGTAAGCTCCCAGAATAAACAGTGTTAGTTTATATATCAGAACAAACTCCATCAGCTTCACATCTGGTGAAGAATTACTTGAAACACTTTGTGACTCCGAGGCCAGAGTGACTGACATCAGAAGAAGCAACGCTGAAAATTGTCTCCTAGGTTTCAAGATGGCTTCATAGATTTCTTTTCAGGAAGCCATTGGCACTAGTGTTAGCTTAAGGTCACGTATCCTGCGTCTCATTCCTGTTCCCATAGTGTGAAATAGCAGGGTTTTTTTGGTGGCTGTACAGCTATTTGTTGGTCTGAGTGTGAACAAAAGAACAGATCTGACATTAGAACAGCAGGCTGGCATGGGTGAGGATATCCTCAGTGCACTGCTTCCGGAGCCTTGGAGCGGTTGTACCCGTTTACCCTGCTTTTGTGAAACGTTCAAACACACCAGAATTTCAATTCATCATTAGACTCAAAAATTTGTTTTCTGTGGATATTCTAGTGGCTAAGAGGCCACCACAAAGTGAAAATTAGTCACCTCAAAAATTTGGAGACTGTTGGCACATATTTTCTTTTAATGAAATGCCTAAAACATGTCTGTTTGGAAGGAAGAGGATGTGAGAATTGCTGTAGTTAAATTAATATCTGTGGGTTTTTCTCCTCTGCGAACTTGAGTTAGAAAAAGCTTCCAGCAGAGCATAGGCAACATTAACAGAAATGAAATAAACGAGCACAACTATTGCCACCTCCTTGGGGTTTTTTTTCCCTGACAACAGTATTTCTGGTAATAGGGGGACTTTGGGAGAGATGTCTGGGCAAGTTTCTTTTCAAAGCATGAAGTGTTTCACTGATCTCTTTGGCATCATTCATTTCCTGACCGCTGCATTCTGAGCTGCCACCCTCTCTTATTTAATCCTTCTTCCTGCTCTTACATCCATTTAACTGGATTGTTCAAGCTGGTCTTACCTTTGGCAGAGTTCTTAGTTTTCTTTAAGACCAGAGCAGTACTGCACACTTGCTCTCAGAGAATGCTGGTGAGTGATACCACACATATCCCTTCCTCAGAGATTGAGGGCATCACCCCCATTATAAACCAGCTACTGTCAGGGACCAAGGTTACTCTCTGTCACCTGTGGCTGGGTCTCCCACATCACAGCATGAATACAGCATTGTCAAAAGTTGGGGCAGATCTCTGCCTTCCGTGTGTAATTTTGCTCTCTTTTCTCAGCGAATCTGAACCTGTGGTTCTCTGAGTGCAGAGCTGCTACTTCAGGCACACAAGATCTTCCAGTGCTGGCTGGCAAGGGACAATATTTTCTCTGAGAGGAAAAAACACACTGATGACAATAATTAGGTAGAGTCTGTTTCAGGGTGAAAGGAAAACAATTTTGAAACCAGAGCTCTAATTTAAAGACTGAGGCTGGCATTATTTTTATCAGTTCATTTGAAAACTGACTGGAGAATAGTGAAAGGTGATTAAAAGTTCATCCTCCCAGGATTTACTTCCCCTCTACTGTGAAATAAAGCATTTCTTTCTGATTTTAAGAACTGTTTCAGCCAACTGTCAGCCTGGGAATGTACTGATTTTTGAAGGGCATTTCTGATGCCTTATATCAAAGGCGACAGACATTGAATGCTTTCGCCAGCCTCTGTAATAGAGCTGTGTTCTCTATAACTCACTTGTGATTTAACTGATGTGTGAAACACCTTTAACACCTATTGCCCCCTATAAGTGCTTACTAAAAAAAATAAATAAGGGAACAAAAAAGAACATGTTATATTAAAACATGTATACTCAGTGACTCACTCGTGACTCACTTGGAAAGGGCTGGGTTTTTTGGAAATCCAGTTTAGAATAAAAATGCACAACAAACCTACAGCATTTAGAAGATCTCACACAATTTGTGATGAATAGCCAATATTTTTTGACTTAATTGTGGATTTCTTTGAGGTGTACATTAAGTTTATCAACACTGCTGTAGGTTGTTGGCTTCATAATGAGTAAACCAACTCATTACATGTTCTACTAAAACAACTGGACACATTACACCTGATGTAGGCTCCACAGTTTCAGAGTACAGGTGGGATGAGATGGAAACCAAATGAACAATCTATCAAGATGCTTGTGCTTTGCTTTACTGATATTCTTAAAAAGGATATAAATTGTTTAATTTGAGTTTAAACTTGTTAATGGTCTATCTCCACGGAGGAATTTGGGAGAATTGATGGCTTCCAAGACCAAACTCAAGGTAATATTGAATAATTTGAAAACATTATCAATTCCTTTCAGACATAGTAAGATTTTTTTATCAGTGTTATCAACAAAGTGATCACTGAGAAAGATTTACCTTGAACTTTTTGTGCTGTTACTCAAGAATGACACCTGCTTAACGTCAAGTATAGAAACTTGTTTTCCTGCTTCATGAACGTTACTAAATCTTTTCTAAAGCCTTGGCAAACAGTCAGGAAAATGTGATTATACATAATCCAACTGTATCTTAATCCCCAGCAGACTCAACTTCTCTAGCATCATTTTAATGAGATATTATTAGCAGCTTCAGAACTCTTTAATTAGAATGTTGGCATGATCCTTAGATCAAGAAAAGGTCTTTGAACACAACAATGTTTATTGTCTATTTTATTTTTTAATACACAATCTTCAACCACAGCTGTGGATAAAGTGTCAGAATGCCTTTATGATTATATATATATTGTGTTTATCTTTATGAAAAATAGCTAGATGTAATTTTTTCCTCAGATATACCTTTGTTACAAGTCTATATGTGTGTGACTGGTATGTGAGTGTTTAAGCATGCTTGAGAGCAGTTGAACCCAAGGCTGCTTTCTGAAATCTACCCTTTTTTATGAGAGTGTAGATTGTGTTTACATGTGGGTAATTCTCAGAGCATTTTTAAAATGTGAATTAAGGTTGGGATAAATTTTAGTGATACACAGAATCAAAGAACATTAGGGATGGAAAGGGACCTTGAAAGGCCATCTAGTCCAGTCCCCCCACTACAGCAGGATCACCAAGACACCTTCCAAACCAGACAACTCTGCTAAAAGTGCCCAGACTATCTCACCAATGAGGTGATGGTGGTTTTGTATTATTCTGCCATTGATTACTAAAAGTACATTCATTGTTTCACACCTTGGTATAAATTTTAAAGAGAAAAGTCCCTGTCCTAACTAACTCAATTTTGTTCTTTATTGTCATTCTTCTGAAAAGGCTACAGCTAAGTCTTTTTTGTTATCAGGAAATCAATTATTTTCTCATGGTTTTGTAGCTTGGCTGTCTAGTGTAATATATGTTATCCTGGCTGAGAGCCCCAGCCTCCACCACTTCTTTTATTATTGCAGTTTCTTATAGACCCATTTTCATTCCATCATTTGCCCTTAATGTACCTGCTGCATGTTGAGTGTTCTGCAGGAAGGCTCAGTATGGCAGTACGTGGCTGCCATACTTAAGTCAGCATCTGCGTTGAACTTGCCGATCTGCAGTCTCTTGGCTCATCCTGCACAGTTTCATGTAAACTTTGTAGACGGCAAGAACAGCCTGTAGGAAAAGTTTTGTACCCTGTTTTGTAATGCCTTTTTCTGGTTGCAAATATTGAAGTAAAGACAGGAAACACTATGAATTTTAATTTCCTTCTGGTTCTAGTTCTTTTCTGTTGAGACATATGGAGGAGGTTATTGAATTTCTGTTTCTGCAAGTTTCTCTTTCTGTCACTTAAAAATGTTGTTAGTAATGCAAAAACCCTCTTAGTTGCAGGACGTTTTGCCCAGATCTTTACCTAAGTAGGATTCAGTTGACTGCTTGCACTTCCCAAACTCACTTCATAAATTTTTAGAGCATTGAGATTCTGCGTGTTTCCAGGACATGGTGTTCCATGGCATGGGATGTACAGAACTCATCTCTTTTTTCTGGCTTACTCCATGGCTCATGCCCATTGTACATTGCGTCTGCAACAGAGCTGAGGGTTTCACCTGCTGAAATTGAAAGTCAAAATCTCAGATCCCTTCTGTTGCAGTTTGAAAAGTACCAGGATTTTCAGATGTATGGATTTGTGCTTTCACGAAGAGGAAAGTTATGTTGCTTTAAGAGGACCCCTCCCAGTGATCTGCCCTTAAGGGGTGTCGGCTAGGTAAGAAGATAAAAGGGGCAGTGATCTTAGCTCTACCTCTTTGCTGAGGGCTTCTAGCCTAGCATGGGGCTGTTGCTCCATGCTAATTTCACCCCCCCACCAACACTTCCAGGATAGTGGTGGGGGAAGGAGATGGGCCTGTTGTGGCCCGGCCCAGGGTGGGATCTGGTGGCTCTGCATGGACCAGAGAAGCAAGACCTTAGTGCCGATCAACCATCACCGCCCCACCATGGAGCAGCTGTTTAGTTACTCATGGTGAGCAGAAGGGATTCCTCTTTTTCCCCCTGGAACTGAGAAGGACAGAGGAGAGGGGAGGGTCATGGAACCCTCTTGCAGAGGGTGGGGTGGCCCCTGCTGGGGCATCTGGTTGGTCTCCATCTTGGGTTCTGCACATGGCCAGGGTCATGCCATCTTAGAGAGCACTGATCAGCAGGAAGAGAGAGTGTTTGTCATTTCTGCTGCTGAGGAAATCTGGGGATGCTCAAGTATTGGGGAGAGTTCCTCAGTGAAGAAAGCAGAAGGACTCAAGAATCCTTGAACCTTGGGCATGACAGACAGAGTCTGGGTTTTTTGTTTGAAAGCATGTCTTATGCATAGAGGGATGCAGCTCAGTTGCTGAGGAATCAGGCCATCCTGATGAGCGTGGAGCTGGAGAAGCTGTGCTGAGGAGTCGAAGAATTCACCAGTCTGGACAGCCAGGGTGCTGCTGCTCGCAGGCAGGGGTGACACATGAATAATAGAGAGGGTGGTGGGACTTGTCTCTACTAGGCTGACATGCTAATTTTCCAGGTCTCTAATATGAAAAAACTCAAGGACCAATATGATAGTGACCTACCATTTTATTTTTCTCAGCATATGTGATGGCATTTGTGACACAGTTTCTAGTTTGTGTGCACTAACTTGCTTAACCTTTTCTTCTTTTCTGTGTACAGTTACAGAGTTAATAAACTCTTTTCCACTTTCCCTAAGCTATCCATTATCTGGCAAATTTTATCTGAGATCTGACTGAGACCTAACTGCTTTGTTTTCTTTTCCTTTATCTTTAATTGTGGTCCTGAACCCACCACACCTTGATTTTCTACAGAGTAGAAATTCTGCTGTTTCCTCAGGGAAGCAGAAACAAGTAAAACTCTTTTCTACCTCCTTTTAATCTCAAGACTGCAGGAAGCACTTAGGCATGTCATGTGGGTGGGAGCCAATAGTGTAAAAAGCATTCCTGTTATCAGCATTTCAAGAAGATCAGTATTTCTATGAAGATTCCATATCAAAATGGGATTTTCCTTGAGGAAAAATTGGCCAAAGGCTAGTGATGGGTGTTGTCTTCTGTCTAGCACTGGCCAATGGCAAGGAGATCTCTGAATAATCTGTCATAGGTTTTTAAAAGTTCATGTGCAGTATTTACTTCAGCAAAGTTGTACCTGACGGTCAATAATCAGGACTCAGCTATGAAAGTAGATGAAGGGTCTTGAACCGTCGTGAGGATCTAGCCTACAGCTGGAAAGAATCCCTCAAGTTTCTACCTGCTTGCCAAACCTATTTCCACCTGGCCAAACCTGTTAACCTTAAGATCAAAGGGGCAGTGGAAGAGTGAATTAACACCAGAACTATGTAATAGAGTGTGTAATGGGAGATTTTGCTGGTTGACATTCCTGTAATTGTAGTGCATTTGATCAGTTTGTTTTGCACTTACAGTGACCTTCTTTCTCTAGGGTGGGACTAATAGTGTTTTGTTGCATTTTGGTTATGCTTTGGGAATTTTTTGGATAGATTAATACTAAGTTTTTAAATTGGCTTTTTGTCTGTTACAGGGTGTTGTTGAGCTTAATAAGGCTTAAGAGAGTGAAATTATTTTGCACTGATTTCAGGAAGATGCAAAATGCTAATGACCTTGAAAGATCATCTAGTCCAATCCCCCTGCCACAGCAGGATCACCTAGATCAAGTCACACAGGAACAACTCCAGGCAGGTTTTAAATGTTTCCAGAGAAGGAGACTCCACAACCTCTGGGCAGCCTGTTCCAGTGCTCTGTCACGCTCCTTGTTAAGAAGTTCTTTTTCATATCTTGCTGAGGAGGTGCGATGACTGCATATTAGCTTCATCCTGTTAAGCTTTCTGCCTAGTTTTACCAACTTGCACTTACAAACTAGATTTTCAGATTTAATTAATGTTAGTGCACTCTTCAATAGGTATATTTAAACTCCTTGTCTTTTGGAGTTAGGGAGCAAACACAGAGAAATCTAGTCTTGCTAAACTGATTTTATTTTAGAAGTTTTGTCTTTTATGCTGACAAGTTTTGTGACTAGTAGCTGAAAACTTCTTGTTGCTACAACAGCAATCTCTTTTATTTTTGTCTCTGCTTCTTCCAAACAGCAATTAATAGAGTGTAGATAAAACCTCCACAAGCCAATGCTAAGGTCACTAGCATGGATAAACAAACTGTAAAAATGCAGCTGTCTTTCTTTGTATATCTGAGTAAATATGTGGGGGGGTTCTCAAGATGACAGGGTCTTAATTTTGATATGTTTTATTAATTTAAAGGAAGGAAATGTGAGGTGTTAATCTTGGCACGTGACATGATATTCCAGCATTTATGAGCATTTGTGAGTATTATGAAAAGAAGACCTAGGAATTCCAGGGATGGAGAACACCTGACTTGTATTTTATATCTCTGGTGATATCTGTCTATCATGGCTATCATACATCTATCCAGGGACACGTATGGCGTATCCATCTCACACCAAAATCTCTGTGTCATGGCTAGAGTCAACACACATACTCACAGTAATTACTTCAGCAGTACACCTACGTAGAAAAATGTATTTCTATAAAAATCTGCAAGAAATAACTAGAGATCTGCGTAAGAAATATAAAACTATCTGTGAAAACAAAAATGCTTCACGTTTGTAATAAATTAAATCATTCAATTTTGATAATGACTGGTTTTGTCCTGGAAATTTACAAAAATTTTTAGAAGATATTGAACAGTGACATTAGGAAAACTATTTCTTTGAAAATGAAGTACAAATCTTTTTTTAAAGAAAGAAAAACAATTGTTTTAGGAAGTTTAGGAGCAGAAATGGTTTTCAGCTCTTGACAAGCAGAAAATCTACTGCTGTTGGTGGTTATGTAAATGGTGATTCATGTTTGCCATTGAAATGGAAAGGCTCACTTCTCCCTTGAATTTATCTGATCTCATCTTTCTGACAGGAGACAGTTTTGTGTTTACATACGACACTAAGTTTTTTTTAACCAAGAACTCTTAAGCATCTGTTTGATAAGATAACAAACTGTCTTTTGCTGTAAAGTTTGCAAAGCCCTCACGTACACTTTTCAGTCTCTTCTGAGTTCTTCCCATCTTTTCAATATTTTAAAAATTGTGACAGTCAGGATACAACATTCCAGCATCTATGTTCCACATCAATATGAGAAGGAACTTCTTCACAGTGAGGGTGACAGAGCACTAGAACAGGCTGCCCAGGGAGGTTGTGGAGTCTCCTTCACTGGGGATGTTTAAGATCCACCTGGATGTGCTCCTGTGTGACTTGGTCTAGGTGATCCTGCTGTGTCAGGGGGATTGGACTGGATGATCTTTCGAGGTCCCTTCCAATCCCTAATGATTCTACGATCCATACATGGGAGTAAAAATTTCATCTATCTACCTACTGGCTAGTTTCTTCTTTATTCACCGGTAGGTTCTGTTAAGCTCCTGGTTGTAACATCAGGAATTGAGATCACACTTCCTTATTCACCACAAACTCCAAATTCTGGAACTGCTTCTTTATGGTAGAGATCCCCTCATTGCTACCTGTATAGGTGCAGCTTCAACACTTTGTAAGGACACTTTGACTCTTACATGACTTTTAGTGTATGATTACATCTACCGTGCACGTGAATACTTTTCTATTTCAATTTCCATATTTCCCAGGAAGCGCATTTATAATTTTTCACCAGCCGTTGCAGGAAGACACCGTTCAGTTCATGCAGTTTAAATCAATTAGTGATCAAAGTGGTTTATTGATTTATCAATGACATGTAATTAGCCAGCAACCAGTGAACTCTGCATTCAGGTTCAGTATCAGCAATACAGCAGATAAATGAAAATATGAAGTGCTTACAAACTATTAATTAACATTGCAAATTTCTCAGCAACCTGGTAAACACCAACATCTCTAACCACCCCCAGCCTTCCTCTGTCATTGGCAGGGTGGGCTACCAGGACCCCAACCCTCCAGAGTGGGTGCTTTCCACCCAGCTTTTGGAGAAGTGGGTGCTTCCACTCTCTGTTCCCCATCAATGTGCAGTCCACCTGGGTCCCTGCTGCTCCTGCTCTGTCACTCCTCCAGCCAGGTGCTGGCTGCTACCAGCTGCACCACCTGGCTCCATGGGTTGGCCGTGAGCAGTACTGCTTCATTTCTCCAGTTTCTGCTCTGACGTCTCTTCCCACTGTTAGGAATAGTTATACTTCATGCTTGTTTTGAAGGTGACTCCTTTGTTTCAAAAGTCTCCTTGATGTTCCCCACTTGTGGTTTAATTCAGCTGATGGTTCTTTAGCTTGGTCAACGACTTGTGTCTCAGACACTTTGGGGTGCTCTGTGGCTGTACTCTGCTTACACTCACAGTTCTGTTCTAACAGCTGGTCTTACCCAGACTGTACAAGGTAAGATGGGGCTGTACAAGCACTCCCATGATCAACTCATTTATAAAATCAGGACAAAACACTTGCATGTGTTGGACAAGGATAAACTGTCACTGTTGGAGCAGTGTGACAGAATCAATTTATCTGTTTTAGCGAGCATTAACAGGGAGGCCGTCAAGTATGAGAGCGGTGATGTGCAAATTAAAAAAGATTATTACCTGGCAAAAGAATGGTCAGGATCAAGAAGCCTCCTGAAATACCAGGTGATCAAAGCAAATGTGATTTGACAGAGTCACTTATCATGTACTCAAAGTGCTCATGATTCCTATTGATTATAATGAAAGAAAAATGGAAGATTTGCCATATTATTTGTGTGAGAAATTATCCTGAACTTCTGAAGTGGAAACAAGCTTTATCATTACATAAACAGGGAGTAACCACTCTAGTTTGTCATCTTTGTTTCTTTTCATTCCCAGTTTTTGTTGTTTTCAAGCAATTGTCCTAATAAAAGCTGGAGGGTTTTTTTTTTAAGCAGTCAAGATTTTTATGTAGGTATTTTTTCAGGGAAATGTGTTATTAATGTAAACAAAAATTTGTGTGGCATTGGGCTCTTATGAGAAGATGAAACTTCTTGTAATTATGCTTGAGGAATACCCAGGTCAGTATTACTGTTAGTCAGGTAAGAGCCAAACCCAAGACCTTATTCTAAGACCTTATTCTGCTTCATTCACATACATTGTCCACAGCTGCCCAGTTTTATTTGCTAGGTGCAAACATGCCATACATATTGTTTTTCACTCTGTAGTAGTTTGGTGGTGCAGAGACTGGAGGAAAGTAAATCAAGCCAGCCTTTGGAAGGCTCAGTTGCAGCCAGCTTGAGGGGAGTGGGAGAGCAGGTTCATGGCCAGCAATCTCCTCCCCACCACTTGGCATCGCAGTGTTCTCTGCTCTGCTAATGGAGGAATCACCACCATGTCACATCCACCCAGCCCTCATGAAAACTCCATACACACATCTCAGGAAATTATTAATAGCTGAGATGAACCTGATGCTGCCCTTTCCTACACACAGGCACGAGGGCTGTCTATTGTACTGCTGTTAATAAGAATTACGTTTGGAAGTACAGTTATGAATAAAAATAACAAGTTCTTTCGAATGCTTCAGAGACATGCTTCTGGAAACAAGGGTTTACATGAATAACTGAGATATTGATCTAGTCACTGCTGTAAGGTGTGGGCAAGTAGAGGGATTTGAGAGAAGGGGAAAAACGTTGCTTCTTTGAAACATGAAAAAGAAGATGTAACTGTAATAATAGATACTAGAGAATTAGAAAGTGGTAGGAGTATGCTTTTTTAACCCACAACCCCCACTTTTTTGGTAAAGCTTCTGTCCTATTTTAAAAGTAATAATACGTAAAAAGTAAAAATAATAATAACAACAATTATTTGTTATTTTTAAGAGTTTGTTTGATTCAAGAAAGAGTCTACGTTCTAATGAAGCTAAAATGGAATTTCCAAGCTTAATGTGTTATTCTGACTTCAAGGGAACCATTTCATCTTTCATGAAAAATGAGAAAGTTGTGATTTTATTTTGTACATGCCTTCACTTTAATATGTAGAGATGTTTCACATTTATTAAAACAGATGACATTTCACACATTTCCTCTGCATTTATGGCAATGAAACTTGCAGGGTGACTCTGTACTTTTTCCATTTTTGTAGAGTGACATGTTAGAAGATGACAGAAAAGATAAAGAGCATGCATATACCCAGGCATCTCTTCAGAGCAGTGTAAATGGAACACACATGGAATCAGAATTGTTTAGGTATCAGTGGTATCAACTGTATTTCAGGGAGTTGATGAACGGCTCCGAAGAGGGGGAAGATAAGCAAGACCTGAGCATGGCTGTCTTCTCATACTGGATAACTTCTCTGGTACTAAACTACAGCCTGGCTTCTCCCACTGTCACAGTCTTTAGACCCCCTCTGTCTCCAGGCTGTCTTGCTTGTTCTGGGGGTGACCCATGCTGATTCCTCTCTTCCACAGTGGTGGAAATGGGGGATATGTGACAAGGTAGCAAGCCATTGTCACCTCACTGTGCAATCACAGACAAGGTCAAATGTCTTGCAGTGTTCTCTGTGATGTAGCTGGTGCCAATAATTCTTCTCACCACTGGTTTATCTCGTTTAAAACTGCAAGTGTCTGCCCCCCCAGAGGACTGGCAGCAAGGCAGCTAATGTGAGGATTAGAGTATAACCTCACTGTTGCTTGTTTTCAACAGCAGAGATGAAGCTTGGAAAGGATCCACTGAAAAGAGTAGAAGATGTTGGAACTTCCCTGCTCTGGCAGTGGGATTGGACTGGATGGTCTTTCAAGGTCCCTTCCAATCCCTAATGTTCTCTGGTTCTGTTCTTTCTGTGA
Source organism: Rhinopomastus cyanomelas (assembly GCA_013400115.1). Classification (NCBI taxonomy): domain Eukaryota; kingdom Metazoa; phylum Chordata; class Aves; order Bucerotiformes; family Rhinopomastidae; genus Rhinopomastus; species Rhinopomastus cyanomelas. Next base: position 560,670 of record VXBP01008282.1, on the reverse strand, counting down.
GGTTTTTATTGAAGTACAAGGTTGTTCCTTTTGTAGCTTGTTTTAAGAACCCCATGGCAAAGGCTGTCAGGCAGTTGCTGTTCAGCGAGTGGGCAAACTCTTTCGTGCAGTGAATCTGTATCCGTAACGAGAAATTATTCAAGCTGTATGGCTTTCTCTTTCTGTTATGGAAATATTTTCAGACAAGAAGGTTTTTTTTTCTTCAGAACAAATCTGTTCTTGCTGCTTCATGCTCAACTGAAATCATAAACCACGAAGATGTATCACAATCGTTAGCTGAGGAAAAAATTATGGTATCATTCTTTCAAATTTAGGCAAGGGAGAACAATTTTAAGCTGTGAATTTGAGCAGAAATGTTTCCAAACAGAGTTTTTTCATTTAAGTGCACCATGAAATATGAACTACTTTCTTCTGCTGCTTGTGGAAGGATAGGCCAGCAGGCTTCTGTTCACCAGGAACCAACAATATAGAAAAATTCAAGTTGTGAATATTTTTCTCATTCCTGTTAGTTAACAAAGCTGACAGTCACGTGACACATTATGATGACGCACATGAGAGGAAGTGCAGCATTACAGAAACCAGTTCAGAAGCATATCCAGCAAGGAGACATTCCCTTTGAATGGGGGTAAAAAGGCACCACTACCTCCAAATCTTCTGTGAGAAATGCCTTATTCCCATCATTGGAATCACACTGAAATTTGTATGAATTCCTGCTACTGTATTTTACCTTCTTACTTATTTTGTGTGTTTCACCAGATTAATCTGTATCCAATTTATTATATAATACAATTCAGTCCAAACTTTTGGACTCAGAGTGCCAGATGGTGCCTTTCACATCACTATAGATCAATGCCACAACATGCTTTGTTAGAGGGATGTTTCCAAAGGAGTGGGTGAATGTTGGGTAACTAATTTACTCTGATTCCCAGTGCCCACTACAAACACATCTATACTTGTACTAGATGCTTATCCTATATTGGGGGTTTTGGGGTGTTATTAGCTACATCCTGAAACATAAACACAGACTTTTAAAGCCTTTGATTTCTTTTCAGAAAAGAACAGGAGCGTGTTCAAAGGTTTGTTTCTGTCTCACTTGAACTGCTGTTGGTCAAGACTTCTTAACTCATCTGCTGAACAGACGACGTCCTTATGAGCTCTTTTGCTATTAACACACAGGTAACTCTCATGTAAGATAAATGACACACTGTGTTGTCTTAAAGATAGACTCCTGTCAGTAATGGTGTGCTGAAGCCATGTACATCCTTGGAATGAACACTGATGTACACAGTCCCTCAGAATTAAAGCCAGACTTGACGCGCACTAGTTTTTTATTGACGATGCACTTTTTCTCCTTTCAGTACCACGTATGTTCTGCGAAAGCAGGTACCTGTTTTAAAAGGTGGCTCTGGACTGTGTTCAATCCCATAATTCTAGGCTAAAGGAAATTTCCTTTTTTTAAAAAAAAAAAGAATAATTGTGGAGAAGACAGATCTTGCAAATCTTTCCTTATCAATGAATTTCCAAGCATTGTTTTCATCATAAATACTCCAGGTACTGTTCCTTCAATATCAGTTGAAAATGGGCAGATGACAGCTTGTTTTAATGCTTAAATCTTTGTGTAAAATGCAGATTTGTTGTTCTGTGCTCTTATACTGGCTGTATGCACTGGGAGTGTTCATTTCCTTGCCTCACTCCAGGGAAACAGTTCATTCATCCCTTGACTTCAAAAGCCATGTGAGAACTGCATCCCTCTGTAGGTAGTGATGCAGCTTTTCTCCAGAACGACTGCCCAGTCTTTTGTGAGTGTTTGAAACCGTTTTTGATTGAAGATTGTTATTCAGTATTTCTAGGTCATAGTTTCCAATAATGAAAAGGGAGACCTTGAGACTATTTCCAGAAAAAATTGCCTTGAAGCCACATCTACCAAATGCTGAACATTTGTTCTATATGTAATTAGTAGAAGAAAAGGGAGGAAAAGAAAGTGACATTTTTCTCTGTGTGGATCACTTACAGACACTGTTTCCTAGTACCAGAGTCTTATGGTAGTTGTTTTTCCATTACCCCACAGCTATTCATTAGCTGATGTGCCAAGGTCTGTCACAGATTTTCCTGTGGGACAATGGTGTCTTAATATTTTAGCAACAGCACAGCGATGTAATTATCTGTAAATAACTTAGCATGCATTTCACCCGTGTGGAAGGCATGCAGTTAGTCAAAGGACAGAACTCCCAGCGTATTCCATCGAAGTTTGAGCCTTCTGCGATATGCTCCTTGTCACCGCTGTCTTCTCAGAATAATTCATGAGGTTTTGTTCTTCCACAAATATTTGGACATCAAAACCATCTTTCATTGCTGGGCACAAATTCATAGAATCATAGAATCATTAGGGATTGGAAAGGAAAGATCATCCAGTCCAATCCCCCGACACAGCAGGATCACCCAGGAACACATCCAGGCAGGTTTTAAACATCTCCAGTGAAGGAGACTCCACAACCTCCCTGGGCAGCCTGTTCCAGAGCTCTGTCATCCTCACTGAGAAGTAGCTCCTTCTGACATTTGTATGGAACCTCCTATGTTCCAGCTTACAGCAATTGTCCCTCGTCCTCTCACTAGGTGGCATTGAGAAGAGCCTGACTCCATCCTCCTGACACCCACCCTTCAAATATTTATAGACATTAATGAGGTCACCCCTCAGTCTCCTCTTCTCCAAGCTGAAGAGACCCAGCTCCCTGAGGTGTGAATGAGTATGTCCTGAGAAATGTGTGATGCTGCATTTGTGTAACTGATTTTTGCTTATTTTTTTATATTCATAAAGAACACATGCAACCATTAATTATTGTTTTTTTAAAATATAAGTCTACTAATTATACCAGTTATAACTTCCCTTCTCTCTAGCAAGCAATCATTCAATAGTTTTCATCAGCCTCTTCAGTTATTTTCCTTCTTTAACATCTTGCTATGAGATTGTCTCAAAACAGAAAGAAGTAAAATGTTTGCCACATGAACATTCAGAAAGTGAAGGAATCATTCAGTCCAGCTGACTGTGGGGTTCAGAAGAGCTGAGTCAGATCTCTGCTGAACTTTGGTACTAGCTCATTCAGACATCTGCTATGTGGTTTACCTGCCACCTGCTTGTGGTTTACCTTGGTTCTAAAACATTCTAAGAATGAGTGAGTGGAGGTGATTGCAGGGATAACAGGAATATACCAAATGTTTCTGGTATGGATGTAGTTTTTCCTGGAGTGAAGAATAAAGGTCTTGTCTTCTTATATGTTGAGGTTACTGTTCTATGCTATATATATATATATACACACACATATTTGCATATATATAGACATATATACACACACATATATATATAAAATATATACAATCAAATGACATGTTTGATTAAAGTATGACAAAGTTTGATGTAAGAAGATTGTGATATGTGTTATTTTTAGCTAAAAGAGGAAGTGACTTCATCTGTCCTGAGTGGGACCATAAGTTTCACTTGAGCTTGTGAAAAACTGTCTTGGCCTCTGTGTGTGTGTGCGTGTGGACACACACGATTTGTGCATAACTTCACTTTATATTGCAACCTCAAAGGTCCCCTTGTGATCTCCAAGTCAGAATAAGATGAAGAATAGTCTCTGAATGAATATCTGTCTCTGTGCACGTGGCTATAGCAAGGTGACTCATTACCTAGAGCTGACATAAGCCATGAAAATGTCTGCTTAGACTTGGTGACTTGAGACAGTGCAAGTCTGAGCTACCTTTGCCTGAAGATCAATGATGAAAGAGATATTAGCACGTTCAAGTGTATGAATTCCACTTGCATCAGATGAGATGGAAACAACACCACGACAGTATCTGTCTACAATCTGCATTTTGTATTTGTGCTCTGTCAAAAGTATCTGAAATTAAGTTTTCTGTTAGTAATACGTGACCTATATTGCTGATTACTGGTGGAGTTTCTTCTGCTTTGGTATGGTTGCTATGGAAAACAAACATGTGTGCTTCCAGCAACCAAATGGAGGATGCATTGAGCTGAGATGTAGTAAGCATAACGATTCTCTGAGTGTAAACCATTGAAAGATAGAGGGCCATATGCTCAGGTTTTTTAACAGAATGTAATATTACAGTAGAGCCTCACTAATTAGAAACCATTTGACGCCTCAAGAGCTGGTGGAACAGCAGCAGTAAGGATTCACAGGGAGATGAATGTTGTACTGCAGCTCACACTGGAGACTTGAAGCCATAGCTTTTGTGCAGGGTGTTTTTTAGATGTGTTTGAATAATACTTGTGAATAATATATGAGATGATTTTTCCTAGTGAATCATCAAATACATTATTAACTAACACATATTATTCAATCCACTTTTTAGAAGTTCAAATAATTTTATGTAAACACGTTAGTATGGACTTTTTTCCTCCCTTTTGTCCAGGGTTTTTCCCTTAGCTAAAAAAAACTCCTAGTAAATTTTATTTTGCCAAAGGAAAGTATCAGTTCAGTTTGTTCTTGTTATGCTGCTGTTACACATTGTCAATATCCACATGCCAAATCACTGTAGTGCAGTCAGTGTGCTGTAAACTCACACCTGAGTACACCTTACAGTAATGTAACGGATGGCAAAGCCCATACATAGAGGTTTATCTTCTCAGTGGTTCAAAATATGAACCATGGATATTCTTTCTGGTTTCTTTTGGCTGCTCAACCTACTTGTTTGTCATTAGAGAGTGTTGGAACTGGATGATCCCTTCTAACCCAGACTGACTCTATGACTTGGTCTAGGTGATCCTGCTGTGGCAGGGGGATTGGACTAGATGATCTTTTGAGGTCCCTTCCAATCCCTAATGATTCTATGATTCTATTATATCAGCTCACAATATACAAGCAGGTAGATGCCAATAAAAACCATACATGTTATTGAAGTCTGCAGACCTTTAAACAAGAGAACTTGACCTGGGTGTGTTATGGATTATATGGATGTATGACTTATGTGATGAATGTGGATTTGATGTACAACTTTATTTATATTTTCACAATTCAGGCATCTTCTTATCCTATTAAGATATAAAAAATTATGAGGATTTGAGAATGAAGGACTTATTTTCTTCATGTGTGAGCATGCTGACAAGTGCAGTAGAGCCCTGATAACTGATCTGTCCCTGATAACCTAGTCTCGTCGATGTCTTGGACTTTTTGGAATTCTCACTTTGCCTGTTGCATTGTAAATCTTGTTTCCAGAATTCAGCTTAAATGAATAATCTGTGCTCTGGAGTACACTCTGTGGATAAGAAAGTCTTATTAAACCATGAAACATGGTTGTTTTCAGTATTGGGTAGGGGAATAGGAACTAGATGAAATTTAAAGTCCCTTCCAACTCTGTGATTCTATGACTGACTAGTGGGACAACGCCATCGTACAGCCTTTCTGTTATTGTGCTGTCCTTTTAAAAAGATATCTCCAACGAAAAGCAATTCCCACCAATCTATTCAGTAAACTGCAGAAACAATGTGGTTCAGTTCCCATCAACAAATGTCCAATTCTTAGTTCTCTTGACTTAATTCCAAAGTCTTAATTCTCTTTTACTGCAACATTTCTGGCTCCTCTTCCCTCTACTACTCTCATTGTGGGTGTAGGAACATCCAAGAATAAAGTACCTCGTTCCTTTTTGCTTTTGGTTTTGTTCTGTTGTAGACAAGTCAGGTTTTTAGGCTGAAATCAAGCTACACAGTTATGAAAATGCACTAAGCCAAATGAAGACAAAAGATAAGGTGAATTTTTAGATATCCACCTACAGAACTTAAAAACTGCATGAAGTAATTTCTGAATAAGAAGTGCTCTGTACAGTCCAGAACTGGACATATTGAACCACTAAAGCAGGTCACATAAATATCTAGTTTTTAAAACCAGGTAAATGAAGGATCTGAGGATCAGTGGTTACTTCTGACCTAGATGTCTGAGTCTTCCACGGAGAGAAGTGATTAAGCAGTTTCTGTGATAGTACCTAGGATGCCTTTGAGTAGGGAATTTGCTAAGGTTGGTTCTGAGCTAAACACAAGTGGAAAAGACAATATTTTAACATGTGGTTGCATGTCACAAGTAAGAAATATCACTTAGTAGATGAGCTGCCACAATTTCCACCAGCAGTAGTTTCTTTTCAATATTTTTGTTTATTGTTCTTTTTGACTATAACACATAGTAACCCTCACAGGCAAACAGTCTTCCCAGATGAACTCTTACTGGCTTTTCTCTTGTATGGTTCTTGAGTTTGTAATATCATAGAGCGCTATGATACAGAGACCTTTTGATAGGGAAAATCTAATAAAGATAAGAGCTATATCTGCAAATTGGAACAAGCTTCTGAACAAGACAACTGGATCTTAGTGTTATGTTATGAACTGCAGAAGAAAAGGTTATTAGTCAAATAAAGAGGATGAAAAGTCTGGTTTATGATCAGTGAAGAGCAAGATCAAATATAGAAAATTGAGGGGGAAAAGATGGTGAAATTCCTCTGTATCTTCTACAACTTAATCTTATTCCTACTATTACATTCTCATACTGGTCAACTCCCTGTCATATCTGAATGACATCTGTAAGCACTGTAGTAAGACATCTGTGTTACTTCTCCCCCTCAGCAAAGACAGAACACAGGGAAAGAGTCCCACTGCTGAATGTGCTTATTGTAGTGTTTCTATACGTAGTCATGAACTGGTACCTCAGAAGAATAGTGGTGGCACTGATGATTGAAGGGGGTGTGGGGAGCATGATTTTTTGTGTACTGCCAGTACACTTGTGTACTGATGATGTAGATGTGTTATATTAGTGCAATAACTTTTGTATTGATGCATTTTCCCCTTCATGGTGGTTACGTGCAGCTCTTGTGACCAAATAGCAGAAAGAGAACTGCCTTACAGTGGTTTCATTCTGGAAATGAATGGTATCAAAATTCATCTTTATGTGGTGATAGTTGTGTCTCTTCTTCAAAATGATCATGATAAAATGAGAAATGTTTACCTGTGGCTGACAAAGGATCACAAAAAATCTGTCATAGGTGAAATATTTCCCATTTGGACATGTAAAATTCAAATAATATTCCCCCACCCCAACAAATATCTATGAATTGCTTTGCTTATGCCATTGATGTGGTATGTGTGCATAAACAAATCAATTTATCTTTTAATTATTTCAACCAGTTCCAGCTGACTCGTATTCAAAATTAATATGTTTGTGTATCAATATTTTCCTGCTCCATTTGTCATCTTCTACTGTTGAGTTTGGATTTACGTTTGGTAGATGGTTTATATGTAAGTTCCCTTAAGTCAAATCACACGGGGGGTTATGGCTGTATGCTTTGCGGTGTTTAAAATCCAATCTTTAGGGAAGTGTATTCAAGAGAATTCTGTAGTGACAGCAACAAAAAAGCTAATTAAATGTGTCACTATTATTATTTCACTTTTCTACTGTAATGCTTTAGATTAAAGCTGAGTATCTACTGACATCTGCTTTGGGTGTATAATTAAAGTAAATCATGTTATATACAGCAGCTCGAATACTTACATAACACAGATAAAAAAAGACCTCTTAGGTTACTGTTCTTCTGTGTTGTAGCTGCCTTTAAACCCACAAAACCCTGCTAATAACCACAAATTATTTGACAAATTCTCTGAGTGCATGTGACTGACAAGCAGATGAAGTCTGTCAGTGATTACAGTGAAAACTGCTGGAAGTCTGTCACATCAAGTCTCCAATAAAAGAGGTGTTTGACCTGTATACCTATGCTGAACTGATTTTTGAATGTACACACATTCAAAAGAGAAAGCTTAGGTAGCTCTGCCACTGTGGAAATAATTTTTCAGTTCATTACAAAACGTCTGAGTTTGAGTTGATTAGACCTCAAAAGAAGAGTAGAGGTTTTAATGGTAATTTCTTTCCCGTGGTTATCAAAACTGCTGTAAAGCAGTTTACTCACACAATACAGACAGTCTGAAAAAAGCCTTTTGTGAGTGTGTAGAGGAGTTAATGAATTGTGGTGTTAAATTTGAGCTGTCCTTGTTTTGTATTTGTACCTTTTTTATTTTATTTTTAGATTTGCCATATTAAATTCCCAAGGGGGTCACCCTGTCAGCCTCAGTGCTGTGGCCTGGATTTAGTTGAATCAATCCTAATTGAAATTCTGCACAGGTCTGGTATTCTGTGGAGATTGCAGATGAATGACAATGCAGTGGCAGGAAAGATAAATATGCTGGCAAATGAGATCCAGGCACTCCACAGAGGATGGAATAAATTACTTTACCAATACAGTGGAGGTAATATGCTGGAGAAAGAAAGTGAAATCGAAGCTAGTTTAACACAACGTTTGTTAAAGGGGGGAAAAAAAAAAAAAGAAACTAACAACACAGTTAAGATTTCCTTAAAATACAGATTTGTGTTATGTACTGCATTTAGCCTCCTTCTTCATTTCTTTTGTGCTGTGAGTAACGATTGCTGCACGCACTTTAATTTCATCTGTGCAGGCAGCAGCTTGCACAATTGGAATTCAAGCGGCATTCTGCGTGTAGCTCAAGGCCCAGGAGTAACTGTGGTATGGCATATTGATTAGTAATCTGATAAATATATAAAATGGCTCTCTGGGTTTAAGGTGCTTCATGCAAAATGTATTCAAATGACCTTGGCTAATTAGCGTGACTAGATTTGAGGCACTGCTGCCTGAATGAAAGGCATTTTTCTGAGTCCAGAGATTTAAGCGGTTTCATGACTGGGTGAGTAAAGCACAATCCAAGGGAAAAGAGCAAACATGAATTTTCACAGAAGTTAAGGTGAAGTAGATGCCCCAATAGAACTTTTTTTCAATTTTCTTGCAGGTGTTATATTGTTCCTCTCAGTGTATTGTCTGTTAGCTCTCCCCACCTAATTGCTAAATTTCTTAAATTACCAGGATTTCAGCACTTTTCCCAGAAGAATATATTAAAATGTAATGGATCAGAAAGTATTTTCTAATATATATTCAAAATTGTCCTTTTCTTAATGCCAGCTATTGCGTCTTTAGGTAGTTACAGTCTGTCGTGCTACATGAAATAATGCCTTTCCTTCCTCTGCTCTTATAACCACCTACAATAAGTTGTTACTCTATTTCATTTTCTTTCCTTAGTAATCACAAAATTATTTCATTTTATCACATTTACTCCCCTTTCTCAGAACTCAGTTTCTTCCATTAGCTAATCACAGGATTTGCTTTTTCTTTCGCTTCAGCTAATTTCTGCTCATTGGTGATGGGTCATGGTGTTCCAGACCAGGATGCCACTCCAGGCTGAGACAAACAATGCCATCTATCCCCATCCATCCATCTGCCTGCTTTTGTGGAAACATTCAAGGTCAAGTTGCAAGGGGCTCTAAGCAAGTTGATCTAGTTAAAATGTCCCTGCTCATTGCAGGGGGGTTGGACTAGGTGACCTGTAGTGGTTCTTTCCCATCCAGTGCATTCTGTGATTCCATGACCCACAAACTCTGGCATCTACAGACACATTTGACTGACCAGTTCTGACCTGGTGTTTCATCCTGTGGCTAAAATTGCTTTCTCTGGTCACATTTTAAACCTCCTTTTATCACTACTGCTTTCTTTTCAATGAAATTGTTTTTAATCCTTGATTTCAGTGGAAGTGCTGGCACATGGTTCTCAGAGTTGGGTCTTGCCTTGTCTTCAGTCTGCGTATGGAAAGGGTGTTCAGGGGTACTTTGGTACAGACCTAAGTGAGCATGACTCGGTGAAATCACTGGAGGCAGCCTTGCTAATCAGAGGAGCACATCTTACCCAGCAAGTAGAAGAAAGGTGTCTACAATGAGAATGAGAATGGTACCTCTGATCTGAACAAAGTGTCCCTTGTGAAGGAAATAAAATACACCTGATTGCTGGCTAGCAAATGGGTACAACCTTGTATTCCCCTCAGCCAGATAGGCATCGCTGCGCATCGGTACGGCACTTGTACTATCCGGGGTCGCCTGCTAAGAAGAACTCTAAGAGGAAAAAAACCTTTCCAGTACAATCAGATAATATTTAATTAGCTTTTAATGCTGACTTTGGCTAAGACATGCTACTTTTATTCGTGCTGATTACTACTAGTTATCCCATTTAGGAGGACTGCATGACCTGAGCTCGCCTTGAGGTTTTAGTTCTCGTGCAGTATCGTTCTATTTTTGCTCCAACATTTATGTGAGAGCTGTTCAAAATTATCAGCACAATCTGTATTTCAAAACTTTTTCCCCAGAAATGATGAGCTTCTAAAATGAATTAATTCATTCACTGAAGGAGATAGCTGTTGGAATATCTCGTATTAATAAGAAAAAAGGAAATTCAGCTGTAGCAGGGCTTTTTGATTAATTATTTTTTTCATGGAAATATTTGATGCAAATTAAACCTAAGAAATTTTTTTAAGTGAAATCCTGCAATATTTTAACAATTGTTGTTCTTAGTGACTTTCTATCTTGTTTTTCCTTTTTAACTGATTCTAATATGTATTTTCTAAGTGTTACTATAGAACATAAAGGACACTGGGTACAAGGGTAAATAGGGCATGAGATTATTAACACTAGATGTTGGAAAGAAAAATATACTTTAATTATGTGAAAATTAGAGAAATTAAAAGAATAAAACTATACCTATGGGGAAAACATCTAAAAATTATTCTACCCTAATTTTAATTTGCAGTTTCTATATAAAAGTGTTTGTATAAAATAATTATTAACACTTTTAATATAAAACTTAATACAAATAAAGTAGTATTATATGTGACAANTATAAATACAGTTTTTCATGTCTTGCTGGCTGAAATCAAGGAGTGGTTACCATTAAAAATCAAGACATTGCATCCAAAAAGCCACTGGGCTATTTATTTTCTGCAGTCCTCTTTACTACAGATTCTCTGCTGGAGCAGCTGTCTTTACCTAGGCTTGTGTTTTCTGTGATGTACTGGTAACTTCTACGTTGTTGAGAACTGATCCTGAGCAAACAGATGGCTGGTTTTGATTAGATGTCTAAAGTACAATAGATCAGCCCTGTTAACATAATATTGGTCTGGGTTCAGATTCAACTTGAGATGTGTTTCTTGAGAAAGGGGTTTTGTGTTATAACTTCTATTGATTTTTTAAACAGAAATAAAGCAGATACTGTGAAAAAGCAACTCAAACCTGAGTTAATGTTCCAACAAGAAACCACTTAAATAAAAAATTACAGTGAAAAGATTTCATCGTTCTGATGGGTTGTAAGTTAAATATGATTCTGAATTTGCACTAGGTAGTTTGTGCACATATTGTGCACTTCACTTTTGGTTATCTGAAGATTTAATTTTCAAGGTGTGGACCAAAGGTATTGAATTCTCTTCTGTACATTTGCTGTAATACTAATAGTAGTCTGAATTTGTACCAATACTCCTGCTAATGACTGCTAATTTTTGCCAGAAATGGAATATGAAGTGCTGCCAATGTGCAAATGAATGGGAGTGTGAAGATAAATATTTGAAGAACTTCAGAGAAATTTGGCCTGATTAACCTGTTGGTTTTTTCAACTAGTAAGTGATGCAGAAGTTAAATAAAATCAATCTGAATTCTAAAATTATGTTAAAGGTATTTTAAAGTACTGAGTTTGATTAGTGAAATAAAAGGTAGGATCCAAGGACTCCAACTCAGTAGTGACAGAGTGACAGAGGAGTCAGAGGAGACAGTCATAGACTCATTATAGAGTCATCATAGAGGACTCATGAAGGAGAAATAGAGTCATAGAGGAGTCACAGAATCATAGTGTCATAGAGGACTCATGGAGGAGTCAAAGAGTCGCAGGCAGACTGAATCACTGAGTCAGAAAGTAATACAGTTACTGGCACAGAGTGAGACTGAGTCCTCGAGTCACAGAGTGATTGAATCCTTGAGTCACAGTATGATAGAATCATTGAAACAAAATGGTTTGGGTTATAAGGGACCATTAAAGCTTGCCTAGTCCAACCCTCCCTGCTACAGGCAGGAACTCTTTTTACTAGATCAGGTGAAATCTCCATACAGGAGGAGACCAGGACGATTTTCAGTGCTCAGGCATCTCTCAGTTGTCTCAACACACTCTGAATTATTTTCAGTAAGTATCAGGTACAAAAAAAATGTAAAAAGTGTGTGCTCCAGATGCATAATTAGCTCACTGGCACATGAAATAACTTTATTCCATAAATAATGTTCTCCAAACGGCAAATTTGGTGTTAGTTAATTTACAAGTGATGCTGTGAGAGGAACCATAAATTTGTTGGGAAAGGATCTTTTCATTCATCTGACTACTGGTTCAAATGTAGTCAACAAAATAAGATCATCTGTGTTTATGCTCAGAAAAAGTCAGCATTTCTCATTAACAAGAGATCAAAGAGGAATTTTTCTATTTTAAGTCACCTAGCAAAAGAGCTGTTTGTGCTATTCAGGGAAAAAGTCTGTTATTTTGGTAAATATGAAGATGAAGATCTCTTCAGAATCTGAGAAGGCAGCAAATGAGCTTCAGATGAGAAGATTCAGCTGAATATCTTCACTACTAATTAGAGGTTAATGACATGGAATGACCATACCATTACATACTAAAATTTATGGCTTTTACAGCTATTTTGGGTCAAAATGAGACAACAACTATCTCACAGTATGCTTTAGTGAGGCCAGTCTTCATCAAAAGAGTGAAGGCTTCCTATGTGAGGGAATACCTGGTAGCTAGGTGCCCCAATGCTGAGCAGCAACCGAGTTTGAATAGCACTGAAACACAGCTTGGAGAGGGCAGGGGGTTTGAGGTGGTCTCCCACGCAGCCACCATTTAGTTCTTCAGGAATTGTACCTGTTTGGACGGACGTTATGCCAGTCACGCTTGGCATGGAAGAAGCGTGCCCTTGTTGGCTAACTTTGTGGAATAGGCAAGCTGTACCCACACAACCTGTAAAAGTTGGACTTGCAGTGACAGAAGTATTTCCCTTCTGGGTGAAAATTAATTGCAGTCATTACATTAATGATCAGAGTCCACAGAGGACAGGAAAAGTGGGCGCTCTCACTGTGTAAGTAACCTAACATTTCAATCCTACTATTTGCTGTATTAACTAGAGCTAATAACTTGAATGTGCCAACAGATGCACGAGCAGTTTTCCTCAGAATCATTTTTGCTTACCCATAGGGACAAAACAGAGATTAGTGGCTTTCAGGTGGTAGCTTTTTGGGTGCACCTAGACTTTATCTATTTGGAAAACAAACTCATTAAGAAGCACTATTTCAGATGATCTGAGATGCTCATGTTCCAACAAAACCACTCCCTTCTGACTGTTTTTATTTAAAAGACTTATATTATTGCTGTTGTGAAGTTGCTTTGAAGGAATTTGTTGGCAGAGGGGATGAAATGAGACTAGGTATAGACTGTGATACTCTATACAATAAACCTCTGTCTTAAAGCCTGTGGGGATAGATTTTTAGGGAACAGGGCAGAGTGAAAATGTCTTGCCATTTAGATGCAGGCTATAGTGTTGTCAAGATATGTAATGCACTGTCAGCCCCTGTTCAGAACTTGTGGAAATAAGGGAAGCGTGTCAGTCCTTTAAAATTCTGTTAGCTCCCAGCCTGAAAGCAGTCTGTCTGCATCTAGTCAAGCTTTAGTTTCTGCTCTTCAGTTAGTTCTGAATCAAGCAGGTGAGCTGGCTCAAACCTAGCATCCTTTTGTGGATCAGCACACGAAACACAGACTCTGCATCTCTGGAAGGTGCTTCCTTCCGAGGATATTGTTGTCTCCCTGCAAGTCTAAATAAGATCTGTAATAACATTAAAACTCTTCAATTTACCTAATTCCTGCCATTTAAAAAAAAGCAAGAATCTCTGTTTAATGTGTTTGGTAATCACTTTGTTTAATCTATAAGAGTTTAGCTTTTAAAGCTGATAATAACTACTGTCCCCACGTGGTTTTTGCATATCCCATCTTGTATTGCATCAAACCTTGGAGAAATTTACTGGCAGCAAAGCTATAACAATTTTACTTTCATGAAAGTGATGAGGGTGTGGGACATAATAATAAATTTACCTTTTAATTTTTAGGTGATCTTTAAAGTCCACATTTCCAATATTTCCCCCTCTTCCATACTAATTAAACTTATATCTTGCCTGGATATGGTCTCTGTGCAGCCTAAAATCCCAATTTACACTGCACAAACCCAGAAAATACCTTTATCTCCTGCATCCTTTTTATCAGTGTTTCTGATCCTTTCAAGAATTCTTAGGCCTTTACTTTGCATAGAAACAGGTGCATAACTAATTGCTACTAAAATCCATGTCTTCTCTTTATTATTTCTTTGCAAGTGGGAGCTGCAGAGGTAGAAAAGTCAAACGCTTGTCCACATGTTAATGAGTTGAGCTCCAGCTATAATATAAGTTCCAAACCCATTTCATTGCAGGTCCTATTCCTCCTGCTCCCTCCAGTGTGTTATTTTCCTGGTTTGCTTGTGTTAGTTTGTTTTTGCTTTTCCAGTCAAGTGCCCAGAGTAGACATTTTTGTTTCTTATTTATAGGGGATGATGGTCTGCATCATATATCATATCTATAAGTTTTCTTATAGATACTAGCGATTGACATTGTGGTTGACAAATCAGGGAAATTATTTTTCTTATAAGATAAATAATCCATGCCCTGTAAAGCTTATGAACTAGGTATTTGGGACACAGCAAAGGCAATATTTAGGCAACTTTAATGAGGTATAGATGAAATGAGAGGTTAGTTGGACGATGAGCATAGCAGCAAAGAGAAAGGGCTCTTGTGCTAGTCCTTTGTGTTGTGAGATATCTTCTCATTTTCAGCCTCTTTTGTTAAGGGACTAAATTAACAGGCTGTGTTTTATCTTTGTCTACACACATAGGCTTGTGACTATGGTCTATCTTCAATACAGTTGTTAGCCTTATGCACAATTTCAGACAAATGCATCAAACACCTGAAAAGATAGTCAGTTACTCCATGTCTTGTGAGAATAAATGGCTAAATAGAAAAGAGATGCTTAATAATGTCCTTGTGAGGACGTGAAAGTGATGGGGTAGGTTGATTTGCTAGCAGGTATTAAAAAATCCACACAGAAACATCGATGAGACACACATCCTTTGGGAAAAGGGCCTCACAAAACACTACAGTTCTCAACACTGGCCATTCAACATCCTGAATTTATTCCTGCCTGTGATCAGGTCTGCGTGCAGACTGTCAACATGTGGACCCAGTACACACAAACTACATTGCACTGAGGTTTGGAGGCACTCCTGAGGAACAAGAAACCTTACTTCGAAGAAGTAAGAATCTTTTAGCTCTCATATGTGGATGAGTCTTGTATCTACCCGCACTGGATAGCTGTGGAAGTCACAGAGACTGCTGAGTTACCATATCTGAAGATATGTTCCCAATGCTGGGGGATGAGAAAACTGTCTGGTTCAGTGTTTGAGAAGGTGGCCGAAGTAGTGGTGCATTTGCATTTTCCCACCAGATTCACAGGCAATATATGATGTATTTTCTGTCACAAGCAATAACTTATTACAACATACATGATAAATAGCTTAGAAATCAAATCAGTTATTGAGAGCTCTCTGCTATCTATTTATTTCCAATCAGATAAAGAAGAATTTACTACAAGAGGGGAAAAAACAGTTTAATAAGAACATTTTGGCTGGAACCCTTAAACTAAACGCATTCCTAGAATACTATTTCAGGGATGTATTATAGCCTTTTGGTCATAGAGTGATTAAAAATCCATAGCAGAGTATTTGTTTGCTAGGTATACATGTAAAAAGACCTCTTACCCACGCAATTTGACTTCCATCCACTCGAACAATTTTGTTCATTAGGTACTGGTGTGGAAGGTAATGCAGCTAAAAGAATGAACCATTTCTCTGGTACAGGACAGTTCATTATCCTAAAAGCTCTTCCATTATATTCCTGATATTGTGAAGGCAAGGGATATCCTGCTCATCATTTAGCCTGAGAGCAACGTACACGGTCACGATAAATGGTGAAACGGTCTGTAGGGGTGTGTGTGCACGTGGTGCTGCTTCTGTTTGTTCTTTTATTAAAGCAGTGAAGCAAAGCAAGTTGTGAGAGAACAGAACTAAAGCATGGGAGAAAAGAAAAAGGAATGAAGTTCTTTTCCTCTTTCTGCTAATGGAAAATAGAAATTCTGGTGTACAGTCCTCACTCTGAGATTTTCGTGAAGTGTGAGGACTAGTTTCCAGCCTTTGTGAGAAAGGCTGCTTGTGTGTGCCAACAGCTACTGAGATTTTGAAAAACTGTGCTAGAAATGTACTTTTTTAAAAGGTAGACCAGAAGAAGACCTGGCAGGCTTGAATGCTGACTTTGCTTCCCCAGCTGACACAATTAACTTACTATGAGAAACTTCTGGAAAATGTGGCTGATGTCTATTGACCATTACCACAATAATGATGCTGCTATTAAATCATATTTCCATAGTGTGACCTGAGAGTGAAAGAAAGTACCAATAATACTCCTATGTTTGTTATCAGAATAATTTTCATAATTTGCTCATTTTTTTTGTGGCAAACCCTGAACGGTATGAACAGCATGCACCAGGTACTAATGAGGAGTGGGTGGGGGGATGAAACCTGCTCCTAGCCCAATGCATTTTATTGTAGTGTAAACAAATATAACTGGAAAGGAAGTACAAAAAGAAATTAAACCAATAGCTAGATCTTTCAGTTTTAGAGAGAAGCCACAATATTCACAACTTGCATGTGAGTTGTAACTGCTGAAGACAGTGTTAGGAATGTCTCTTAGGTTGCTACAGCAGAGTGTGTCTGTCTAGGGCTTTAATCATGCAAATCCTTGCCTAATCTCGAAGAGCATTTTCTTTCCTTTGCTCTCAGTGCAATTTTTTTCCTTATTCTCGAGAATGCACCAAAAAAATGCTCCATTATGAATAAAAAAAGGAGATGCAGGTGGAAATGACTGCAGGTAAAACATGGCAACACGAGGACAGACTTACACTTTTATGAACTGGTGTAAGTGCATTAAAGTAGGTGTATTTGGCTTGATGAGCCTGTGCTAGTATCTGACCAAAGTCTTTGACAGGTTCCCATCATTGTAGGAGTGTTTCTTTTTTTGATCTCCCATTCACTTTGTACCTTGGTTTAATATGCACAGCATGAAGTCCCTAAATTATCTAAACAGGCTTATAAGACTTTCTTAATAAACTGTAAATTAGGTTGCTTACTCTTAATATAATTTTGGCAAAGAGGATTAGTTTTCCCACTAGTTCTAGAGCTCTCAGAAAAATACACAAGAATATATGATTCTGCATGTGTCATGAGTGTGAAATATCCCCAGACCTTCAGACCTGGTTTACATCTGTATAATCTACAGTAATGATCAACCAGTGCATGAGAGTCCAGTGCAGAGCCACGAAGGTGATGAAGGGAGTGGAGCACCTCCCTTATGAGGAAAGCCTGAGGGAGCTGGGTCTCTTTAGCTTGGAGAAAAGGAGGATGAGGGGTGACCTCATTAATGTTTAAAAATATGTGAGGGGTGGGTGACACAAGGATGGAGTCAGGCTCTGCTCAGTGTCAGCTAATGATCGGACAAGGGGCAATAGGTGCAAGCTGGAACATAGGAGGTTCTACACCAATGTGAGAAGGAACTTCTTCCCCGTGAGGGTGACAGAGCACTGGAATAGGCTGCTAGGGATGTTGTGGAGTCTCCTTCTTCTGGAGATGTTTAAAACCTGCCTGGATGTGTTCCTGTGTGACTTAGTCTAGGCGATCCTGCTGTTGCAGGGGCATGGACTGGATGATCTTTCAAGGTTCCTTCCAGTCCCTAATGCTCTGTGAATCTGTGTATGGACCTGTCTAGAATATATGGGAATCTAGAGCAATGCCTACTGCTCTGTATCCCCCTATATTACACTTCTTTGTGGAAATCAGCAGTTATCCACACACCTGTAAATAGTTTTTCCATGGGGTACATGCTTATAATTCTGTATAATAATTTTGTATAACATTGCCAAACAACGCTAACAATAATAATACATTTTACCATTACTGATATATCTTTATAAGATTTTGATGACATTTACAGCTGTATTTTATATTATTTCAAGATTTCTTTGCATTTACTTAAAGACTGCAGGCAATATTTATGTTCTTGCCTCAGTATATATGTAAAAAAATCTTACTGAATTAAATATGTGTCCATGATAAAAGCCTTGTCTGTGTATTTCCAAGGGAACACGTGAAGGGCTACTGAAGCTGCTAATTTAATATTCCCTTTTCAGAAGAAGTTTCTTACCTGATCCTAGGAATAAAGAACCACTCCTGGGTAAGCAAAATTATAGTTTGCCTGGGGGGAAATGTCATATTTCAGTTCTTGATATGCATGACACAGGTACTAGTAGTCTAATCTAGACCAGCACGCTGTTTAAAAGAGTAGGTAAAGAGCTCTGAACATAAAGTAGATGAAGACCTCTGAAGAAAGAGTCTGCAAGGATTGTTCTATTTTCTTTAGTCAATACCTGGGGAAATGTGCTCCCTGCAAAGGCAAAAAGCTTGTTCTTCAAACGTGATTTTATGAGCCCTAATGATAACATCTGTCTGTTTGGGATACATCAGTAATTTTGGGAGTTCTGAACTTCTGAAACAAGTAGGATCACCTCAAATGTTCCCCCTCATGTAGCAGTCTCAACAACACATTTCTGAGCACGCTCTCAGGTACAGGACTCACGCAACAGCACTTCTGGTTCATTTTACCAGCAGAGGGGCACGCCTGGAGCACACAAATCAGTTTATCTAAATAATGGTCTCTTTTCCTTGTTGTACTTGGATATGCATCACAGGAATCTCTTACAGGTCAGCGAGGAGTGACTTCTATAGAGAAAAAATCCTGAATGGTGCGTAATGGACAAAGCCAAGTTAATTGAGCCCATTTTCCGAGTCACTTGTCTGGCGTCAGATTACCCCCTTCACGCCTAGCCCGTGTCCCATAAATGCAGAATATGTCTTGCCTAATCATATAGGTCAAACCTGTAAACCTAGCTGCGAACTGCTAGTGGCTAGTGGAAAGATTAGGTGGTCAAGGTTTGGGATGTGGGATGTAAAATAGACTGTAATTAGACTAGATGAGATATCTCAGATTTGTGCAGCCCATGGCTGGCCTCAAATCTAATTTGTCCTCTTAGTTTCCTAGTACACTGCACAGGTATGCTAATGTACTACTCATGCTGGATGTAGGGTCACCGTGCCTCACTTTTGTTTGTACTTGATTGCTTATCACCTTCTCAGAATGCCAGTTCTATGTGCTGAGCGCGTGTGGTGATTGGTCCTCAGGAAGTCCCTCTGCAAGAATACTGATCGTGTTTTCTTTTTTCTCTGACAGCTGTTCAGTAATTTCACAAGACATAATGTAAATGTATTCATGAAGTAAAGTGAGTCTCTCTCAGCTCATGTTGATTGTGCTCGTGGAGGTGTTCGCCAGTTTGTTGAACAAAATCTGCAGTTATTATCCTTTTATTTTTTTAACAGGCAGAATACAAACAGAAGACCGTAGAAAGAAAGACTAAAGCAGCATTTTGCCTGTTTCTGAGTCTTTCTCTCCTACAGACAATACACAAGTTCATTCCAATGGAAGACATGTGGCTAAATGCTCTGTACACTTTAAAAAATTCAAGAGATTATTTGTGAACACCCATTTGTGTTCCAGTCCAGTGCGCTGCTCCTCTGTGGTCACTATTGTCAGCAGGAGGTCCGTGAGACACCGAAACAGAGTACGAATGCAGATGTCAGACTTGGTTAGAGGTTGGTTTTGTTGGAGTGCTTTTTTTTGCCTAAAATATTCTGTAAAAGCCTTTGAGTTCTTATGTTCAGTTCTTATGTGAGAAAAACCAAACCGATGATTTAGAGTTTTAAAATACACTTTATTTTTATACCTTATAAAATGACAGGCAGGAGAGCATGCCAGATGGACCATTTGGCTTAAAGTTCTAGCAAAAATGGAAAGAGAGGATGACAATAATCAGGCAAATATTATTGTACCAGTGAAAGTTCCAGCAGCAGCTTGCTTTAAAAGTATTGAAACAGTCACATGGCAGGTCTGCCAGCACTCCAATTCAGCAGGAATTAACAATTTCTGCCTCAAAATATAGAGATTAAGTCTCTAGAACTTTGTTCAATAGAGGCTATCTTTATGTGGCTCATGCTTAATCTTCTCCCTTAGCAATTTTCTGCTTTGCATAAAATAGCTGGAAGATTTATTGGACTAGCTAGGCACAATGTGTGGCTCATGACTAGCATAATAGCACAGTGATTAGGGTACTTACCTAGGAGGAAGGATGCCCTCCTTTTCCTTCATTTAAATATCCTTCATCACTGGATATTTGAAGGTGTAACCTTGAGGACTTTGTCTTGAGCCTGATATACATTAATATAATATCTTTATGAGAAATCCAAGGCATGGACTAGACTTCCTCATACGATCTGTACGTGATATCACCTTGGAAATACTGCTTAAAATTAAAAAGGAAAATTATTAAATGATAAATGGTCCAATATCAAGTAGATGAGATTTGTTTGTCACAAGTACAATCACATGTTTAGGAAAGAGAAAATAAATTCACTGATTAAAAAAAAAAA
Source organism: Rhinopomastus cyanomelas (assembly GCA_013400115.1). NCBI lineage: Eukaryota > Metazoa > Chordata > Aves > Bucerotiformes > Rhinopomastidae > Rhinopomastus > Rhinopomastus cyanomelas. The sequence continues at coordinate 540,032 of VXBP01008282.1, read as the reverse complement.
AGTAGGTGAATTTGCAGCTGCACAGCTTGAAAGACTCTTGGACTTCAGGACACCAAAACTTGAAAGCAGACTGAGACTGTGATGCCCTTAAGGGAGTAGTGGTGGTGGTGATGATACAAATATCTCTGCTGTGCACAAGATATGTGACGCTTGTAAAGCAGCAGAGACAGATGTGAGGCCATTTTTAGAACAGATAATGGAGCAAAACAGTTTTGGAGGAGGAATAGGATTGTCAATATTTCTCTAAATTCTTAGGGCTAGGCTAGATGGTCAGTTGAAATGTCTTCAGATGCTGTATATGTATCAGAGAAGAAATTCCTGGAGCTCCTTTTTCCATGTTTGAAATGTTCTCACCAGTAACCATTTAGCTCCATATTTCCTTGTGAAGCCAAATACACTTTTTTTGGGAAAATATGTCTCAAACTGACAAATCTAAAGCATGGAACATAAACATTTAACAGGACACTCAAATTTTGGAGAAAAAAAATGTAGAACACTGAATATTCTGGAAAGACCACATCTGACTGTCAGTAAGTTTTTCTATACCTTAGATATAATGATTCTTCATTTTCAATTTACTTAACTGACAGCAATAAAAATGAGTTGATTTGTGTGTATCATTGGTGTTAGAGCTAAGTGAAGTGTCTTTTGTCTGTGAAAGAGAAACATCCCATGTTGCTGGGTGACATAGACAGCAATGTCCGACTATTCTTCCTCCTTCATATATGTTACATATTATAAAATAAATTAGACAACCAACATAGAATCACAGAATGTTAGAGGTTGGAAGGGACCTCCAAAGATCATCTAAGTCCACCCCTCCCTGCTGGAGCAGGGTAAGCCTACAGTACTGTCTCAAGATTTCCTACATGGAGCTCAAACCCATGACCCCCAGGAATTCAGAGTCCCATGCTCTACCAACTGAGCCAACCAGGCGCTTTCATATAGGTTTGTTTTTAGTGACTCCTATAATGTCTATAACCTAAATTTCCCTTTAATGCTCCAATGAGAAATTTGCCAGGTACATCACATACATTCTTGAAGATTTATTTTCTGTTTTCATACATCTCTACTCCATAGTATGTGTTTGTTTGCTATGATGTGATTGTAGCATGTTTTTCTCTGCCAAGCTGCTAAAATAAAGGTTTGAAAATAACTTTTAGATTTGTCAACATTTACTTCAGAGATCAGACCAGCAGCTTCCTACTGGAAAGACACTTCTTTAAAAGAAGAAGAGAACAGTTATCAGTCACTTTAATGTCACATCCAGTGAATATCACTGATATTATTTTAAATGTATCTATTTAGTTAATAACAATAGAGAAAGAATGTGCTAAGACTTTGCAGGTAGGAGACAGAGATTTATAAAGATGTGCCTGAGAGTAGAGTGAAGACATTACTGAATGATCTTCAGATACACAGGGTTATCAAAATGTCAGGTTCACGTTTGCTATATATTTCCCCTGTGTGGAAGAATATACAAAGGTAAACTTTTTTCACATCTAACAGCTGAACTGCCTTTCAGAAAGCTCTGGATCAGTAGTGCTTCAGTTAATTTAAAACATTACCATGGATTAAAGAAATTAACTTCACAAAAAATGCACTTTTCTTCCATCTCAGTGTATTTTACAACTTTATGTTCTAAGGCCACGTAGATGGGCGCTTAAATGTTAGATCCCACTAAGCCAAAATCAAAGAGAAAAGTCTTCATTGCAGACTTGAAACTTCTAAGTTTTCTACAGAGAGTAAGTGCTTCAGAAAGACATGTAGTAACTGGTGAAGCAGATAATCAAGTAAGCAGACACTGGGTATACCCTGCCTGACTTGTTGTCTAGTCGCTATGGATATAAGCGAGGAGAGCTGATTTCCATGTTAGCAGGCTTGTTTATATATTTTACATGAAAAAAAATTTGTTCTATAAAATATTGAAGTAACCTGAAGAAAACAGAATGCACCTTCTCCCAGTTCTCTTCATCCCTGCAGAACCCTTTAAGCACGGAGTCACATCTGTTTTCACTGGCTCAGAGAATCTCTCAGCCTTTCTGCAGACTGTCAAAGTTTGAACAGCTTCAGCAGAAAAGTTAGAGACTTGCTGATTCTACTCAAACCATGATACCATGATGGCTGTGGTGTTCTCGTGGAAGATGTGGGTTTGCTTGTCTCCACTAACATGAGAAAAGAAGGTATCTATGCTACTGGGAAGGGAAGGGAGTAGTGGAGTGCCCTGTATCCAGATTAAAACAGACTACATAAGAGAACGCCATAGATTGATCTCACATATTACAGACTAGCTAAATGACACCTTTTGAGGCAGGAGAAATCACAAATTTCCCAGTCCCATTGCTGCAGAGACTCAGTGCTTCCAGAATAAGCTAAGCCCCAAGCTTTCTTCTCACGAGTTCCTCTTTCTTAATAATCCCAGAGTCACGCCTTCTTGCTTTGACATTTATGCTCGCTGTACTTGTCTATTAAGACTCCAGGGTCTCACAACTCAGTTAAATCATTCTCCTAGTGCTTGCTTCTGCTAGGCTGTTCAAGTTCTTAAGTAAGAAGATGCAGAATCTAGAGAGTTTATGAATTTGGGTTCAGCAGGGGTTTTCAGCCCTGTGTCACTGGATTTAGGGCCTGGAAATCTTCCTAAACCTTTATTTTAGATCTGTTTCCCATTTTGGCACTTAAACTTTGATATTACATACAAAATATATCTAATTCTAAAGCAAATGGAACAATATTTCCTAATTCTTACTTATTAATTTGGTTAATGGTGCAGAAGTTACATGGGTGAAGGGTAGCCCCTGGTCCTACTGTATGAACATTCACCTTTCTATCTGCAATTTTCTTTTCTTTGTTATATTTCTCAACTCTATGAAGTAGGTGAAATTGTATGTGTAAAGTTGGAATGAATCCATTTTAATTAATAGCAAACCAGAAGATTTATTGATCGCTGCATTAAAGAGTGGCATTAACAGAACGTAACCAAATGTAGGCTGGAATAAATTCTTAATTACTTTTAAATCCCAACTGCTTCATTTTTTTCTGAAATTTGAAACCATTCTTGACTAATTCTCCATCACATCCCTCTCCCTATTTTTCCTTTGTTTTTCAGATTTCTGTTTGCTGCTCACTTTTACCTGGCAGACGTGTGTGTCTGCACCTGTAATGGAGGAAGAATAGGGGGAGAGGGTGGAATGAGGTGGATTTACAGCTGCAATCAATTAACCTGTTGCTAAGGAACCATCAGCTGCCCAATAAAAAACCAGTGATCAGCTGACTGGAGCTAGTGGGATGTGAAATGGAGTTACGAAACAGGAGAGTTTCCCCTGCCTTCTATTAACATTTATTAAGTTTTTGTTTTATTAATGTTTTTTATGAAAGAGGAGGAAGGGAGTATTTGATAGCAAAGGGATGAAACGCCCATTTATTTTTTTACTCTAGATCTAGGCACTTATTTAACAGAGAGGCTGGCAGCAGGAGCTGCTTGGATTTGTGTTTGGCTGTCTTTCTGTTTATTGGTGCTAACCAAAAGGAGGTAATGGTGCAGGATGTGGAAAGACTTAATTTGACTGTAGCAGGTAAACCTAGGATGAGAATGCTTTCAAAAACCTAGGCATTTTGTGGAATACCTGCTAATTAAAGCTTAAGGAACTTGAGTTGTGGTTGACAGGGTTGAGATCACCCTGACTTGATAGATACGGAAGCAGGTGTCATTTTACCCACTTGGAGCTGTCTCAGGTGCACGAGGGACTGCAGGCTTGAAACAGAAATCACCTTCTGAAGTTCAGCTGTGAGTTCTGACCCACATGATGTGTTTGGGATGGGTTACTTCAGGCTTGTTTTGCTTGTTCTGGGCCTGTTTTAAAATGTCTTTCATGGTCTGCTTTTACTTTGAAATGTTTAGATAAATGTTCAGTTGGGAGAATGGCGTTTTCATACTTTCCATTGTTGGTCTTTTAACATTATTTCTGAAATCTGTGGTATTATAGTCATGCTTCACATGTAGTATGTGAGGCACCCCGTGAAGTACCATGTGAAGAACCATGGAAAGGTTCCCCTGGCTGCCTGCCTTTTCTGGTGACCATCTGAGACAAAATAGACAGGTCCTCATGTGACCTTTGCTCCCAGGAGATAGAAAAGGTAAGCTAAACTTTGGAACCTCCTTCTATTCCTACCATTTTGAATCTTTCTCCCATTTTGAGAAAGGATGATCTACTGAGGAGGCGAAAGGAGCACAAAAGGAGTAGCTGCAGGTTTGTTTTTCCTCTTTCAATCATCCAACAACCTATGGTGTCTTGTACATCAGCAGCAGTAGCTCTATGCAGCCCAGATATCTACAGCTGTGTGTCTGCAGTACTAATGCTTCACTCCCATTTGTAAGTTAGATATTATGATTTTGTGACATCTGCTTAGAGTAATTAAGAAATTTAAGCATGAACCACCAACCTGAGACTACCCTGTGAGCTCTGTGTGTATCTTCTATGCCACAACTGTGTATTAGTTCTTGTAAGTGAACGTGACACAGAACACAAAATAGCAGTGTACAACAGTTTTTCAATGTATATAGATAAGAAAGCTTTCTGAATGAAAAGTAATGTTGGACAAAATATCCATGGGACAGATCAGAACTATCTATACTTCCTAATGTTATAAATAGAGAGGAAATTTTTACTTCATACAGACGAAGACTAAAATTGGTTTTATTTATTTGTTCATTGTGGTGGAAGGACTCTATGTTGTGAAAGCAGTTGAAAAAGGTCTTTGCTAAGTGGTTGTGGGATTGAGACAAGTATTGCTGCATCAATAATGGATAATTCTGATCCATCCTCAATAGTGTGTCTGTCTCTATTCACATCTTATTAGAGTCTCAGCAAATTAGCACTACTGAATACAGATTCCCAAGGACAACAACATATCCTGTTAGTGGTGTCTGTGTGAAAGGAAGAAGAAGGGAATGTGCTGATTGTGTAGCCTCAGCTCTCTTGCTGAGGTGGCCTTTTGAAAGTGTCTCATTGCTGGAGATGAACACAAACCAGAGCAGAGTGTGCAGGAATAGTGCTGTGGCTGCTCACCTCTGTACATCATGATGTGTGAAAGAACTGAGGGGAAAAAGGGTGCAAATTTGTCGCCACGCCAGTGCAGGCTGGACTCTGCATTTCTAAGCTGCAGTGGCATTTCTGAGACACTTAAGGCTTTGAATTTTAAATATTCATCAGTTTGTGCTCTAGGCAACTGTCTATTTTGCTTTTGCCTGAAGTCATCTCGAAGTCTGTGTGTCAGCTGAGATGAAGCAGAATGGCTGTGTACACCTACTATCACAGAATACAGGAGAAGCAAGAATAAAAGTTTAATCAGGAAGCTATTTTTTATACAGTTTGGGAACATTTTCAATATTGTAAGTGTATATATATATCAGCACATATCTAAGAACAGGTAAATTCTTGACGTTTCAGGGCTGAATATTTGAGTGCAGTAATATTCAGATTTATTAAATCAACAAAATGTGTCATCTACTTTTAAAAACTCATATTCCAAGAAATGTTTCAGGAGATATTACTTTTGCATGGGATTTTTGGCCACCTGTCTGCTGTTTGTGCCTCTTTTAGGCAGCTTTTTATCAAATGTCATAGGAGTATGTTAATGACAAGTGATGATATTTTATTAATTTCCAATATTCAGGCATTTTTTATGCCACACTTCAACTCCATGTAATGAAAATTCATTGTAGGTGAAAAGAGCTGACTGTGTGTTAATAGCAAGGCAATTTAAGTTTTATTTTATACTCTTGTGAAGTGTTTTTAAAGAGAAATATAGATGTTGTATCCACTTGTTCACTGGGGTGATTGGTTTTGTAAGATATTACTAAGAGGACACCCACAAGTTGCACTATATTTATTAATTGAGCTCACAAAGTGTTGGACTTGGGCAGGAGATTAATTATATTGCATTATAGATTGCCTTGGATTGACAGCAGTTACTAAATACCAGACTGCTGGTGTGTGAATCTCCTGCTGCAGATATAACATGTGTCTTATGCTAGGTTTAGTAAAGCAGATCTGCACTTCATGAGCTATTTTAGCAATGCCATTATACTGCAAAACTATACCAGGAAGTCAATCTCCTTGAGTATGTATAAACTGAGTTTTCTTCTAACTGAAATATAATCTTAGCCAAATGTTATAGGTTACTAAAGGATGATCATGAAATTCTGGGTTGAAGCCATGCATTACAGGATTAGTGACTGCATCTTCTGTAGTTTCACTCATGGAGATGATATAGTCTCAACTTAATAGTGAGATAAAGAGCCCTTACTCTTTCTTGTTTTGTTTTGTTTCCTTAATATTAGCACAGAATGCACACAAATCACTTCAGGAGCCATGCCATTTGAGTGCTGAGCTGTTTCTGGGATGGATGGAATAACACATAGAAAGCCTGTTAACATTGACTAAGGGTGGTTAAACATGGAGCCTCTGTATTGAGAAAGAGCTCCTGACATGGTTCATAAAAATGAACCATACAAGTAGTTAAAGCAGTTAAGTGACCCAGGACAAATGTCTGTCTAAATGTTTGGGAATGACATTAGGAAAGCCAAAGCCCAACTAATGTTTGAACTGGTAACAAATATGAAAGGCAGCTAGGAGCTAAAGCAGGAGTAGAAAAGTGTGAATATGTTACAAAATGGGGCAAGGCTTCCAGGAAAATGTCCAGGTAGTTGATAACTATTCTGGAGGTCAGTGGAACGACATGCTGGGCAGCCTCACCTGAATCCCTGGGAAGGTGATGGAACAACACAAAGCAACAATACAGGGTGGTGGCTGACCATCTAGAAAGCAGCTTTGCAGAAAACTTTGTGCCATCTTGAATGATGAGTTTACCAGGAGTCAAAAATGCACCCCTGCAACAAAGGTAAACATCATTTTGGGCTTCATTAGGAAAATCATTACCAGTGGGTCAAGGCAACTGACTTTTCTCCTCTCTTTATGATTAGTGAGGTCATACAAGATGTGCTGTGTTCAGTGCCAGACTGCAGTACAAGAGATGTGGACATCCTGAAGCAAGCTCAGTGAAGGGTCACTGAGATGTTTGGGTGCTTGGAGCATGTGTAAAACAAAAAGAAGCTGAAGGAGTTGGCAGTATATAGCCAGGAGAAGAAAAAAACTGAAAGGGGTCCCATCAATGTGTATAAATACCTAATAGGAAGGAGTAAAGAAGACAGACCCAAACTTTTCAGCTGTACTGAGGGACAGGGCAAGAAGCAATATGCACAAACCAAAATATGGATAATTCAACTTACATCTAAGAAACAATGTTTTAACTCTGAGGGTGCTCATATACTGGAACAGGTTGCTGGGAGAGGTGGTGGTGTCTAATCCATCTGTGAAGATGGGAAAAACCCACTGCCATGGTCCTGAGCAGCCGGCTGTAGGTGATCCTGCTCTTAGCAGGGAATTAGGACTAGAAGCTCTCCAGAGGTATTTTCCAACTTCAGTGATACTTTCAGTGGAAAGAATTAAGGTTATAATTTACTTACTGATCAGACAAAAGTATCTGAGGCAAGGAACACCATTCAAGTTGGTCTGTATAAATTTTTTGTTGACTGCCAATGGAAAGTAAAAATTCACCATCTTTTCCAGCTCAGTGGAACTGATTTTTCCTTGTCTCTTTTAAAAACAATTAATGCTGGAAGGCATTATCAAGAACTCAGGTTTTCCATCATTTTGGCTTTCTTTTCACACACTGCACAGGTTAAATCAGTGCAGACTTGCTGGAGGAAAGTAGAAGACAGGTACTCCCGAGATACAGACATGCTTGCAAACCAGCTGCACTGCTGTAGGAAAATAACTTGTGTAATAAAGAGGCCAATATTAATGCTGACAGGTTGGTGGAGTTATCTGTCTGCAGTGATGCTTACACACTTGTTCTCTTACTGCCATCCTTGTTTGCTAAGATTACTGTCCTAGGATAACATACATAAAATCAGATCCTTCTTTGCATATCTCTCAATGGAATCAATTTACTTTGATTACCATGAAATAAATGCAGAGAGCTTATTTTTGAGTGAAAATTGCAGCAAACAGTGTGAATTGGGAAACTCAAAGGTGCTCAGGAAGTATGTGCATCCTATCATTTTTAGACAGGCTAAAAGCCTTAAATAATTCCCTCATCTACTACAAAATAACTCTCAAACAAAACAAATAACAGTACTATTGGTCTTTGGTCTGTAGTATTGATCTTTGGTCTTGGAGACTACATGGTCTTTGAAGACTATATGGATTTGTGGAACCTAAATATGAATACTGACTCACATATCTAGCTCAAAAATCAGTGATTTGAAAACTTTCACAACATGATGACAAGTAATTATCAACCACCTCCTGTATCCAATATAACATACTGCATTTGTTACCTTATGCCATTACAGAGTAATTGACAGCTCTAGATCCATGAGTGAACCCTCAGCTCCAGCATAAAAGCTATCAAGTTATGAGTAAATAATTTTGAATCACTTGATATTAGGTTAAATCTATAGTTCTGACAGAGCAAGAAAGAAATATTAGGTTGTTTTGGAAAAAGTGTAGGAGGAGCCACTGAACAAGTGTGTTCCAAGGACAGTACAATTGATGATGACCTCTTTTTGTAGATCTGACTGCTTTCCATCCTCACTGCAGTAATGCTAAGATTTGTGGGCTAAAAGGAGCACATATGGCAGTTAAGTTGAGCTATGTACATGTTAAATGACTGGCAACTAGGTTCACACTACTTGGCCAGCCAGCTGATGCCAAACAGTTGTATGTAATCTCAGGCAGTGCTGTCTGGTTTTTCTCTGTGAAAGCATTAATTTGATCTCTCCCTCCCAACTCATAGAATTTTCATGAAAATTTGTGGGAACAAAATTCTTTTTCAGGATATATCACAGAATCATTAGGGATTGGAAGGGCCCTCGAAAGATCATCTAGTCCAATCCCCCCACCACAGCATGATATATTCTGCCTTGGAATTGGTGAGATGGGATGAAAAAATAAGTAGGGTGAAGTTCTGAGCTGAAGATGGAGAGCTAGATACTGTGATCTCAAAAGCCTTTCTTTTGGAAACCAGAGGAAAGTAAGCATTTTCTGGTAGGGTTCTCGTAGTTGTCTTCTGCATAGCAAAGAGCGTTATGAGTCAGATGACTGTTGACATTTTCCACGGCAGCTATTTTTAGTGGTCAGGTGTGTGCCATGGAATAGCCTTATTGAACTGCAGTTCTTGATTTATACAACATTAAATCCCACTTTTAATAAAAAATCATGGCATATATTCCATAACTAGGAATAGCCTCGGATGTCTAAAGGAAAAAAAAACCCAAACCAACAGTGTTGTTGTTTTTGACTGTAGTACTCAACAGAGGATTGAAATCATACTTGAAAGTGTAAGGGCAGATAACAGAGCATTCTTGACTCCTTAAAACCTCATGTGAGATACAGTTACTAAAATGTCTAGTTTTGAAGATGGGCTGCTGATAAGTAAATTCATTAGTGTATTTGGTTTGTCTTTGAAATGTCTCTCTGGATGGCTGTGTAAATATGTGGGTTGACTAATGAAATGGCAAGGCAACCACAACTTCAGAACTTTCATGTAGAAACAGTGAACAAGAAAACATCAGCTTGAATTTGGGGAATGGTCTACAAGTACCTGTCAATTTAAGAATTAAACCATGAAAAAAAAAAAGTGAGGAAAGACAAACAAAAAAGGTAGATGCATTTTCTTTACCCCTGAAGATGTGTTGCTGAATTGACATGTTAATTGTAGACAAGTCCAATGTTTATTGTTAGAAAAAAACTTACAAGGTAAGGTACATGATTTATGTTATAATTGTCCCTTGAGAGTCTCCCAGATAATATTCTGGTCTCTGAAGTCTGCAGTGGGGTCATGGTTTGATCTGAATTGGCAACAAAGCACAGCCACTTGCTCACCCCTCTTCCCCATAGTAGGATGGGGAAGAGGATTGAGAGAGAAAACAAAAAGGGAAACTCATGGGTTGGCATAAAGATAATTTAATAGGACAGAAAAGGAAGGGGGAAAAGAATCATAATAGAATACACAAAACTGTCAATGCCCAATATAGTTGCTCACGACCTGCTGATCAATTCCCAAACCACAGCAGCACTGACCAGCTCCCCTCAGTTTTTATACTGGGCACGGTGTCATCAGGTATGGGATATACCTTTGGCTTGTTTGGATCAGCTGTCCTGGCTCTGTCCTCTCCCAGCTTCTTTCAGACCCTCGTTCTCTACTGGCAGGGCAGTGTGAGAAGCTGAAAAGTCCTTGAGTTAGTGCACTCACTGCTAAGCAACAACTAAAACATCAATGTGTTGTCAATACTCTTCTCATCTTAAATCTCAAACACAGCAGTCTTCATGAAGAACCCACATAGTCCTACAGGAAACCAAACCAAACAGGTTATTTATGGATATGAAGCAATTAAAAAAAACCCTCTGAAAAGTGTTACTAATCCTTAAATAAACGTTGAGATTAAAAACTAAGGCAGACAACTCAGCAGTGGCAGGGATGGTGACTGAGCTGGGAATTTATTAATAGAGTTTATTGCCTTCACTATAATGCGATTTCTTTTCCTGTGCATGATTCAAATAGTGTTTTTTTCTTAGTCTTGCGTCAATCTTTTGTCACAGCCTGAAGAAGTTTTGCTTAGAACATAACTCAGCCTTTATCTGAATTTGTTTGGTACTGTTCTCAAATATATTATTTAAAAAAAAGATGTATTTTTAGAGGAAGCTGCTGAAATTAGCTTTGAAATACATTTGCACTAAAATACCTGCTGCTTAACAGTTCTTTAGTTGTGAATGGTATTTATCTATCTTTGAACAAATATACCATAGGATCTGAGCTTTTCTGTAAGTGTGGAAAAGTAAATGAACCCTTAATCACACCTATTTTCCTTAAGGAGGAACAGCAAGCTTTTAAGGGCCATTATGGTGTATTCAGTAGATTAGATAAGCTTTCAACAATTCTCAAATCAAGCAAAAAAAAAGTCCAATGGTAGATATTGCTAATTTTTTGACATTTAATAGTTCAGTGACTATAAATCCTACTGTGAAACTATGGTAAAGAAGAATGAGGATAAGAATGTGTGATTATCACAAGTAAAAATGGGTTTAAATATAAGTAACAGGTTTAAATATCAGGAAAGCAGCAAAGCTTGCTGAATGTGTCAGTCATAATATTAATCCACGTTACTTCATTTTTCTTTGTACAACGTGATTATACAGTGAAGAGAAGTATTAAAGCTGACTGCTGCCTAGCTTTAATAAAAAGAGATATTGTCCTGGTTTGAGTTAGACCAGAACAAATTGTATTTGGTGCTTTTTGCTTTTCAGCTCAGCCTCTTCTAAGTTACTGCACTTTCTGCAGTTAACAGCAGATGTGTGCAGACAGTGTCTGCTTCTACAAGTCATAATGCGTGAAGTTTACAGTTACTGTTAAGGACTGGGATGCAGAAAGGCTCTAATTTCTCTTGTGAGATCAAAGGTCACTGCTAATCTTGTGGCTGACATTGGGGCACAGTAAATTAAAGGATGCACTCATGGGGAAGAGCAGACAGGACAGATGACCCTACACTGACCAACAAAGTGTTCCATCCTCTATGCCTCATATTAGGTGTAAAGCTGAGGGGCCACAGGGTCAGTCTCTCTAGTTCAATGGCAGAAGCTCAAGAAGGAATCGGTCCATTCTGTCTTCAATCCAAATCCACTCATTCTTGAATCCAGTTTCCATCTGCCACTGAGTCTAGTCTGGTACCTCCCTTACCACTTGCCCACAGCTCTGATGGTGATGTGATAGTCATCAAGGATTTTGGTTTTCATATTGATTTTATATATATTTGTATATATTTAACTTTGTAATTATTTTCATGCAGGCTGTTTTTGTTTTCCAAACCATAAGTCTCTTTTCTATATTCCCTTTCACCTCACATTTTGGGGAGGGAAAGGGGCTAATAAAGCAAGTCAATGATTCATCTAGTGGCCACCCTAGCCTCATTTTTTTTTCCCTTCAGTACTTTCCATGACCAGCAAGTAAAATGTGAAGTAGCGTATTTTGGTGTGATTGTGCTGTATTTGAGTATGGCATCATAGTGCTTTTGCACTTGTGGTACCCTGCATTTTGCTGTGCCGGCCCATTTATGATGACTGATGGATATTTATGATACCTTTGTGAGTGAATAAACTCGTAGAATGTCCCAGGACAAACACACTTATATGTTTCACACTTGATAAGAGAAGTGTCAGATCTAACAAATTTTTCCACAACTGATCAGATCCATTGACCTTTCAGATCATCTAGACCAGGGGTCCTCAAACTTTTTAAACAGGGGGATGGTTCACTGTCTCTCAGAGTGTCAGGGGCTGGGCTATAGTTTGTGCTGCCTGGCTTGTCCTGCCTGGGAGCTGGAGGGAGGGAGGGAGAGACAGGGGAGCTGCCCACCTCAACCCAGCCGCACAGTCGGCAGGAAGTCCTCTGCGGCTGCTCGGTTTCCAACCCCCAGCGGGAGAGAGGGGATACATACCAGCAGGCCCCTGATCTAGACTACTGCTTGATATCACCTTTGCTGCTGAGGGTACAAAACACGACCATCCCCTCCAGGATTGGATCATCTTTTACAAAAACACAAAGCCACAGTTCCTGTACCAAGCTTCCTAAAAGGGCGTGCAGCTGCTAATGTCTTCCTTTTCACTTCATCCTTGCTTCAAGCGCTTGCTCCAAGCACTGTCCATGACTCTGAGGAAGAAGAATGACAGCTGTCAGTCCTGCTAGACATGAAAATGTACTTGTGCATCTGCTTCAGACCTTTCCTCTACTGTGAGTAGTTCTTTTGGGCAGTTGGAGAGGTTCAGTATTAGCAGCAGGTACTGCAACATGAATTATTCAAACAAAGTTGGATGAATTCATCCTCAGACACCAATAATTTCTCAGTGTTAGTAGCTGCAGTGATGATGGAATCTTACTTCTACTTTCCAGAGCTTCTACTTGGAAAATGCTAGCAAAAATTCCTGTGCTTGTTCCAAATGTACAAGCACGCTGTTATGCTTTTTTTAATGGACTTAGCAGGACATATACCAGCTACTTTAACAAACTGCAGTCCCTCTTTGGCTGATAGGCACTCACAGGCAGCAAAAAGCCTATTATATGTAATCTAGTCTATTTTTAAAAGAAAAGTTTTTCTACACTGGTAAGAACAAAATAATTTCAGCCAGATTTTTTTTAGTAGGAATATTTTTTGTAAACTGAATTTCAATTTCCCCCCCCCCCCCAATTAATTACAGNNNNCCCCCCCCAAATAACTACTCAGCTGGAATTAAGTAGTCCTGGTATGGGAATATAACTTGGCAAGTGAGTCTGAATTCTAGAAGCATTGTGGACAGGTGACCTGGCAACTCTTGGATGAGAGTGTGTGTTTTATTAATGATTTGTCGTGAGGGCTGTGCGTGGAGTGGTGTGTATGGGAATAACAACGGGTGCTGTGCACTCATATGCTTGGTGTGACAACAGCTTCTCATTTATCGAGTACAAACAAGAGAAATATGATGTTTAAGCTTCATGTTTCTTAACGGGCTACTGAAATAATGATGATTTCTTGCATCTCTTGGGGCATTTTCTTGCAAATTAGTGCTTGAGAGTAAGTCAACCCTGGTGCAGTTATAAGAATTCCTTGTAAATCACTGCTGGTGGTTTGCTCGGAAGCATTGATCATTGATGGCAAAGGCTGGTGTTTTAGGCTATAAAACAAAAGAGAAAAGGAGGAATTAAGGTCATTAAATCATGACTGGAGGCATTTAAGAAGTGCTGGAGAAAGACAGTCATCTCTATAATCTGCCTGTCAGAAGTGAAGGAATGCAGTTTCTAGTGTAAAGCCTTGGGATTAAGTAACAGTCATGCGAGTGGCAGAGAACTTTGCCTTTGCAATCAAGATTAAAGGGCATTTGGTACATGCTCCTGATACTTACATTTCTTTATTTGAGTAATTTAAATTAAGATAACAGAAGGAAACACTGACCAGTGAAATTTACCCATAGGCTTACGGCATAGATGCATTTCCTTTTATAATTTAGGAATGTTTCTAGCTAATCTAATTTATAAAACACATTAAGAAGATTGCTACTGAGATGTTTTAATATGAAACTTATATGTATGCTGATAAAAAAGTGTAATTAGACTGCTGTTAATGAATCAGTTCTAGTTAAGTTTGGGTTTAATGAAAACAAGCCCCCTATGTAACTTAATAGATCATGTGATTGACACCCTGCGACTGTCCAGTTCTTGAGACATAAAAATGCTTCCCAGTCCATACATGTAGTTGCATAAATACCTTTCAGTGTGCTGTCTTCTGTTCACAGGTGACATACTATTGCTCTTGCAGTTGTCTACTGGAGAGGGACATCATACACACCTATGTGTCACTTTTTCTATGAATAAACGAGCAAAGAATCATTTAAGCAGGAAAAGACCTTTAAGATGATCAAATCTTACCATTAACCCAACTGCCCCAAGTCCACTGCTAAATGATAACTTTAAGCTCCATATCTATAGGATTTTTTAACACAGGGATGGTGGTTCAGTGGTCTCCCTGAGTGGCCTGTTCCAAGACCTGATGACCCTTTCAAGGAAGTTTTTCTAGTGCCTAACCTAAGCTTCCACTGGTGCAACATGAGGCCATTTCCTCTTGTGAGAATAGACCAACATCCACCTTTCTAACAAACAAACTCCTTCAGGTAGTTGTAGACAGTGATAAGGTGTCTCCCCAGTTTCCTTTTTTTTTTTCATACTAAATAACCCAAATTCTCTCAGCTGCTCCTGCTCCAGCACCTCAATGTCTTAACCTCCCAGAAGAGGACTGATGAATCATAGTCTGGACAGAACTTTCCAAATGCTCACTTGCTCTTCTGGCTAGCAAAAGGTTCTGCAGAGGGGCACAAATAGGAGACTTTTTTGGGGTTGGTCAGAACTCCATTATGAAAATCTTTTGGGGTATAAATAGAAATAGGTAAAGCAGAGAGCAAGTACCCCTGACATGGTGAATATTTACTGACTGATAAAGTGTAGGGGTCATCATCCTCTTGAGACTGGAAAATACCAACTGAGAATGACACACAACTGGGTACATACAGCTGTACAAGCAGGGAATTTAAGAATCATTATTGTGACATGCTATGGCTCATTCTAATTGAGTTAATCAAGCAAGGTGTGAAATAATGACTATTTTGTGACTCACTAATGCAAGCTGAACACAAGACCAAAATGGAAGAGTCTTAAATAGTGGCAAAAAATGTTTTTCTTCATTTTTGAAGTGCTTGAACTACTTTTACATTGTGACCACTAGAATTTTTAAGTTTCTTTTCTTGTATACAAGCAGCTCCTCTCTAGATAACTATTAACGTTCATGCATTGGGGGGGTTGGACTTTGATCTTTCAAGGTTCCTTCCAACCTCCAACATTTCTGTGATTCCGTGATTAACCAAGCACACACCCTGTTAGATTGTCTGATAAAGGTGATGAACTCTGATTGTGCTTGGAATACCTAGACACTGTGATCCTAATTACAGTTTCAAAATGGAAGGAAGATGACAAATTAGACTGCTGTGACTTACCTGGTTTTATTTTTTCAGCATCACTAGAAAGTCTCTCTCAGAAAAATAGAAACTGAAGTCCCTTGTCCCTAAATTCTCCTGGTACCAGAGGAATTTGGTCTTGCAATTCCATTATTGTGAGGGCTGAGATACTAAATCCAGTGCAACGTTGAGAAATTAACTCTGATACACTGATTTATCATCATTATTGTCTATTAGTCCATTCTAACCCCCTAGACCTTGTGACAAATAAAGTATTCCAGTAAGTGCACTGCCTTAAATTCCAGTTAAACTACATTCTGCTTTTTAAACTCAATTATCATGAAGTAAATTGTAAAGGTTCTTCCTGCTATAAGTATGAAGAAAATCGTAGTTGTAACGTATAGCAAATGGTGGACTCTTTGTATGATTTATAGCATCCTCTTGTATGTAGTTAAAGCAGGGTAACAGATTCTTAAGGTCAACAAAAAGTACTCTAAAAATAGCATGTAATCAATGAACAGATTCAGAAAGAGTGCCCCTTTTAATTTGCACAATTAGCCTTGTAAAACATAGGAAACTTTTCAGGGCTTAAGCTGTGCAAACAGAGGGAGTCAAAGCATAGTGCAAGAGAGCAGCCTGTAGGATCTACATTAGCTGTCTGTAGCTGAAGATGTTTGAATTGTGAAGCAGAACACTGAAGTTGGAGGAGCTGAGATCCCATTAGTAACTGATTTTCTTGGGTGTAGTTTCTCATGCAAGACTCTGCAAGGCACCCTGTATGTAGTTCATCTTTCACCCACACTCAAGCACCCTCTAGAAAAGCTGAACTCCATGGGATCCTCTGCCAGCTTATCCACGATGAAGATATTTCATGTTATAACCCATGCTTAAATGACAGCCTTAGAGTTTAGTAAATTCCTGGAGGATATCAGAGGTATAAAGTATGGCATTGGAAAGTGTTGCAGTGGAAAGGAAATCCACCTGGAAGTTACATATTTTAACTTTCATGAGGTGGCTGGTGTATCAGCAGAGCAGGAAAGATTGCATTTTGCCTATCAAAAGTTTGTGTCCTCAGAAACGTTGTGGAAGATGTAAACTAACAGCAAAGATGGATTTTCTTTTGAAAGAAAACGAACTCTATCATCTGCATATTTGTGAATAATTTGGTAAATTATGTACTTATGTATCAGGGAGTCTCCTTCACTGGAGATGTTCAAGACCCGCCTGGGTGTGTTCCTGTGTGACTTGGTCTGGGTGATCCTGCTGTTGCAGGGGGATTGGACTAGATGATTTTTTGAGGTCCCTTCCAATCCCTAATGATTCTATGATTCTGTATCATTACTAACAAGAGCCTCATGTACCCTCCTGTAGGGGAAATTAACTGAAACTTCAACCAACTAAAGTTGAAATCAGCAATCAGTTGAAATAACAGAGCATGACGTTGACTGAGGTGGTATTTTTCTAGAGGGCTGACAGCTGAGCTATATCTAAATTGCTGGAGAAAAAGGTATTTATGACTAGCAGCCTAAAAACTGTGTGGTGGTTACTTTCCTTCTGATAACCCTTGTCCCAGGCACTCTGAGGTCAATATGCTTTTTGCACTGTGCCCCTCACAGACCTGAGTTCTCTGAATCACAGCCACAGAACATTAGGGAATTGGAAGGGACCTTGACAGATCATCTAGTTCTTTCACAGAGATTCTCATTTTGGGGGAGTGTTGCAGAGTGGACAAAGTGTGTGTGTGTGTCTAGGCTTGGCCATAATTCTTTGCTTTAGGACAGTTCAGAACTTCCAAACGCTGCTAAATGCATTTTTGGTACCTTTACAACAGCTGTTTGCATCCGTGTGACTGAGGGTGTATAAACTCCATAGAGCTTTTCATTTTAGACTGTGTTATTTTGATCACTTTTCCCCATGAGTTAGCTAAAGAATAGTACTTATCAAATTAATATCTAAAAAGGGTCAACCATTAAATGAACTTCATTCCTCCTGGTGAAGCATTTGTTTCTCTTTTCAATTTTTTTGGGCTGAATTAAAAGGCAGAAATAGGTTCTGAGACCACAGCTTAGCAAGATGCGACCTTGGTGACCTTGAACATGTCCTTCTTTGCCCTACACTTTCAAGTCTGCCATATATTTCAAGTGCCCTCCTTACCATCCTGCTGCTGCACTCTGTGCTTTTGACATGATGCTTTTATGGAAATGTGCTAGTTACACCCTTCTTACCGTGCTCCCTCCAAAGGAGTGCTCTTCCACGTATTTATAGCCCCTTTTTTGCTTGCTCTTTGAATGGATTTTTGAGCAGTGATTGAATGAAACAGACGCGGCATGCCTGACGAATGGTGGCAGAGAAGGTCCTCTGCAATTTCCTCAGGTTCCATGAAAGCTAAGAGGTTCCTTACATGACTGCTTTCTGATGTGTTCTTTAGTTTAAAACAAACATCCTTTGAGATCTCCAGACGTGCTTCAGAGTTCCTGGTAACAGAATATTTTTGTAGGACGTTATTTTAATAGGGAACTTTATTTATGGACCAACACTTCCTAATCAGAGCCATATATAGGAGGGTCATCAACACTTCCTAATCAGAGCCCTATAGCTGAGTGTTGTAAATGAAGTGCCATTTAGGTGTGTGTGCTCTTGTCAATTTAAACTACTCTGTACCCTCCCATTTCCTTTTGGAGCAGTCATTTAGAGAGAACTTGATGCTGCAAGATGGAAATCCATAACTGTATGCTGTTTTGAATGCAAGCATTTAGATTTATTGGAACCTCTGTTTACAAAGTCATTTAACACATCACCCAGAAAAGACCAATAAGAAAGAGTTAATGGAACTTCCATGACACAAATTTTGCTTTGGTTACTTATTAACCCTGAAGTAATCCTTATTACTAATAATTGTTAATCCCTGCATGCATAATTTCCTTTACTCATCTTTAGGACCCTATTAAACACTGTATTTTGGTTTTTTTATTCCTAATGCCTTCATTTATTAGGTTCTTTTCACATCTGAGTATGTATTTAAGGGTTTATCTCAAAGTCACCAGTAAAAAACTAATTTTAGTCTTGATGATATTAATAGATTGAGATGGAAATTAGGTGTTAAAAGTTATTTGAAGATCTGGAAGCAACTGACTCATTGATAATTCTGCAAGGGCTAGAAGGGAGCCATCTGTATGCTTACATGAATTAGGTAATTAAATGTTTTTGAGGGTCTGGTCTGTAGAAGCTAAATATTTGACTATAAACTTCTGGCATGTTTGGTCCAGAATTCATGCAGGAAGTTGGTGCTAAAGCCAAGAGAAGAATTCTGATTCAATTAATTTTTTTCATCTTCCAGTCTCCCTCATCTGTCGCAGGTTTCCTCCATTTCCTCTTCATGCTTCATCCCTTTATTGAGACTGAACTGAGCCTGATAGATCAGCATCAATCTTCATCTTCCTCTTGCTTTATTATATATGTTTCCTTATTGAAAGGACTTTAAATGAAAATCCTTATAAGAAATTCCTGGTATAGAATTAATTAAACAGGTTGTTCAATTAATGGAATTTCATTTAGGATTGTTCAAATTTAAATTAATACTTTGCCTAGCAAGACTTAGTTCTCTTTCAGGAACGCAGGATAGGGAAGCGCTTCTCAAGCCGCTGAATTCTGTCATCTGTTAACAAAGAATCCTTTCATAAACTTGTTGATGTCCCCTGACACCGAGCTGACTCTGGAAGAAAACAAACATTTGCTGCCACAGATTGTTATAGAACCCCACTGGTCTCATGCACAGCTATAAGCTTCTGATTTTCTCAGGGTTGCTTTATATTTTTTCATGGAGAGCTTGGTTTAAATAACACGGTGCCAACCACTCATTATTTGCAATGAGACTGACAATGAACTTTTCCAGCTTCATTAGTACACATTGGTTTGCTAAAAAAACTGGAGAAGTGGATGTTCCCTTTCAATGAAGCTCCTGGAGTCAGTTGTTGGTGTCACAGTGATGAACACTCGATACTTCATCCATAATTAGCAACCTTTGAAAATGCACATTCCGGAGATCAGAGATGCATGTTCAGGAGACGTGATCAGAGCTGGGTGCTAGTCCTGTGATGCCCTGATTGAGGGGACCCTTGAAAGGCACAGCAAGGTGCACGTCCAGGGGAGCCCGCTGGACTGAGCAGCACTTGCTGACACTCCTGACAGCCATCTGCTCTGAGCAGAGGCCCCTTGCAGGGAGCACAGAAGACAAGTGAAACGATCTTATGGGTTGCAAGGGAAATGAAAAAAACAATAAGTGGCCCTCTAAGAGAAATTTTGAACCCACTTGGAGGCTTTAACTTATACTTTTAAACCAATTATATTTTAAAATATTCTGGCGGTTTGTTTTGACCTTCAACTCCTTAAGCACTTTCTGGTTTTCGTGGTATCTCTGCTTGTCTGAAATATCCCCACGGGAATGTAAGCTCATAATAACACATTCCATAGTAAAACTCACTATCATCTTAAATTATGAGATCATTAGAAAACAGACTGCACCTCTGAACTGTACCTGCTCAGCAGAGTTTTGCTTTGTGCCATTAACAGTGGTCTGGTGCACTGGCTAGGGTTTTTAGAAGTTCTTCTCTCTCCTAGCAGCAAGGAAAGCAAGTCCTTGTGCTGAGGATGTGCGTGGAGACCAGAATGTAAAAAACACCATCTGTGACCCAAACTGCATCTGTTCGTTGGCCACTAAGAGAGGAGGAAGGTTTTGATTTACTAGCCAGACAGTTTTCTCAATTTTCTTGTCAGGAAATGTCTTTAAACTGCAATACAGCTCTGACAGCTTGGCTAGCAGCATTTAGCTGTACTCCAGCAGCTTTTGGATTTTACATGCTGTATGCCTAGGCCTGTCAGAGAGACCTGTGCCAGACACAACACTTCTGAAATCATTTTTTCCTCCTTTTCCTGCACTTGCTGAATGTGAAGCCTTCTAGTCACTTCCTATGAATGTAAGTTGTTCCTCCCAGATGTGTACTTCAGTGTCACTTGAGTGTTAACACAGACTGAATGAGTAATCCTTTATCACTATCTAAAGAAAGTTGAAAAGCATTCCTCATGCAAGAAATGCATCACCAGCACACAAGTACTGTCAGACTCCCAAAAACACCAGTAAGCAGCTTGTTTTCTCTTTTTTGGTTGCTGTATAAGGTGATGATTGCCATGTATGTAGAGATAGTAATTTATTCATCATAATCATTTATTTATCATGCAGGAAAGAAATATTTTTCAAGGTACCTAATCAAGAGCCACTCACGTACGACTCTGTCGTAGACTTTAATTTCTTTTGACTTTTGATTTTGGTTAGCATTTGTCATACATGCCTTAAGGAGTCAAGATGCCAGGCATTTAGTTTAGACTTCCCACCTAAGCTCTCTTCCACAGAAGAATAAGTCATTCTTCCCATTCTGAAAGTGTTCCAGCCACATGAGGTGAATTACTTTCCAAAGATGCTTCTCTGAATGTTCAGTGCTTAAGATCTTGCGTGACCTTGCATTTCCTAACCTGCTGTCTTCTTCTTAGTGGATATAAATATAGGTGGACTTCTGGCTCTGTTGCCAGGTCAGCATGTAAAGTTTTGTGGTCATGGCTACTTTAATGGGTTGTATGGACAATTATGGAAATGCAATTTATTGTTGAGGAAAACCTGTGTGTGTTACCTGAGCTATAAACTTTCATGCCATCTGCCTTTCAGATTTGAAAAGACCAAACATAAGGCTAAATGTCTTTTTTGTGGCATTACTTGCTGCAATCAAAGCTCTCTGTTTTCTTTAGTAAAGTTTGGAAAATTCCCCAAAGCCCCAAGTGGCCAGGAGTTAGCTTAACTCTGCATTGTATGACCTACCTACACAGAATCACAGAACATTAGGGATCGAAAGGGACCTCGAAAGATCATAGGATCATAGGATGTTAGGGGTTGGAAGGGACCCAAGAGATCATCGAGTCCAACCCCCCTGCCGCAGCAGGACAAAACTAACAGTCCAGTCCTTCTCTTGGGTTTTTCCTGCTTTGTTTTTTTGCCCCTGCTGAAATTAGTCTCAATTCATTTGATAATCCCCAGTTGTTTTGTTGGAAGACATAGTGATGCTGGTTGCTCTTGATTTCGTGTACGTCAGTCATATGCCCGCTGTTTAACCCGTATTGTGCCTGACAACATCTGGTCTGTGCAGCTGGTTGAGTCACTAACTTGCCCTGTTTCATGTTGTGGTGGTCTTTCCAATGTGTTTTAGTGCCTGATTCGTTAGCACTGAATGGACTAGTGCTGCCAGTTACTACTCTGAAATCTAATTTTCAGAAGGTCTCTATTCTGTATGTAGAATTAGGCTTGTTTTGTCATATTTGTAACTTTAAATTTACCCATATTGGTGTTCATTTGCTTCCTAGCACCCAGTCAGCCTCATCTGTGGGGTGGTTTGTCTTCTCTGTCTTGAATATCTTAACCAACAGCTGTTTTTACTTCACAGTTCACCCCTTGTTCACAGCACTCATTAATGTACAGTTATAATTTTTACTTTCCATTGTCTGGTTCATATTAAGCGACTATTTCTTTCTGCTATAGTTCTGGAGAGCCTCTGATTTATACTTGCTGAAGTCACTACATATCCGTATTATTTTAGTAGTTTAAGGTCTATCTTGGATATTCTTGCTAGCAAATAAGAAAGGCATCAGCTGTGCTTACGATGTCTCCTTAAGTCTATTTTAGAGTAAGTTTAGCAAGATTCAAGTTATTCTACTGGAGAAATTCCACTTGTAATGGAAATCTTTCTGTGGGGAATCAATATTTGAGCTTACTTCACAGTAAACGTGACAGATACAGTCTGAGTTCCTTGTTATCTTCTGCCTCCACATGTCTTCTTTCCCTTTCCCTTTTTATTATTAACATGTAAGTTTATTACTTTAATTAAAAACTCCACCAAAACCCACCACAAACCAAAACCCAACCATATAAGAATATGGAGATGTCAGAAGCTGAACTGTTGATGTTTTGTCACTAGTGAGTAAAACCAACCTTAACTTTCAGAGATTATAAAAAAATAAGAGAAAACAGTGTGCTTTTTGAAGAGATATCATGAGGTATCTCTAGCCTTTTGTTAAATATTTTGACATAAACTGAGGGAGGTGGATCACTGGAACAGGTTGTCTGGAGATGTGGTTGTGACCTCATCCCTGGAGACATCCAAGGTCAGGCTTGATGGGGCTCTGGGCCATGTGGTCTAGTGAATGACGTCCCTGCTTGTTTCAGGGGGATTGGACTAGATGATGTTTGGAAGTCTCTTCCAACCTAATGGTTCTCTAGTTCTAGAGTCCTAGAGTAAAAAAATATAAATAGGATCACAGAACCACTCTGGTTGGGAAAGACCACTGGGATCATCGAGTCCAGCCATCTACTCTACCTTACAAGTTCACCCCTAAACCACATCCCTTAACATCTCATCCAAACCATCTTTAAACACATCCAGGGATAGTGACTCTACCACCTCCCCGCAAAGCCCATTCCAGTGCTTGATCACCCTTTCTGTGAAAAATGTTTTCCTAATATCCAGTCTAAACCTACCCTGTTGTAACTTGAACCCATTCCCTCATTGTATCTCTAGTTGTTTGTGAGAAGGGACCAGCACCAACCTGTCCACAATGTCCTTTCAGGTAGTTGTAGAGAGTGATGAGGTCTCCTCTCGGACCCCTCTTCCTCAAACTAAACAGCCCCAGCTCGGTCTCTGTCATTCCTTGTGAGATTTCTTCTCCAGGCCCTTCACCAGCTCAGTTGCCCTCCTCTGCACCTGCTCCAGCACCTTCACATCTCTCTTGTATTGAGGTGCCCAAAACTGGACACAACGCTCAAGATGTGGCCTCACCAGTGCCTAATACAGGAGGATGATAACCTCCCTACTCCTGCTGGCCACACTATTTCTAGTACAAGCCAGAATGCCATTGACCTTCCTGGTCACTTGGGCACACTGCTGGCTCATATTCATCTTCCTATCAAATTTCTCTTTCTGTCAACATTTCTATTTTCTGTCAACATTTCTGTTCACAACGCACTCAGAAATTAAATCTGCTCTGTGATGCTGGTCTTCTTTCTGCTGTTTTGGCTTGAGGGATTTTTTTTTCCCTAGAAGCTGAAGAGAACTGTTGATATGTTTGTCTCTAGTACTGGTTTTCCTGCTCTACACTAATGGGTGCATCTTTTCTCACACTCCCACTGAAGTCACGGGTCTTGTGATTTACAGTTTAAACTATTCGGATGGCAGCTAGTCGCTGTAAATGTGCTGGTACAGAGCCTTTGCACAAAGTTGTGGAACATATCATTCCTGGGACTTACGAGGATAAACAGAAAAGCTTGCAGTCACTGGGAAAAGCAGACATCTCCTTCAGAGCAATGCATTTTTATCTAGCTCACATTTCTTAGAAGATCATGGGTAGTCACTCATTTTTAAGACGATAGACAAGGTGTTGCTTGTCTTCACTCACCTCGGTTGCCCTTATATCTACATTATGCTCTCTCTTACAAAAGGAAGACCAACCATATCCTTTCACAAACTGTTTTGGTGTCTATTCAAACTTCTCCCAGGGGAACCCTGTTGTAACTTCTTTCCGGCTCTCCTCAGACCTCTTTTCAGCCTCTTTCTCACATTGTAATGTTGCTGTCAACTTGCCCCTATTTAAATTCCCAACAGCTTTCTAGAAGCAAACTTGCTTAAGCGGTTTTGCCAAGATCTGCTTTAACCATTTATCTCCTTACTTGTACGATAAGCTTCCACAGCAGATGATTATCCTGTATCCTTAGATTTGTAGTAAAACCTGAATACCAAGTGAATATGAGAAGTACTTCTAATGTATGACAAATCAACTAGAAACTGTAACCTGCTATAGCTACCTCAAATTGCAGGGATTTTCCACCAGTTTGTATTAATCCGGTTTTTTTATTGCAGTTTTGTCTGCTTGCACCTATTAAATTTACTGGAAAGGTGAGGAAGGCTTCCTGCAAGCTCAATTGTACTTCTAAGAAAAGAAAAATATAAAAGACATTGAATGATTTCTGTAAAAAGTTTTTTCTTTGCTCTTTCTTCAGCAAAGAGACATCAATTTATTCTTTTGTCAGCCAACTTTATTATCTTAGCAGATGACTCTGTGTTCACTTAATGAATCAAGAGGGCATTTTAGAGCCCTGCAACAACAATTAATAGCACATCAGCAAAGAAGCTCTACTTCGATCCTGAGGTGCCATTTTAATCAAATGGGGTATCAAACCCAAACTAGGATCATATTTGTGCCTGACATCTAGTGTGTAGAAGTGGTGAGCTTTTCTGAGCTCCCTGTGAATGAAAGCTCTCACAGCCACAATTCTCCACTTGCCATTTTTTACAGCTGTAATTGAAGGTGCCCAAGGTGATTGCTTAATCAGCTCATTCTCTAACACATTAAAATTCACCAGGACTTGCACAGCTACCTGATTCACTGGGGGAAATCTGAGGTAGGGCTGTCTCACAGAAATACTGCCTGGTTTTAGCACAATCTGTGCCTCACTGGATAATATCTGTCAAAATACTTCTCATCCTTGGAGAGCGTGTTAGCATAGTCTAAGTGCAGATATTACTTCTTTTCGCTGCCTCTAGGGTTGTTCTGTTAAGTCAAGTGAGTATGTGATTCACAGCTTTTAACCTCTGTCCCCCTGAGAGGCTCTGAGACAACATGGAGGCAGTTTCCAGCACAGATAATCTGCCTTTTCCACTCCTTTCTTTTCCTACTAAGTGGCTTCAATTGATTTTATCTAGTCCGCAGACTTTGGTCCTCACTGAAACAGGATCCTAATAAACATAGATTTTTTTTCCTGGGACACTTGAAAATGTGATTCCATGGTGATCTATGAAGTTACCATAAAATCACTGAATCATAGAATCACTTTGGTTGGAAAAGACTTTTAAGACCATTGAGCCCAACCTTTAACCCATCTGTCCCAGTCTCACTGCTAAACGATCTTCCTAAACTCCACATCTGCATGAATTTTAAACACACATGTTCAGGGATGATGAGATAGGAACTAACTCCCACAGAGATTGTAGTTTTCCCGTTTTCCTGAAGATGCATATTTAGCAGAACATCCTATCAGAATCAGCCTCTTTCTGTGCAGTATTAGTACTTTAGAGCTGCCCCCTAATTAGTGCATCCCTAGAGGTGCTATTTGCCATGATAAGAGTTAATTTCATATGCAGAAAGACCACAAAATATAGTAGTTGGATTTTTTTTAATGTTATGTATCTAAATAAGAAATAAAAGTGATTAGTTTTGTATTGTACACTACTAGTTCTTACTGTCTTTTCAGCACATCCCTCCTTCTGGTAATATGAAAGCCAACTGTCAAGTCCCCAGCAGCTTTCTAACTGTCAGTGTCAGCTTATTACAAAACTCCCAGTAGCTCTTCGTAGCTGTCATTCAGGTCATCACTCGGGGTGGTCACACCATATTATTCACTCCTAATTTGTCTTTGATGTTTTGCTTGGGTGACTCTCCTTCTAGTGGCCTGTTCTCTTCTTTGTTTACCACTATCATCTGGCACGGAGCCCGCACAGGAGGCAGCTCATCTTGCCCATGTAACACTGGCAGCCCTTTTGCACCAGCCAGGTGGAGTTTTGTGTGTACATTTAAACTACTAGTCTCAGCTTCTTGTGTTTGAAGACGTTTGAAACCCATCTGGACGGGTTCCTGTGTGACTTGGTCTAGGGGATCCTGCTGTGGCAGGGGGATTGGACTAGATGATCTTTCGAGGTCCCTTCTAATCCCTGATGTTCTGTGATTCTGTGGTAGAGAAACCTAATATCAGTGTTATATTCTTTTTAAGCTCTTAAAAAAAGATGTAAATTCTAATTAGATATAATATTCAGAATAAAATACATATTCACTTGATTAATTATCCGACTGTTGATTTTTCTAGCAGTGTCAAGGTTAAAGCTATCCTGTGGTATAATGCCAATGCCTCCCCAGCCTGACGCAGTGGTTCCTCTTGTTGCCCGTATTGAATTGTACGCAGCGGACCAATGAAGGCAACCTGATTGATCTATCTCGTTATGGTTTTGATGTCTTCTAAAGCAGTAGCTATAAAACAAGCTAACTGGAAAATCAAAGCTTTAGTGAACTCTGAGGACTCTTCGTCAAGCAGGTTGATCTAAATCTTGTTATTTTAAATGCAGATAGTACATTCGCAACGCATTTTATGTAACAAACATTGACTGTTTGTGAATAGCCTTCCTCCCCTGTTGAACATGGATCCTATTAAAGAAAAGTCTCCAAGTAGCTGGGAGCAAGACCTCCACAAGTAGTGAGTGCTTCATTACCATAATCTTCAGAGAGGCTACCCACCTGCAAACTCTAGGTTGTCTGGTTTTCCACAATCCCATGCTTCCCCATGTCTTTCATTTTGATCTTTCTCAGTTACTAGTTTGTGTAATTGGTGTCTCCACCTGCAGAGTTGAAAAGACCACCTCATAGAGTCAGCTCATGTAAGGATTGCTCTGGGAAGAAAACAGTTTCTTTGGTTTTGGTCAGAGGAAAATGGAAAATTCTCTGTGACTTTCTACGAGCACGTTAGTTGCAAGCACTTGAAATCAGTAGAGACTTACTGTTAATTTTATGCTTTGAGATTAGATGATAAAGATATGAAGAAAGTCCTAGGGTTCTTTCTCAAAGCTAAAAGTGTAACCCTCTT
This sequence comes from Rhinopomastus cyanomelas, assembly GCA_013400115.1. Taxonomy (NCBI): domain Eukaryota; kingdom Metazoa; phylum Chordata; class Aves; order Bucerotiformes; family Rhinopomastidae; genus Rhinopomastus; species Rhinopomastus cyanomelas. The sequence continues at coordinate 512,714 of VXBP01008282.1, read as the reverse complement.
TGTGCCATTTCTGAATGCAACTTTAAAATATTTTGACTGGAGAACCAATTCACAAAGCTAGTGGGTGCCCTTGAGAAGCTCGGCTTGATTTGTAATTGAGTTTTTATGTTTTCTGCAGAGATCCCTTTAGAAGTGTTAAAGCTGATTTAGGATGTCTTAAGTGAAAGTTTATCTCACTAGTTTAATTTTAAGAAACAAAACACATTGATCAGGTAAAATTCAAGTGCATTGGTTCATTCAGTTTGATCCTGTGGTTCTGAATTTCTGCAGTTGTAATAGCACTCTCTGCCCTTTCTGAGCTACAAAGGTATCGCTCCGACAAAATGAAGTCCATCAAGCAACCACTGGGAGGAAGAAGGAAAGTAATTGAACACAAATATTGTCAGACTGCCTTTCACTCTGTGCTAGGTAACGATGTAGAGGTTAGTGGTCTTGCAGAATTAGAACTTTCTGAATTTATTTCCTCCTGAAATGTTTATGAACAAATGTGAATGCCCGTGTTTGGACTTGTCCTAATTTCAAACCCAAGAAAACTGACGCCTTGACAATCTCTTTGCAATGGCTCATGTCTGGACCATGGCAAGCAAACCTCTGAGACAGGAGGTCTCAATGGCATGTTTCCCAGCCATGAGCAAGTCTTTGACCACTATCTCTTTGTTGTCCTCATCTTATCTGTGGAAAGGGCAGAGTCATTCCAGAAGATGCTTCTCTGGTTCTTCAACAGGCATGAGAGGGAACAGATATTTTCTCTGTATTTTCAACAGATGAAGTCAGTTCAGAGAAACTGATAATTATTATAGTAGAGAAAATCTGCATTTTAATCCTATTGAGTGTAATGGAAGGAAAAAATTAGGGAGAAGGAATGAACATCAAACAGCAGACAGCACATATTGCAACCTCACTAAAATCAGAGTGCTCCTAAGGCATGTGCAAGAGACCTTTCAATGTGAAACTGTGTGAGGAAAGTTGCCTTTCACCCTTATTTACATGGGAATTTTTATTGTAAAGAACACTGAAAGTAAATGTGGCACAGTTTTTTTTAATCTGATTATTTGATCTTTCCGCTATCAGTTCTTCAAAAGCAGCTTGATATTTCAACTACACTTGTATGACGAAATCTATGTTAAGGAAAGAGGCCAGCCTGGGTCACTCCACACACGGACCATCTTACTGCAGACAGACCTGTTTGGTAGGTGGTCTTTGGTAAATATTTGGTGGAAACTTCTTCCATGAATGTGTTTATAACCTTTGGGAGGACTTTTACTGCTTTGGCCAGCCAAAATGTCCTGGGGCAATGTGTCCCATAGTCTAATGGCCACTTGAATAATAAAAATAATAAAATAGTAACAATAGTACGTGCAATAATAGATAAAGTTATGATAATCAATATGTAAAGCAAATAATAATAACAACAACAACAGTAACAACAGTGATAATAGTAAAGTATAGGTTTCTGTCTTAATTTTGCTCCCTCTAAATTGAGTCTCCTGTCTCTTATGTCCTAAGAAACAATGAATTCCTGGTCACCTTCTCCTTTATTCCACGGATATATTTGAAACAAATATTTATCAAAACATACACATATGAGTATTGTTTGTACCCAAACAACTCAGTTATTTTATCTAGTTCAATAATAGAAAAAGCCAAGCCACGGAATTTTTGCAAGAAGGCCAATTTTATAATTACTCTGATGTGAAATTAGCTACCAATTTACTTGTAAAACCTTATCAAATGCCATTTTATGTGTGAAAAAAACAATGCTGTGATTTGGGAAGGGCTGCTGTTTTTCTCAAGCACATCTGTGTGAGGTTGAATCTATTGAATCTGCTTTAACTGCAAAACTGATAGTTGACTTCAAAGGATATGTCCATAATTCTACTTGATTGATAAAAGTCATAAATGTGTAATGTCTCTACTTTAACTAAATAATGTAAAATTCAATATATTAATGAGAAGTATGGAATGGAAATGGTTCAATCAATGCATCTGCCTCACACTTCACTTTCTCTGCGCACGTGTGAGACAGAGATAAAACGCAGCCCTACTGGATTAATTAGATTATATTGCTCTTCTCCTCTCCTTGTAAAATCAGTTCCAGCTAATTTTTAACACTTCCCAGTCTGGCTATAGAAAAAACTGACTCTGGCACTGGGAAGTTTCTTTATGATATCTCAGCTGTGGTCAGTCTGCCTGGTTGTGATTATTCTGGGGTACTGCTCCACGTGCAGCCCTTTGTTTAAGACCAGTCTTTTTCCAGACCACTTATGCTTTAGAATTCTCTGAGAGAGGAAGGATGACCTCCCTAACTAACTGCAGCTACGTTAAGGTGGTGGATGGAAAGAGTTTAGATCCAGCTGAGGTTTACCTGTTTTACTTGCTCTCGAGCAGGGCAGGTTCAAGGACTGCTTGCGACAATAGCTTTAGGAGGAGGAAGTTTCCCCTGCTCAGGTCAATTAGGGCAGTACCTTTAAAGTCTTGATTATTCAAACGACAAATTAGGCACTTTTCTGTTGATGAGGGCATTCAAAAAGAAAAGGAATAATGATAGCTGGTGATTGAGGATGATTTGCATCTGGAATGTGTATGGAAGAAAAAATTCAGTAGCCTGATGGAGATTTATTGTGGTGTGCAGCTTGGTGTCTGTGATGGACAAAGTGTGTGCTTGCGAAGCCTTGGCGAGTGGTTGGTGTGTTTTTGTCTGTAAACCACTGCATAGTTCCTGCCATAAAGGAATGGGCTCCTTTCAGGAGGAATAACATGGTTTTTCTGATGTTTGGTTCCATAAATTTGAAGTTTGATAACTAGGGACTACAACTTTCCTTATTTTATCTCTGGTTTTGTCTTTTAGTCTACAATTAAGTAAATGAAGCTTGAAATGTGCTGTGTTGTAAAAGCTCATTCTGGTGATAGGTAGTCTGAGCATGACTCATCAGGACTGTATATGGGAGACAGTGATGGAGAAAATTACACTGCAGGCTGTATTGTTTAATTGGGGGAACTGTATGACCACATTACAAGAAGGACTTTGAGGTCCTGGAGCTTGTCCAGAGAAGCTGGTGAAAGGTCTAGAACGCGAGTCTCATGAGGAGAGGCTGAGGAAACTGCAGTTGTTTAGGCTGGAGAAGAGGAGGCTGAGGGTAGACGTCACTCTTTGCAACAACCATAGAATCATAGAATTATTAGGGACTGGAAGGGACCCCGAAAGATCATCTCTAGTCCAATCCCCCTGCCACAGCAGGATCCCTTCACTGAGGAATTTATAGAATCGGTATCACTCGGGGTTGGAAGGGCCACCTGATCATCCAGTTCCAACACCCCCCAGCATGGGCAGGGACACCCCACTCTAGACCAGGCTGGTGAGAGTCCCATCCAGCCTGGTCTTAAACACCTCCAAGGATGGGGCCCAACCAGAATGGTTGTAGAGGTGCAGTGGTCAGTCTTTCTCCCAGGTAAGAAGTGGTAGAACTGGATGCCCAAGACAGCTGGCTAACTTTCAAAGACCACCTTCTCCAAGTTCAGGAGCATTACATCCCTACAAAAGAAAATTAAAACTTTCATTCATTGTAAGGAAGTCTGTGTGGCCCGATGACTTGGTAAACAAATGTTCTTCCTCTTAAATTTGATTGAATATACACATTTAAAGCTGTAACATAACATTTTAATAGAGCAGGATGACTAGAAGCCAGCAGTGTGCTCTTGTAGCCAAGAGGGCCAACAGCATCCTGGGATGGATCAGAAGGGGGGTGGTTAGCAGATTGAGAGATGGTTCTTCTCCCCCTCTACTCTGCACTGCTGAGACCGCATCTGAAGTATTGTGTCCTGTTCTGGGCTTAGTTCAAGAGGGATGTGGAGCTGCTGGATGGAGTCCAGCGTAGGGCAATGTGGGTGCTGAAGGAGGTGGAGCACCTCCCTTATGAGGAGAGACTGAGGGAGCTGGGTTTCTTTAGCTTGAAGTAGAGGAGGCTGAGGGGTGACCTCATTAATGTCTATAAATATTTGAAGAGTGGGTGTCAGGAGGATGGAGCCAGGCTCTTTTCAGTGTCATCTAGAGATAGGACAAGGGGCAAGGGTTGTAAGCTGGAACAGAGGAGGTTCCACTTAAATATGAGGAGGAACTTCTTCCCAGTGAGGGTGATGGAGCACTGGAACAGGCTGCCCAGGGAGGTTGTGGAGTCTCCTTCACTGGAGACGTTTAAGACCCACCTGGCTGTGTTCCTGTGTGACTTGGTCTAGGTGATCCTGCTGTGTCAGGGAGTTTGGACTGGATGATCTTTCGAGGTCCCTTCCAATCCCTAATTATTCTGTGATTCTATTAACGTGCGTAGCTGTAGCAGTTTGCAAGTTAAAATTTCCCGTTGTATAGGGGAGCCTAAAGATTTATATAAAAAGAACATGTTACAGGCAGATTCACAGGCAAAAACTACCTAGAAAAAACGAAAAGAAACCACCAAAAGTCCAAGCAGTAACTACACAGCACCAGGAATAATTATTGCTTTGTTTGCAAGAGCCACATGTGCAAGATACACTTAAATTTTACAAGTTTTGTCTCAATTAAAGTGAACACTAAAATGCCTGTTTTTATATGTGTTTATAACCAAGGTTCCTAATTTCCATAACATGAAAAAAAGTACATACTTAGGAAATTAAATGAGTTCAATAGACATAACACAATAGGGTGAAACCAGTTGGTTTCTAAATGTTATCACTCTGAAGTAGTGGACACTGGGAATTGTGTTTTCTGTGCATGTGTTATTGACCAGTTTTAATGAAAAGCAGTAAAAACAAAGCACTAAACTAATTAAAATACAGAGTGGAGGAAAGGGTTTTGTGGTATGTTTAGAATTGCTTCTAGGGTTCATAGGTTTCCTATGCTGGGATAAAATACTCAGAGAAAAATAAAGATGTCCATTCTGAAGCTTAAAATAAGTATGTTATTTTAAATACTAGGCACAAAATGATTTCTGAAACAAGCATTTCTCCTTTCTCCCTCTGCACAGGCTTTCAGTGAAAGGGAATTGCATCCCTCTTACACGGAATAAAAATTGGTTCCTTTCTTCTCAGCGATGAGAACTAGCTGAAGTTTGGTTTTATTGATTTGTAAATTCCAATAAGTAAGAGCTGACATCTCCACAGTATGCCATAGGATGAGATGTATTTATGTTCCCCTGTGTAAATCCCCAGAGGTAGAGATGAAGAGCTGTGTATATATGTGTCTCTCTGTGTGCAATTTCAAAATCTCTCCTTAGAGTCTGGTTTCAAATTTATAAACCTGGTAACCTTGTGCGAGCGGAAGTCAAGATTAGAGAGGGATGATTGTTCTCTCCTGGACCGTTCTGCCCTGCTGGAGTTTATCTGTGCAATTAATTTGATTCACCTTTTTAAGACATGTCCACTGGAAGTAGGTGCATTACTGAAACGTGCACATTGCAGAGAATATATTTGTGGAAACTTGCTTTAAACTACTGCTTCCCCTATTTTTTTCCTTCAGGCTTTCACAGTTCACTACTGCGAACTCATGTAGGAGATGCCAGATGTTTAGAAATATTAATATTGCAAAGGCATGCAACTCTCCTGCTGGGCCACAAAGGCACACAGAGAAAACCAATGAGCAGTGCAGCTAAAACCTTTCGGTTCATTTAAATTTAATAAGCTCAGAATTTGTAGATGTTATAAAAGAAGCAACAGACAGGGGCATTTTATTGGTTACTTTTTCATGTCTACAGCTATTTTGGGCTTCTACGCTGTAGTGCATTGAGGTAGGCTTCTCAAATGAGTCTTGCTAGAGCCAGTAGAACTACTTATGATAAGAGAGGAAGACTTATTTGAATGGATATGGATCAACGTGGAGGTCTGTGTCTGTAGTCATACTGCAGGGATCAGAAATCCATGTTTCTGCTGCCATATTGGTGACCCAAGTGGATACCATACCTCANGTTCATTTAAATTTAATAAGCTCAGAATTTGTAGATGTTATAAAAGAAGCAACAGACAGGGGCATTTTATTGGTTACTTTTTCATGTCTACAGCTATTTTGGGCTTCTACGCTGTAGTGCATTGAGGTAGGCTTCTCAAATGAGTCTTGCTAGAGCCAGTAGAACTACTTATGATAAGAGAGGAAGACTTATTTGAATGGATATGGATCAACGTGGAGGTCTGTGTCTGTAGTCATACTGCAGGGATCAGAAATCCATGTTTCTGCTGCCATATTGGTGACCCAAGTGGATACCATACCTCAATTCTGCAAGAACATCCATCTTAAAAAAAGCAGAATCAGTATTCGGAAGGACTAAATAATTTTGTGTTCACAGTCTAGAGGGTGACTGCTGTTATGTCCACGAGTGATCCAGTTTGTATAGAACTGTTAGAACTTCGAGGAGCAATAACTCTTAAATTCAGAAAATACCGGTGTCCTGATTACTGGTTTGTGTTCATTGGGAATTACAGGTTACAGTAACTTACTCTTATTGAGATTTCCTTTTCCTGGAAATAAATACTGAAGTAAAACCTTACCCACACCTGGTTTTTTATGTGCAAAATATGTAATCTGTTCCTAGGTTTTCCTGGTGTGACCTTCTCTCTTCTGCTCTTCCACTTACTGAACATGCTGAGGTCAGTAATTTTGTAGCTGCTAATGGAGTTGGCCTGAACCTGAGAATTCTGGTTTTTAAGAACATTGATAAATCAAAGTCTAGACTCATTCTAAATAAAAAACAAGGCAGAAAACCATCTCACAGCAAGAGATTAAGGAATATAGTTTAGACATCACTGAATCAAGTACTTGTGCATCAAATTGATGTTTTCTGGAGCTGTGGTTGACTGAGACTGCTGTTTGTGTTTTATTTAAGGAAGCCAGATGATTTTTGTAAAGTTCCAGTTTACTCCACTGGAACTGCTATGTGTCCTGGTTCAAGATGCAGAGCACAGAGTCTAGGTTTCTGCCTCTGTTGCAGGGAGAAGCAACTGAAACCTGGTTTGTAGCAGGGCTCATCTGATGTTGCTGAGCACAGGGGAGAGTTTGATTCTAAATGGCCTTTTTCCTAAGAAAAACCAGCTATCTCCAGTAAAACCCCCTACATTTATAAGGATACAGTCTTAAAAAACATAAGTATTTTTAAAACAAACATTGTGAGTTAATATACTCTATTTTCTGCAGAAAAGAATCAGAAATCAACCTCTGTTCCCACCAAGAGACTGTTTACAGGTTTTTACTGAAGGCATCCTCATTTCTTTCTCACCTAATCAGTGTCCCCCACCCTCCTAAAGCCCATCATATTCAGGCACACAAAGCAATGAAAGTACCAGTGGTATCAAAAATAGTCAGCACCAGCTGTACAGAGAAGTGGGATATGTAGAGCCACAGGCTTTGTGCTTTGCTGAAGTTGAAATACAGTAACAGGGAATCTGAGTAGAGCTAATTACCCCAAAGATGCATTGTTGGGAACCCTTGAAGCAGATTATTCTGAAACATGAAAAGCAGGAATGATTAATTTCTCTAGCAATAGGGAATGGATCTAGTAGTGAGAATATTAATAAAGGATCAATCAGTAACTAAATAAGCTTTTTAATGCTTAGTTTAAACATTTATTATGTGGATTAAAATGTGGCTAACTGAAATAATCTCCTTTCCAAAGTGGCTGTGAATAATGACAGATGTCTTTGCTGTACAATGGAAATTACCCAGATCACTGTAGCTCTGATGTTGTTGTACTCAAGCATCAAAACCATTACTAGAGAACAACAGCTCTTCCATATGGGTTGTATAACAGACAAACAGATAAATGTTTCTTTCACAAATAACAGCTCTTGTTCAAATCAGTATCAAGCAAATAAGAGTCTAAAATTGTATTTTTTTTAAGCTATGAGATTTCGATAAAATTATGAACCAATACACAGTGTTTGCATCTTATCAGGGTGAGCAACTACCAATCATTTGAGTTTTCCAAACTGCCTTATGGACCTTAGGGATGCTTTTGACTTCCATGACAACCTGTAGCTCCGATGATTTTCAAACATTAAGCACAAGTTTTCATTTTATATGTGTTACCTGAGTTTTTAGTGGGCCACCCCTTAGTTCATGTTTCATACAAATAATGGAGCATCCCATCTTCCCCACAGGCTTCCCCTTTCTTTTGCAGAGCAGAGAACCTAAAAAATCAGTGAGGGTTAAGCCAGAGGGAAAAGTGAGACCATTAGCTAACAGTAAGTACTCAGGAGCGTGAGCGCTGTTTCAGTCAAGAAAACACTCACTTCACTCTCACCGTGAAGATCTTTCTCATATTGATGTGGAACCTCCTACGTTCCAGCTCACACCCATTGCCCTTTGTCCTGTCATTAGATGCCACTGAGCAGACCCTGGCTCCATCCTCCTGACATCCACCCTTCACACGTTTATAAGCATTAATGAGGTCACTCCTCAACTCCATTTCTTCAAGCTCAAGAGACCCAGCTGCCTCAGCCTTTCCTCATCAGGGAGATGTTCCACTCCATCATCTTCATCCTTTCATTTCTCTATTTGCAACTATTTTCCACATTTTGTTTCTTCTAAAAGTCTAAGACATTTTGAGAAGTTAAAACCAGGCTATACATTGCAAAGGAAGAACCATACCCCAGACAGAATGAAGAGGACTGTGTACAGAAACATCTCTAGAAACTCCATAAATGGAAGCAGACAATGTACCCTACTTAATTGTTTCTGTAAGTGTGACTTTAGTTAAGGTGTTACCTTGTTCAGAACATTATCTATTTTTCACAGAAAAGTACCTGGAAATGGGACTGTGGCTGAAAATCTGGTTAAGGTAGAGGTCAGTTTAAAATGAAGGTTTTAGTCGGGGGTTGAGAAGTTTCTGTGGATTTCAAGTGATGTTTTCTTGGGGCAAGGTTTTCCATCTGGTAGTTTCCACTTCCAAGTATAAATTTCACTATTTACACTGTATTTTTTCTTTTTCTCTTTGTTCTGGAGAAAACATTAAACTGTATTTAGGTTTTTTTGTAAGAAACAAAGTAACAGGAAAAAATTTTCTCAGTTGAATAGATACCCCAGGAAGAGGTCAGGAAAATAGCAGGGGAAGGAAAAAAAGCTGTCTAGCAACAACAGAAATGAGAAAGTCTTGTTTGAAATCATCCTGGTTGTCGTGAAGGTCTGCGACGGCGGAGCTCCAAACCTGTGTCTCTGTAAAGCATGAAGCCACCGCTAGATGGTGCTCAAGAACACAAGTAGTCCCGCGGGCTTGTAAACGCCGTGGACTAACAGACACAGAGGATCGCGTTTGTCACGGTGTTCGGTGGCTTAGAACTTCTAGAGGTTTAGTCTCTGATAAAATTGCTGTGAAGTTCCCAGTAGGGAAGGAGAGTTATTTGCTCGGAACTGCATGCAAAAGGACCGAGATTACCGGTGAGTTTCCCGGTGCGGGTTGGACCTGGTGATAGGCAGTGCCTCAACACTCACTCAATTCCAGAGGCAAAAGTCTTCTCCAGAGAAAGATGCTTTTATGTTCTTGGCCACAAAAGGTCATCCCACTCTTCCTCAGAAGGTCTTGGAGCTGTTAAATATTTATAAATGGAGGATCACATGGGTTCTTGAAACAATGAGCAGGATTTGAGGGATTCTCCACTGTAATGGTTGTGAGAAGTCCAGGATGAGAAGTCTGATTTATGTCCTTTGTTCTTAGCAACTCTTCAGTCTTTCAGTCTGAGACAACAGCTGCTATTCAGTTCTTACAGAGCCCTTGGGAGAGATATCCGGATATCTTTAAGCAACGGAAAGTGAGGAGTTTGTTTTCCTTATAGTGTGCCCTCTAATCACCAAATGATTCCACACACAGTCCATCAAGTTTAAAAAGAAAGCAGCAGCACCAGCTTTATACTGCATGGGACTCTACAGACCAGGTTTGCTCTGAGATCAGAGAAAGATTCAACCACACTCAAGACCATAAACAGAGTACATTTCAGACTGTAGGTAAGAACTCCTGTTGGCCAACACTGGTTTTGCTCATGAACCATGAGGAATATGGACAATGGCAAGAGGTACTGGTTTAACACCAGCCAGAATCAAAGGTGGTGATTCTAGGTTCCTGCTTCTACTTTAATCCAACACATCTCACTCAGATACTGTTTTTGACATTCATGAGATAAAACTCACTGTGAAATCTCTACGTTCATCTGTTCTTTCTACACATTTAGTGGGATTTTCTGACTGTGAGTGATAAATCACCATCATAAAAATAACTAAGGGAAAACATATCTATTAATTTTGTCTGTAAAGAGCGATGGGGGTATTACTCTTCCTTTTCGAAGAAAGCAATTATTGACTGCCTTTCACTGAGGAAGCAGAACTCAGCTCAGCTTGCTGAGAGCAAAATTATGTCTATTTTCCACAGCAAGAACAAAAGAGGTTTAGAGTGGACAATGAAGAGCATCTGAAAGAAAGGCAGCAAAACAAAAGCGATGAACCTCTTTTTGTTTTTCTTTTGGAGAATGTCTCTGGCTTAAGAAAAGGGAAAAGAATGAAAAGCTTCTTTGATTGATTTTGCAACTAATAGAATAGCACAAAAGCACACTAATTGCTTTAAAATGGAGAAGGAGGACTTAATTCAAAATTGGCTTAAACATATTCAGCTTCCACTGGAGTTAGCAGTAAGTGAAAACTATATTTTCACTGCCTTCCAACAAGTGTGTTCATGGAAAAGCACAAACCATGAGTTGTATGGAACTCCCATCAAGAGGCCATCCTAGTTGAGAAACCATGGCAGATCTCTTCACAGGAGAGGTGTTCCAATCCTCTGATCATCCTCATGACTCTCCTCTGGACCCACCTCAACATTTTCATGTCCTTCTTACATTGAAGACTCTAGAACTGGAAGGTGAGGTCTTACAAGAGTACAGTAGAGCGAGAGAATTACCTCCCCTGATCTGCTCATGACACATGTTTTAATGCAGCTCATGACACTGTTGGCTTTCTGGCCTGCACTCACACACTGACATCTCATGTTGAGGTTCTCATCTACCAACACTCCCAAGTCTTTCTCCTCAGGACTACTCTCAATCCATTCACCACCCAGTATGTATGTGTGCTTGGCAGTATTGTCTACAGTTCTGGGCCCTTCAGTTCCAGATGGACACAGAACTGCTGGATAGAATCCAGCACAAAGCCACAAAGATGTTGAAGGAAGTGGAACATCTCTCTGACGAGGAAAGGCTGAGAGAGCTGGGTCTCTTGAGCTTGGAAAAAAGGAGACTGAGGGGTGGCCTCATTAATGGTTATAAATATGGAAAAAGTGAGAAGATGGAGCCAGGCTCTGTTCAGTGGCATCCAATGATAGGACAAGGGACAATGGGTGTAAACGGGAACATAGGAGGTTCCACATCAATATGAGAAGGAACTACTTCTTGGTGAGGTTGACAAAGCAGTGGAACAGGCTGCCCAGGGAGGTTGTGGAGTCTCCTTTTCTGGAGATGTTTCAAACCCACCTGGAAATGTTCCTGTGTGACTTGATCTAGGTGATTCTGCAGCTGCAGGGGAATTGGACTGGATGGTCTTTTGAGGTCCCTTTCAATCCCTAGCACTCTGTGTTTCTGTGATTTAGTGTTTGCCCTGACCCCGTTGTAGGACCTTCCACTCAGACTTGTTGAAGCTTATGTGGTTTGTACAGGTTTCTATTCTGTCAAGGTCCATCTGGATGGCCCAAACAGGAGTGAAGGAAAGTCTTTCCTTCTGTTGTCACAAATTCCAGGTACATTCTGCGTAAAAGCCAACCTTTCTTCGCAGCGGTGGCACACAAATCAGCATTATTGTTCCACACAACGTGCCAAAATGGATAGTAGTTAACACCCGCTTCCTATCACTTGTGCTGCTTCTTCGGGGCTATTTTCAAGCCCCAGTGCTCTTCAGCACAGGAAGGTGAGTAAGATGTCAATGGGATAGATTTAGTGCTTTCGGGATCTGTGTCATTTGTAATATTTGCCAATTCTTGATTAAGCAGATCGACATGCCCAGGCTCTCAAGGTCAGTTAAATTAGATAAGGATGTAAACAACGGTGAGGAAGGTGTTCTTGAAGATAACATGTAAGCAGTTTGAAAATGTTTCGCTTGATATTTAAAGCACAAATCTCTGGACTAGTGTGGAAAATGCTGGAAGCAACAGAGGCCATTTGCTGAACCTAAGCGAGATAGATTAGGTCAAACCAAATGGAAAGATATGGAAAAAAATTGACTGAGTTGTGGAGTAGTACAATCTGCAAGATATTGCTGCAGTACAACCCTTGTATTTGAGTGCCTTTAGCTTTTATGCGTTAGTAAGGCCATGGCTGGGTCGGGGCTTCACTCTGAGGTTAGAAGCTCGAGTAACAGCTCTCTGCAGCTGGAAGTGGATTTGGTAACGTGGTCAGTAGCAGCTTCCCCTGAGTCAGTTCAAAATATACAACGAGAAAAAATATGTCATTTGTGGTCAGGTACAGCCTCATCTCTCTCTGTCAGAGGAGGGTGTTAAATTCACTTCTGGATAAATTTCATCTCTGGCTCATTATTTTGCTCCTTTATGCTGCATTTTGCCTGCTTAAATTCCTGCTGAGTGCTTCAAAATTTGCACCGTATTTTATCCTGAAAGGATAACTACTTCTTTAGCTGTGACTTGAGAATTCTTCATTTGGATACTCATTTACTTCATCAGGGAATGATGGAATGGTAACGCTCAACTTTTAGCTTCCAGAATTGAAGAGCTGCAACCAGGCAGCGATTGTGAGGGCAGGCATGGTGGCAGATAACACAGCACGCAGCACTGAACGCTTCTTTTTCTGTATGGTAATTGAGTCTCTATAAATTATAGGCTGTGTGGTTCAACCTTTTTTTCATTATGACTGGGCATTCTATAATCACTGCAACATACATTAACAGCAAAGCCTATAAAAGGAAAGATGATTAGCCATGAAATACTGTGTTCATTTCATGTGAAAGGACATCCAAATTGACTAAAATGCATGAGATAGGTTTATGAATACCAATGGCTGTGGAAGCAGAAATACAGCAAATCAGAAGCAGCAAGGGAGGTGCTGGCATAAGCTGGAATCATATGGGGCCATAATACATGCTTTACACTTTATTACAATTTTCCAATTAGCTGACTGCTGGAAAACACCCTGGTTTAGTGAGTTAGCAGCACAGTTTGCTGCGGCTGCGGGGTGTTAGAATGCAGAGACAATCGTGCCATATTGAGAGTGTTATGGACAAACAGTGCAGAACCACCCATGTAACCTTTCAATAATTAAAATTTTCTGCTTTTCTAAAATGCTTTCCAAGTGCTACATCAGGTTCAGGACCCTGCTCGTGCCTTGTGTGCTGAAAAGCCTTAATGGTTTACGTGCCATTTATAGGAAACCTTAATGAAAAGAATATTGTGGAAATGACAGTGGTATCTCCCCTCCTCAGTTCCCACATGAGCCTGTGAAGCATCTCTGTCTGAGCAGCTTACGGATAATAAATGCATTGTGTAAATTAAAAGAAAACAAATCCTTTATAGTCACTGATTGTATCTCCAGAATTTGCAAAGACTAAATCAATGTGCTGATGGAAGTTCTCAGGGAGTCAGCTCAGCCAAATCCTTTTCCCTCTTTCTCTCTTGCACTAAGGTTTGTGTTTCTGTGTTGTTTTCTGTTTGTTTTTCCTAGTACAACTCTGAGAGATACCTTAAGGAAGGTCAAAACATAAGGTTGTGTAGATCACCGTGTTTCTATAAAACCTTGTAGTGATTTACACCAAGTAAATGTCTGGGTGTAGAATTACCAGTAACTGCTATACCAGAGACAGGAATCAAAACACAACACTCTCTTCCCCGGCTCTATTGCAAGGTCCTCCACAAACTTTTTCAATGTGACTCCTTCCCATGGGCTACAGTGTTGGTACCTTCTGTGGTATACAGTCCTTCAAGAATAGTCAAGAATAGCAAATGTACTCCATCGTGGACTCCTTTCCACAGGATCAGAAGTCCTACTGGTAGCCTGTTCCAGTGTGAGCTTCCTATGGGGATTCTTCCAGCATCTACCTGCTCTGGTCTGGGGTCCTCCACAGGCTGCAGGTGATTATCTACTCCACCTTTAACCACTGTGGGCTGCAGACAGATTATCTGACTCCATAGCCTTCACCATGAGCTGTGGGAAGAGCATCTCCTCCCTCTTTCTTCACTGACCTTGAAGTCTGCAGAGTTGGTTCTGAGTCACGTTCTCACTCCTTTCCCATGGCTGCTGATGTGCAGACATTTGGGTTTATTTCCCTTAAACATGTTATCATAGTGATGCTGATTGGCTCTGCCTTAGCCAGCAGTGGGTCAATCCTGGAGCCAGCTGGCATTGGCTCTATCAGAGATGGCTGAAGCTTCTAGCAGCCTGTCACAGAGGCCACCCCTGTAGCTCACTGCCTAGTACCAAGACCTTGCCATGCAACACCAGTAACATAGAAATGATCAAACAGAACCATGTGCACACATGTCTAGGTGTGTGGGTGCATAGAACATACCCAAGCACACACAGATGGACACAACAACCTTCCAGCTACTAACTTTAAATCTATCCAATTATGACAATGTTGCTGGGAGCTTTGAAACTTGTTTCCTTAAATATATTCGATTCTTCCTAGCCTGCAGCATGGGAGTTACTTAATAAAATGTTAGTTAGAATTAATTTCTGATATGTCATGTGTAGGAAGTCTGCGCCGTGTTAATGCTGTTATTTACTCTCTTTATTAAATATTGAATTTTTGCCATTTCTTACATTTTGTAGATGGTTTTTCTCCCTCTGTTGTTGTCATGCATGGTTTTTTAAATGTTTCTGTTGTTCTAGTTTAACCAAGTTTCTGATTATTTAACATCACCTCGGGATTTAACAGATCATAGAATCATTTAGGTTGGAAAATATCCCTAAGATCAGTAAGATCATAAATGAGAAGAAATACTGGGGTTTTTTATCGAAGAAGTAGTCAGTCTGGGACAGAGCTAGTATGAAAATTGATCCTTTGTCAGCATGACTGCTGTAAATCCTGCTACAAAAATGTTCTGTTTGGTGGACAAATAGTGGCTCTGGAACAGGCTGCCCTGGGATGTGGTTATATAGTCACCCCTGGACTTTTTTAGAAGTGGTGTAGATACGGAGTTTAGGGACGTTGTTCAGCAGTGGTCTTGGGACAGTTGGGCTAATGGCTGGACTTGATGATCTTAAAGGTCTCTTCCAATGTAAATAATTCCATGATTCTGTGACTTCAGGATTATTCTGTCAGGAGCCCAGACTGTGATCACAGTTTTCTGTTTCCTTCATATGTCCTGCTCCCCCCTCCCCTTGTTTTTTTAGGAATATGGCAATTTGTTAAAACAAAAGTTTTCAGTGTAATTGCTGATTTCAGTACAAATACATTTTTGGCAACATGTGTGACCTCTGTATCTCTGCCCATTACAGACAGCTCCATAGCTGAACTAGGAGGAACCAAACTGAGATAGCCTTAAGCTGTCTCATAGCTTCAAGACAGACTAAAACCTACTTGATGACCTAAATCTATTTCAAAAATTGTTATTCCGTTGCACACCTCTCACAAGAACTCCCACTGGAGATATTTAACTTTGAATATTTTAACATTCAGAAGAATAAATTGGGCATTGTTTTTACTTCAGAGGACTCCTGCCAATGTCTCTCTTGCTAAAGGGATTAGGAGACTTAAACTAGTTTCCTGACAATGGGTATGAAAGAAAGGTGAAAAACAAAATCTCACTGTATTTTGAATTCTACAGAATATTATTTTATTCACTTAAGAAAGCCATCACATTATCACCTGCAGTACTCCAGTTGAGTTATTTTTAGGGTGAGACTTTATCTTGTGTGAATTTAAGAATAATTTTAGAGTTGTGGCCATAGCATAACGTAATGTGTCAAGTGATTCTCCACAGTGAATGCAGCGTGAACACAGTGTGATTCTAACTCAGTAAAAGTTGTTGTGTAGGAAGTGATCTTAGCATCTACTTAACTTGATTATTCATGAAAAAATATGAATGGGAGTGAAAACCCCCACACATTTCAATGCATTTATATATGATAAACATGTGAGTTTATACCTGTAGTTAATCTGAATAGATTTGCAATGTGAGTGTAAGTTTGGTTTGCTTGATCTATTGCATGAAATTCTACATTTCTATCTTCAAATGGGACATGTATCTTAAAAATTCCAGAAATTATTTTTAAGTGATTTGAAATACAAATCTGATTCCTGAGGTTCCCTAATTCCCACTCTCTCCCTCTCCTTTCACCACGTTCCAAGAGCAAGATGCCTGCCACGTCCAGCACAGTGACCACTGCTCTCTGAACAAAGACCAGAGGACAAGGGCCTCACTGCTCACAAGGAGCAGCAGACAAGAAAATTCCTTACTAGTACAGGTTTCACAGAGCCACAAATTCCAAGCTGCTCATCATAAACTGCCACAGTAACTGCCCAGTCCCTCAGGCCAAGAAGCCCACCCTATTCAAACCACAAGTTTCTAGCTGCTTTACCCGACGATGCAATGCCTCTTGCATTGCTCTTTTACTGGTGTCTGCAAACTTCCTCCTCAAACTGTGCCATAGGCTGTCTCAGTAGACCTAGAATACGAGAGCCAAGCTCTGGACCTTTCAAAGAGATGGCAAAAGAAAGTATTCTTCCCCTAGTCTGTTCTGCAGTGCTGGTGGGTTCCGTTGGTCAGGACAGTGTCAGTGGTGAAGGGCACACAGAGGAATCACTTCATTCTTCCTGAAGAAGATTGAATTTTGTTTTGTGTTTTTTTTCTCTAGGTGAACACATCTGAGCATGTTTTGCCCACAGAACTCAGGCCTTAAACAGATGCTAAGCTCACATTTTGAGGTTTTGAATACAATAGTAACTTCCTGGACTCTGCAAAACACTCTCGTTTCAGTGAAGGGTTTGTTTAGCTATGGGAGAAACAAACAATCCTCTTCTTCCCACAAACACCCAGAAAATTTCAGATTTCATTGAAATTCTGTTTCAATGTATCACAGAGCTATAACACTTTTTCCTTTTTTCAGAAGTCTTTCTTTTTCCAATTTAGCATGCATGATGCTTGGGAGCTGCATTCAGTGAAAATGAAAAGCTTTACGTCTCTGAGACTCATTACTATGCAAATGAACTAACAAGCGTGTGCACAGCAAAGCAGAGGCTATAAAAAGTAAAATGGAGTTTAGTTTACCAATATTTTGCAAGTGTTTTAACAGCTTGCACAATTAAGTTTGGAACTATGGTGAATCTGATGTGTATGTGTATTTTTATCCGCTTGACTGACAAAATTTTTCCTTTGTTTAGCTCTAATTATTTTTTTTGGGTTACTTTCAAGTGGGAGATTTGCATTTACCAGGCATCATGTGTCATTGCCATCCTGTATCACGTGAGGATAGATCCATATGTCCACTTGCTTGGTTGTCAAGGACTGGGGAACTGAGAGGAAATATACAGGCTTATCAAAATCCAAAATATTGTCCAAGAAATCTAAGTCTGGAGGAAATCACATTCTCTGGCTTGCACATTTGAAAGGAAAACTCATAGATATGGAGAGATATATCCTCTGTCAGGCTGAGGAGGGGACTGAAACTGCTCTGTCTGCTTCTGTGGATGCAATCCTCTAGAATTTAAGCATGAGAACATGAACTTCTTTATGTAAACAAGTTAGTCACAAACACGCTTAGATGATGGGTATTCCAGCAGAGTTCTCAAGGACTTTTGGCAGTGTGGCAACTAAAGGGTGATTCCTCATAACCAAATATAGATACTTATGCATGACCAAATCATTCTGACTCTTCATGATTCAGTAGACAAATCTCATAATAGAGTAGACTTCTGAAACAGATTATTTAAAGTGTTTTCTAAACTTTCCTATTTGCTCTTGAAGCAGAGTAAAACCAGCTTGGACAAAAATATCTATACTGCTGACACCTGAAGTGCAGTGAGATGAATCCACACTAATTTCTAGATCTCTTGGAAGCCTAGCTATGAGAAACACTCAGCTGTTCACACTGACACAACATTAGGCATGTTCCAAAGTGGAACTGTAGGGAGTCATTGACTTTGAAGTCAAGTAATAAGGCCCCTCTGTGCTCACAAGGGTTGCCATCTAAGCAACAGGGTATTTTTCTTTCCTTTTAATTCATTCCATGATTTGTTTTAAATGCCTAAGGTTTATTTTGAATATAATTCTAAATACTTTTTTGAGGCTTTTGAATTTGTTTCCATACTACCTCATCATTCTTATGAAGAAAGAGCATTTTTCTTGTGGAAGGTCACACTATTAGGGCATCAGCAAGATACAGTATCAGTAGTCTGATCAGTGTTTGTGTGTGCAACTCACAGTGATAACAACTTTGAGTGACATAAATGTTGATGCAGTTGCAAGGTGAAAATGAAAAAAACATGGCATTAAATCAAATGAAAAATCTGATGGACTGAAATTACCAGAAAGATGTTTTATTGAGCAAAGTCCAAAGTGCTAGCTGTAAGAAGTACAAAGAACACCTGCAGCATTCTGAAAAACAGTGGCTCAGGAAGTGTTCTGATTCATAGTGAGCAGGTAATTCTGAGGTAGCTCTCAAAATGAAGCTGTAACATAAAAGAGTAATATCATGTTGGAAGTGTAAATAGAGGCTAGTGGAATAGGAACAGCTTCTCCTTGGTGCTGTCTCTAGGCACAGCAAGGACAAGAGGGTTGTTAGGAACATTCAGCATGGCTTCACCAAAGGGTGACCAACCTGATAGCCTTTTCTGAGGACATAACCACGTGGAGAGATGATGGCAGAGCAGTGGATGTGGTCTATCTTGACTTCAGTAAGGGAGCTGGGTCTCTTTAGCTTGGAGGAGACTGAGGGGTGACCTCATGAATGTCTACAAATATTTGAAGGGTGGGTGTCAGGAGGATGGAGCCCGGCTCTTGTCAGTGTCTTCTAGTGATAAGGTATGTTTTGGGGGATTGGACTACATGATCTTTTGAGGTTCCTTCCAATGCCTTACATTCTGTGATTATCCTTGTGGATGGGTAAGACTGTAGTAAAATTGTTTGTATAGGTCTGAAGTTTGCATTTTGAAGTGGACATGATCAGAAATGCAGGTAATTAAATAATGTATTTGGTAGCAAGATATCAATCATTTAAAAAACTTTTGAGAGTTGACGGGATCACACTGTGTAAGAGTGGTGGAGAAAACTGAATACCAAAGGACCCTCTGGTCTAACAGGAGAACACGTAATATTCTTCAATAGATCATGCCAGACAAATCCATACTAGAAACCAAAGTGAATGCTGAAGACAACTTCTCTTAAACTTGTAGTTCAACCTTGAAGAAGATAACTTAGTGAAGTGCAAAGTAAACTGGAGAAATACAAGGATCTCTGCAATAAATATTATGTCAGATGAGATGATCAGAAAAGGCTCTTGGTGGCTTGTACCTCAGGGAATCTATGAATCTAATTAAACATACCTGATGTAACAGACAAGAGTGCCCATTGTAAGGGAGCTGATTCTCATCCTGTGACTTCTTTCGGTTCCTAGGGTTCTGTATCTGCAATTTCAGTGATCATTTACTCTTGACTGGAAGCTACATTCCCTAGAATTTCTATCAGCTATGGATTGCTGCAGAGAATTTTAGTGATGCTGGTGTCTAGGATGCCCAGCAATGCTTGAATTTTCACTTTATTTTGAGATCCTCTAGATACACTTCCACAATAAACCAAAACATTGTTTTATCTTATTTTGCCATGGTCAGATTTGGTAGACACTACGCAAAGGATGGAGTGAAAGTGTTGAATCTGGTGTGGGATGGTGGTGGCTGGTGTGACGGTTCCTTTCCAGTCACAGGGGCTTAAAGCCAGGCTTCAGTATGAGTGGCACAAGCTCTGCATTGCTTCAGGGAGGAAGTGACTCTTGAGATATGTGTCCCTCTTGGTATAAGACAAAAACAACCCAGTTTGGTGACGGCATCACTGGATGCCAGGTGACATCATAGAAAGGAACAGCAAACAAAGCTTTTCTAGATTTAGCTGTTGTTCTTGCTGTGTGGCTCTTTTATTTGCCCTGAAATAAGGCTGCAGTCCTTGCTGTAACACCTACATAAATGATTTGATGACCACTATGCTTGTACCTGGCAAATAATAGCATAAGACCTCTAGCTGGAAAGGTGGTCTCAGCTCCAGGGTGAAGGCTTTGGGCTGCCAGTATCCAACAGTTTAGTCAAGTATGTCCAGTCACATGCATGTAATCAATGCACATAAATATGCACACAGACCACTTTGGCACACGCTTTTAAAATCACTTTTTTGGTAGAAATCAACGTAATTTTAACGATACAAGATGATGTGTACGAACAGCAGAGGAGTGTGTAATACGATGTGTGCACAGTGCCTGCTGAGCACACCAGTGCTGTTAGCAGAAAACTTCTAGGTCCACTTGTATATTACTCTGCTCCTCATTTGAAAAAGTGGTTGGCATATTTTTTTATTGAACCTGTCACTAAATGATGTTTAAAAATTCAGCGTGCATAAATATTTAACTAAAGCTCTTGACGTCTCCTTATCCTGGTCCTGAAGAAATATTAGTTACTACATGGATGAAAAAAAAAATCCATAACAGGACTTTGCAAATAAATCCAAGAGTACATATTGTTTCAGGAAGGCAAATGCCAATACTAATTGCTCTTTACAGTATTTCTCAAACATAGATTAAAGGCAAACAAATTAAATATTTTTCTTGCTGATAGGGCTTCAAAGCAATTTATAGTTCATCATAAAACAGGAAATGCTTGGCTTTTTATCTGTGCCTCTCCAGAAACGTAACCTACATTCCATCAGAGATATAGATTTAAAAAAAGTGTTCCACAGATGCAATAGATGCTTTAGGAAAAGGATTTTCTCTCTAATCTTTTTAACCTCTGGGAAACAGAAAAGCTAGTCTGAAAGGTGTAGTAGAGAAAAAAATACTGAGGACCAAAGGAGAAGAGCAACAGGAGCACCAGTCCTTGATCCCCCAGAGTGACATCAGAAGGTGTATTCAGGGAAATATAGATTTGCTGGTCGTGTTCTAAAGCAACCATAGCCCTGAAATCTGATCAAATACTTATCTTTACGACAAGCAGGTTATTTCACATGGTTGTGAAACTAGCTGCATTTTGAAAATTGTTTTTCAATACAATTTTGATACCAAAAAGTTCCACAAAGTTCATCCTGGTAAATCTTACTGTTGCTCAGTGTGATGCATGAATGGATTTTAAGCTGAATTCTACGGAACATTGTTTAGAAAACAAATTTAAAATCTGCATAAGAACTTTAAACTTGACTGAAATATTGTCAGTAGTTTTTTTCTTTATCTAAACAGATGATTAACAAAATATCTATAAACATATCTCATAATTTCTGTGCTTAATCTGCAGCATCTTGAAGTACAGTCAAAGCGTGCAAAGTACGTTTGTGGGGTTCCATAAATGCAGAATTTACCATTGTAGTCATTCTGCTGCTAGTCCCAAGAGGGGCCTCTACATCTGGGTTTGTCATTTGTGATTAATAATGTGAAAAATGGCCAGTTTAAATATTGATTGCATTATGAGGATATTGTGGTAATTCACCTTTAAAACACACTAAGCTCCTTTTTCTAGTGTACTGTTAGTGTTTGGCTGCTGGTTTTGAGCTGTATCATAGAATCACAACGGATTGGAAGGGATCTCGAATGATCATCTAGTCCAATCCCCCTGACACAGCAGGATCACCTAGACCAAGTCACACAGGAACACATCCAGGTGAGTCTTAAACATCTCTGGTGAAGGACACTCCAAAATTCCCCTGGGCAGCCTGTTCCAGTGCTCTGTCACCCTCACTGGGAAGAGGTTCCTTCTCATATTGATGTGGAACCTCCTATCTTCCAGCTTACACCTATTGCCCCTCGTCCTATCAGTAGATGACACTGAGAAGAGCCTGGCTCCATCCTCCTGACACCCACCCTTCAAATATTTATAGACATTAATGAGGTCACCCCTCAGTCTCCTCTTCTCCAAGTTCGAGAGACCCAGCTCCCTCAGCCTCTCCTCATAAGGGAGGTGCTCCATTTCCTTCATCATCCTCATTGCCCTGTGCAGGACTCCCTCCAGCAGCTCCACATCCCTCTTGAATATGACTTGCTTAATTTTCTGTACCTCATAGAATTAATCTCTGATTCCAAGTCAACACCCAGTCTGTGGTTTGCAAAATGTAGATTATATCTGACAATAACTTTTATATGAGTTATTCTGCTGTATAGTATTTTTTCCCTCATTCTAGGAGGATAAGTAGTATTAGCCCAGTACAACTATTAGCTGTGAAAAACAGAGGGAGAAGGTATTTGTTTATTTTCCATTACTCTCATGAGGGTGCATGTTTTGGGTGAAGACTCAGTTTCAATGAATACTGAAAGTCCTGGCAAATTGAATACTTTACATCTCATAAATTACTTCTCTGATGCAAAATAATTATATATTTTCTTCAAAAAGAGTGACTTCAATAGTTTGTTGAACATGGGGCCAAGTATAGAAGACAATAATTATAAGATCTTAATATAGCTTGATAAAGAGTAATTAGCAAGGTTCCTCTGTACTCTCTCCTTCTTCATGATTAAAGAAATGACCTGTGTATTGATAATTCCTGGTAATTTTCATTTCTGCTAAAGTAGGTAGTGTCATTTTAAAATTTCCTCTTTCTCTCAGAGTGAATGACTAGTACTTTATCAGCACAGTGATTCCCTTTGTAATGCTAATACTACAAGGAAATTAACGTGGTAGAACAAGGTGTGGAAGCCCTTGTTTTGCTGCTTCACAGCATCTTGGAGGAGCCAAATGCAAACTATAACTGAAGTTTTTCAAGCAGCAAGAAGGGACAGCACTGTTCACTTCAGGATATATAAATGGAAATTCTCCAGGAGTAACTCAGTCTCCTGGTCTCATTTTACAGTTCCAACTCTAGTTCCAAATCTGTATCTATATTTCAACACGTCTAAAGAGAAACAACAGTGCTGGAACCATTTAGCTCTCGGGGAAGGGATGCATAGAAGTCCTTTTGTTTACTTTGCTTGACCTTACAACAGATGACCATCTGGATAACTGCTGTGCCTGGTGCCAAAAAGGCCGGTAACCGCTGAAATAAATAAATAAATAAATGTAATTGAAATGAAAAGCTGCCAAGAGTGTGTAGTCACAGGTCTCAGAGTCAAATTTACAGATACGGGTCAAATATTGATTGTCTAGGAGCCTATCTTGCATAAATGTCTTCTATTGGGAGGGAGAATACCCCCTCCACTTGATTCTCCTTACTCACAGAAACAATTTGCATCCAGTTTGAGCTAACTTTTGCTTGACTGAGGAGACAGGGAATGAAAATCCCTTTTCTCTTGATGTTACTATTAAACACAGATGATCTAAACAGGAATTCAGCTTCTGTTCCATGGAGAGAGTTCTCATGATCTCAGCTGAAGTCACAAGCACCTGAAACCATTATCAGGCTGTAATTCCTCTGAACCCTGTTTGTTCATCTGGAGGAGTATTATAAAGGAAAAAAAACAGGGAACAAGCTGCAGCTTTACAAAGCTCCAGGACAGCCTAGGGGAAGTGCTGAGAAACTGAAAAATATTGAAGTGCATTTTGCTTCCAGCTTTTAGTAATTTATAGTGTCCAGTTCTTCCTGTTCAGCCTGTGCTGGGTAAGGAAATAACATTAGCTTTCCTCTTTGGATGCAGTTTTCCCCGCAGTTTATTCCTTATTAAAAAGGAGTCTTCATCTTGTTTGGAGCCACCATTTGAATTCTGGAACTTGGTGATAAGGTCTCTTCTAAGCCTTGTTTTCTCAAGGCTACTCATATGGTAGCTTCCCAGTCCTTTGATCATTTCTGTGGTCCTTCTCTGCATCCTCTCCAGCCTGTCTACATCTTTCTTGTGTGGTGAGGACCAAAACTGAACAGAGTACTCCAGGGGTGGCCCCACAGGTGTCGAGTAGCAGATGCATATCTCTCTTAGGTCTTGATACTGCAGGGCAGGGGAAAGGCAGGATCCTGTTTTTCACAGAATTGCAGAGCATTAGGGATTGGAAAGGACCTCGAAAGACCATCTGGTCCAATCCTCCTGCCACAACAGAACCTACCGGTAAATAAAGAAGAAACTAGCCAGTAGCCAGACAGATGAAATTTTTACTCCCATGTACGGGACCTTGAAAGATCTTCTAGTCCAATCCCCCAGCCATAGCAGGATCACCTAGACCAAGTCGCACAGGAACACATCCAGGTGGGTTGTAAACTTCTGCAGAGTTTTTGTGGATCAAGTTTTGCCTTGTCCCTCCCAATGTTAGAGGTAGAACCCACCAACATTTACAAATGTTTCTGTGACTATACATTAGATATTGCTTATCAGTTGTCATAAAACCTACTGCCTTTACTACTTCAAAGGCAGGCACTCCCCAGATCAGACTTTGTGACTATATGGTGAATTTTCTGGAAGGTATCTGATTTCTGAGTCTGAATCCGGTGTCTGGTAGCTGAATTTTCTTAAAATCAGGTTCCTTTGTAAAGTCTTAAGTTGGTTCAAACTGATACCAAGTGAGGCAGCCAGTGTATCTAGTCACCTTCAGGCTCAGGGAATAGCTGAAGATTAGAACGGTCCAGCTTTAGCTGCATGTTTGATCGCAGCGGTTTCACTACTTCCAGCACTGATAAAAGAATAAAGGCTCTAAATTGCATTAAACTAGCTTTTGCTCTGCCAGTGTTTCTTCACAGAAAAGCAGTTTTGAATAGTGAAACCTGAACTGTTAGAGACAAACCTGCATTTCCCAGCGAATGATGAGTAGAGGAGACCTTTATGAAAATTCCCCTCTCTGAAAAGCAAATGCTGTTGGCTCACATGCTTGCAGTCATTCCTGATGTTTCTCCTGACGGTACCTCAGGTTGCTACTACTGACTCGGTGTGTTTGATTATTTGGATACCTGTCACGCATAACTGGAGAGTGGCTGTAAAAAACAACAAAACAGGATTAATCAAAGTAGGATTATAATTTTCTGCAACACCTGTTCCAGCCAGCTGCCTCTGACTGTTGAGTTTGATTCTCTGAGTCCTCCCAAATTACACAATGAACTAGTTTTGAAATCGACGGCTAGTCTTTTGTAGGTTTGCCAGAATGGAAGCTGAATAACAAAACTGTGAAACCTTTGAAATGTGCACTCAGCGTACTGCACGAAATAAAGATAAGTCTTCATAAAAAAAATAAAGCACCCACTTTACTAGTCTGAAAATCTGATTTGCTCTGAGACACTGCAAGTGCTATTTGCACTACCCAGGGCTCTGGAGAGAGAGAATTATCTTTATAACTCGGTCTTGCTACTACCCGAGTTTTTTTTCAGTTATTTTAATGCTCTTTTTT
Source organism: Rhinopomastus cyanomelas (assembly GCA_013400115.1). Classification (NCBI taxonomy): domain Eukaryota; kingdom Metazoa; phylum Chordata; class Aves; order Bucerotiformes; family Rhinopomastidae; genus Rhinopomastus; species Rhinopomastus cyanomelas. The sequence goes on along the minus strand of VXBP01008282.1, from coordinate 487,294 downwards.
CTCAAAAAATAAACCACTCCCCCAACTTTTAGTATCAAGAAATATGTTTCATATATGTTCAGTAGAAATGATGTCCTCACTGTGGGAAGGATGGTTCTGCAACATCTGTGAAGAATATCCTTCAGGCTGATTGTTTTTCTTCCTAGAGGAATGAGCTCCATTATTTCTGTTCATTTTTCTTTTGGCACTGCAGAATCCCCATAAATATAGGCTCTGTATCTGGAAAGAGGCAACAGCATATCTGGGCAGGAGTGGAGATGAAAAATGGCAGAGAATGGAGAGGACAGGGAGCATAATAAGTTATTCTAAAATCCGTGATTTTTGTGAGAAAATAGTATCTTTTTTTTATGTCTCCCCTCTGTAGTTCCAGATAAAATACTCCCTGCTAATTATTTTTAGCTCTCCTAAATCCAGAGGTCTCTCTTTGAGAGATGAAATAAAACACCAGAGAAAACATGTAGATTTACCACAGAATGTTCTAAAGAAGTGATGAAGAACTGCAGAACAATGGCTCGGCAGACTGGGGGTGCCCTTCAGATTCTGGAAAGTTCAAGCACTTTAACCTAGTGATATGAAGTCCCAACAAAAGCTCCAGTGATGATTCTTGATGCCAACAGGATCTAGGAGAAACTTGTCAATCCCTCGTTGAGAAAAACAAACCAGGATTTCTTGGATCATCAGGCTCTTGCAGGGGGATTGGACTAGATGATCTTTCAAGGTCCCTTCCAATCCCTAAAGTTCTATGATTCTATGATCATCTCTGTACAAGACTGAAAGGAACAGGAAAATTTAAGAGCACAGTGTGATTACTTTCTGAATGTCACATGTTTTTTCATCAGAGTGGTTCTGAATTGCATCTCAGAGAGCAGGTCATCACTGCAGTCATTTCAGAGAGCTAAATGTAAGACAGGTTTAACATGTAAAGCTCTGCCACCTCAGTCTGTGCCTGCAGTTTGCCTACTGCCCAGATTGCTCTCAATGACATTCAGGCCTTCTCCAAACAAGTGTGATGGAGCCCGGCCATACCTGTCATGTGGGCATTTTGCTCTCAGTATAATTTTACTGCTATGAGTTTTGATTAAGTTTTTTCAAACTGGAGCAAAATTAATGCAAAAGCTGTGCAGTAGGTGATACATGCCGTGACACATGTGTGTGTTGCAGAGCAAATCCTATGGAAATGCAGTTAATTATGCTGCCAGAGATTAGCAGGGTAAATTTTATATCTAATTAAAAGTTCCTTTATAACCTTTTTTGGTCGCTATAATAACCATAAATGCCCTGAAGGCAAGTGAGCCATCATCTTTTCTGAACTTTTGCAACCTTTTCATCCTAATTGCTCGAGATGTACTTGTAACAGAACCGAGGAAGCTCCTCCATTAGTGCAGCAAACAAACAAAGGAAAACAGCGCTGAAGCGTTCCGCTCTACTATCAAAAATAAAAGAATCTTCCGAGCTGAAATCATAGATAAGATTTGGAAAAGACCAAATGAGCTTTGAAGACACTGAAAAACGTTGGCAGTAAGAGTACATCTTACAAACTGTATTTAAAGTGGTCTATGGACTTACAGCCTTAGCTGCTCTAAGTACTATGATACTTCTGAAACACATGACATTTGTGTGTTTAAAAAGTGTGATGGATACTTATCAATGAAGCAGAATTCTTAAGCCAATGAAAGTGATGGAGACCTGGCAGGTGACGGGGATAACGATGACTAATGTTTTGGAAGTCACATCTTCTAACACCTGGGACATGCTATGCAGAGCGGTCCCTGTGTGGCCTGATTAAAACCAAGGGGACCAAGTCTCTGATGGAGGAGGAGCACAGGGCTTTAAGTCGTACAACTGCCATAAATTGCTGCCTTAGACATCTTTCTATAGATCTTTATGATAAATATTATCACTTGCCAATAGATACACTTGTAATTTGCCTGGTAGCACCTTCCTAAATGTAAATATATCTGAAATTAGTGAGATGCTAATACTATCCTCTGAGACTTGCACTGGATGAGAGATCTCAGGCTCCACATTAAAATTCTGAGCAGTAGTGAGGTGCTTCTCATACAGGCATCACTTAGCTGCAAAGAGAAATTGCAGCAGGGAGGAATGAAAGGAAGGTAAACAGCTAGCTAGTACCTGATGCTCTGAGCAAATACAGTGTGTAGCAGGAGATCAGCTCTGCAGTGCTACAGCTGAGGAGGTAAGGAAAGCATTGCTGAGCTTTCTGTAGGATGCCAAAACACAACGCTTTGTTACTCTTGTCACGATCTACTCAGGTGAAGTGAGCTGAGAGGAGCAGGTGCAGCAGGGTGATGGGCCAAGCAAGGAGGCTGTGCCTGGAATACATCATAAGGCATCGAGCAGCTGCCTCTGAGAAACACTCTTTTCAATAGAAACTTTGAAAGCATTTCTTTCAGAAGCCGCTCTGTGCAGCTGCCCTTGCTCTCATTTTCCTCAGCGTAATCAAGAACGTGTCTTTACTCTGTTGACAGTAACGGGTAAAAACCCTAGAAGTGGTTCCCATACATATGTGGTCACTGTCAGCCTTACAAGTGTATTTACCTTACAAGTGTATTTACTCTACATTCTATCTATCCCACTGTAAAGATTTTTCCTTCTCCTCAGTCTTGTGCATTTAACAGAATTGTAGAAGTTCATTTGCATGATTAGCAGTGTCCTAGTTTCTCTCAGTCTGTGGGATGTTCTTACCCTACACAATTAGTAAGCAATGACAACCAGATTGTGAATCTCCTCTTGCTAAGAGTCAGTTTTGATTATGGGTCTCAGTTCAAGGAAATCCCACTGGGTGTATTTAAACCACACTAACTTCTTACTTCAAACTCAGTACCTACTCAAATGTTTTCTCAAGCAGGAGCCAACACTGGCTCTAACATGACATCTAATTGCTTCCTGGTATGAATAAATGGTTCATAATCTGTCCTAAGTGTTCAGTGTTGTTTAGTTGATTTTTTGCACTCCTTACAGCAAGGCTTAGGCAGATTGCAAGATCAAGCCCTCATAGCTACAACATTCTCCTCAGGTCTCTGTTCCTTACAGAGATCAAGGAAGTCTGCTTTAAAAAGACTGTGAAAGGTAGAGCTGCAATGACATGTCTCATGATACGAAGCTGTGTTTTCCTACCTAATCTCTTATTACCACAGAAATTGAAAATAAAATAGACATTTTCTCCCCAGCCTGTGAAGGTATAATTTTATCGGTTTAACCCCTCATTACTGGGAGTGGAATGATTCACACAAAGGTAATAATTTAGGTGATTTAATAGTTTTCATGTAATGGTTTATAATGGTTTTTGGTTTATAAAGGTTTTTGGTTTATAATTCTATCTTTTACAAATGAGCTCCTTCTTTGTTAACAGCTGCAACTTATTCTGTGTATTATACACGGTAATTTTGGGGAGCAAAATTTTCTCTATTTTCTTTTCTCAGTTTGCAAATTAATATAAGGTTAATAAAGCTGTTCACAAATTCCCATTTCTAATTATTTAGTTACCAGTACCATTAATTTCCTGTGAGACTACTGAGCTAAGAATGCATCGAGTTTTTTCCCATTAAATATTGGTGTTTGTGTTTCTGTAGCCTGTGTAAATTCTGTTTGGCATCTGCACAAAACAACCTCACTCAGAAGTATAAATTATATAGTTTGTTTTTCTTAAGGACTGCTTTTTTTTCTTGCTGCTGTTAACACTTCATGATTTGTAGAAGATTAGTGAAATTGAATAGCATAGTTTTAATACTCTGTTCGTATTCTTCATCATTGGGAAGGCCTAGTCAAAGAAGGACTGCAGTATATTGCTATCACAGAACTTTAGGGATTGGAAGGGACCTCGAAAGATCATCCAGTCCAAACCCCTGTCACAGCGGGATCACCTAGATCCAGTTGCACAGGAACATACCCAGGTGGGTTTTAAATGTCTCCAGGGAAGGATCAGAGTTATCCTAAATGCAATGTTTTCATGAGAAGGTTTGATAAACCTTTGAAGAGGTAAGATAATACACTCACATTTCTCTATTAGGAAAGTCTCTAATAGTCTGGGAATGATTCCACGGGCAAAAAACTTTTTAAAAAAACCCCTTTTTTGTTGTTCTTCATTGTGTCTGCTTTTGATCCAACCCCAAAGCATCCAGACACAGAAGAAAATTAACAGAAAAACAAAAGAGACACCCCTTTGAGTTCGTTTGGTGGTTCCTGTGGTTGACTAGGTTCCAGTTAAAAATGTCATTTACGGCACTCCCTTGAGGTTAGAGACATCGGGGTGATGTACGCAATCAGCCAGGTGACAACTGAGATGATCACCACAGCAGCGTTCACTGCTTAAGCTGAGGATCTCCACGTGATAACACGCAAAGCTTCCCATGCTGCTTTTGAAATATGTTTGTATAAAAACCTTTAAAATAACTGAGCAACTATTTGACTGAAAGACTAACAGAGCTAGAATTTCCATTAACCTCTTTCATTTAATGACAGAAACAGATCGGGAAGTATGAATGGCTACTGGCACCTTCTCTTTATGCTTTGTCTATCTGTTGGCAGGAGTAGTCGGGGAGGTGTTTCACAGAAGGTCTAGCATGACTGAAAATGTGTTTGTTTCCAACACCAACAGTTTGCCCACTGAAATACTTCCCCCCCTCATTTTTCTACTTTAATGTACTTAGATTTGAAGAGCTACAAAGACTTTGTGTCTTTAGATATGTGCTAATTCCCTTTTTTCTCTGTGGAAAAATCCCCATTAAATTGGGGCAGAAAATACAGTCGAAAATTCCTCATTATTTTGTAACCTGTCTTCTGAGAGCTATGCTTAGACAAATTCACTTTTTCCAAGGTTGAATCTTGTCCTTTTGAATTTATTGTTGGATAATCTTCAATTTTTAACAAGATGATTACAGAGTCAACGGTAATTATGTTGTTAATAATTTTTGGTAATATGCAGTGAAGCAGATTAGGCAGGCCAGAGCAGTTCTGTCTGAAGAAAGGTTTTACAGACACGCTGCAAAAAGTAGCACAAATACCATGAAAAAAACCTTAAATCACTCTTAGCTCTTTGAATAGCTAATTCAGTCAAAGTCAGGATCCTAATCCATGTGAAATGTTGCTTCATTACTTCATTAGTTCCAGAGCAGGTGGAAGAGTTTCATTTGCTTTTTCTAGAGGATATATTATACAAGGGTGATTCTCAACAATATTTTTCCTCCACAGTTATAGCAAAGTCATAGTGGGACTCAGAAACTACGAAAGGAGCAGAAGAGAAAGTGCTCTTCATAAGCAAACAAACAAGGAAAATTGGTGACATCTTTGAAAATAAGTCGCTGCTTATGGATTCAGAACAGATCTGAACTCTGATTATTTGTTGATTTTATACAATTTTGCATAGTTTCAAAATGGCATTACACTGACTAATTATCTTTAATCAGTACTCCAGCTTTAGTTCTGTCATCTGGCATGTAAATATCATTAATCTTGTCATCAGCCTAACACTTTTTTCTTCAACTATAGAAGGTCACAACTTCAGTTAAAATTTAATTCAAACTTGTTTTGAAAGTCTAATATCTAATGTGTACTGAAAATATGTTAGACAGAAAGGTTGCTAATCTTTTGCTCTTATTTTACAGAATTTTAACACCTTGACTTTAGAATCCTGAAACTAATACTTTAAAATTTCTTGAAGGAAGCCTTTCTAAGAAGGTGTTTATTTAATGTGGCAGTTGGTCCGGCCCCGTGCCAACCGCTGTAATGACAGGGACTTCTTTTCAATAGACAGTGAGGAAGGTGGCAATTCCCCCTACATCTTTTCCTCTGTAAATAGTAATGACTCAGCTATCACCTGTTCAGTGGGAAATGCACTTCCTCTGCCTAAGGAGCCTTTATTACTAGTCACTTGAAAACTCACCCTAATGCTCACAAAGTTCAGTAAGGAAATGGTGTCAGGAAAATGATCTGTGGCAGTTTTCAGGAGTCATTGTGCCAGTTAACCTTTGGTATGTCACTTTCTTATCACATTTGCTTGATTTTTCAGCAAAAACTAATTACAGTGTTTGAAGAAATGAAAGAGCAAATCACGTGTTGCTCCAGCTTTGCCAAAGTAGAAAGTAGATTAAATTACGTTGTCATATCTAATATTAAACTGACATTACATTTGATCTTAGCTAAAAAGCCAAATGGAATAAGATGCTTGTAGTGAAATTTCAATGGAAGGAACATGTTATTTTCATTTTATTGAAATTAATTTTATTCCTTCTGTCTCTACATAGCAATATGTATCTATGCAACAGTGAGCACAACTGCAGCTAATACTTGTGTGACCTTCAGTATTATGGTAATTTATTTAAATGTTCTTTGTTAATTAAGAATATTTCACATAAAAGGCAACTAAATTACTTTTACCGATTAATTATATCTTTGAAATTATTGGAGTGATCAATTATCATAATCAACAAGCATTACGGAAATAAAATAACAAATGAGTCTGAAATGCCAACTGATCCATTTTAGGATTTTTTTTTATTTCTCACTGAAAGGAAAAACTATTTTTTAATGGAAACCCTTTTCTACGTTGTTCAGTTCTACGCACACAAGAAATAGAATCTTAATTCACAATGAAATCCCTATTTTCAAAATTCTTGATTTGATTTCTCATTCACATTTTCAGAAGGTATGTGGGGTACATATCTGAGGATTTGGCAAATGCTCACCTTGACAGCTGTGAAAGGAAATCTCTCCAAAATAACTCTTAGGTAATGTGAATGTAAAGCATGCTGAATGAAGATTCTTGATTCCTCAAACAATAGAGGAAATATGATCAAAGAATTGAAAAGACTTAACAATGAGCTACTCAATATGTTGTTCAAAGGACACAACTGCTGGAAACTACAGATGATACATGACCAAGAGATGAAAAGATGTAAAAAGGCTGTGTTGCCTTGAGGAATTTGGTAGTAGCCAGTAAGTATGGAAGCTTGTTGAGCAGTTTCCATAGACTCATAGAATCATTAAGGATTGGAAGAGACCTCGAAAGATCATCTACTCCAATCCCCCTGACACAGCAGGATCACCTAGACCAAGTCACACGGGAACACATCCAGGTGCGTCTTAAACATCTCCAGTGAAGGGGACTCCACAACCCCCCTGGGCAGCCTGTTCCAGTGCTTTGTCACCCTCACTGGGAAGAGGTTCCTTCTCATATTGATGTGGAACCTCCTATCTTCCAGCTCACACCCATTACCCCTTGTCCTTTCACTAGATGCCACTAAGAAGAGCCTGGCTTCATCCTCCTGACACCCACCTTTCAAGTATTTATAGACATTAATGAGGTCACCCCTCAGTCTCCTCTTCTCCAAGCTAGAAAGACCCAGCTCCCTCAGCCTCTCCTCGTAAGGGAGGTGCTCCACCTCCTTCATCATCCTCATTGCCCTGTGCAGGACTCCCCCCAGCAGCTCCACATCCCTCTTGAACTGAGGGGCCCAGAACTGGACACAATACTTCAGATGTGGTCTCACCAGGGCAGAGTAGATGGGGAGAAGAACTTCTCTTGATCTGCTAACCACCCCCCTTCTGATCCACCCAGATTCTTCAAAACTTTTGAGTGAATTTAACAGTTTTTGTGGCAATGAGTTTCAATGGCAGATTTTTGAAAAAAGAGAGTGACATGCAGGAGCTGCAGAGATAAAAAAGGATTTATTCTTTGGTTCTAAGTTGTCAGTCATCAGTGTGATCTTTGAGTGGTTTCCAGGTGATATTCACAGTCTCGGCATAATCAATCTGGGGAATTAAGGCTTTGTGTTGAGAAATATATGGCAGAGCTCGGGTTTGTTCTTGCAAGTTACCCAAGCTGATGAGGCTTGCGAAGGCAGTACCCTGTCTAGACAAGTTATGTAATGTGCTTGAGTTTCTTTATAAGTATGTGTGGAGTGAAACATTTGAAGAACAAAAACAGACACTGAATTTTCTCATTATTTTATGTGCATTTTTCTAGTCAAATTTCTTTTTTGGGTAGCTGTAATGTAGAACTTATAACAGAGTTGAACTGAGTTGATGTCAGGTACAAGGGGTATGAACTTCTGTGTCTATAGTTAGGTGATGACAAAGAAACCAGGGTAAGACATGACTATGGCTGAAAAAATTAAATTATTTTTTTCAGATGTTTCAAAATTTAAGAAAACTTTTAGCTGGCAACAAAGATGATGGAAAAGAGTCTGCATTGAACACATGGCATTGCAGTTATCTTACAGTCTAGAGGTTCCGATTAGTAGCCATTTCAGATTAAGCTATTTATTAAATAAGAAAGATAAAGTCTGCTGTCAAATAAGCAATATGACCAATAAGACACCTGTTTCACCCCCAGACTGATCCTTGAAATTAAAAACTGTGAATCAAACCCCTGTTCCCTTAATCATAAATTTCCATGGGCAATCAATGAGGACCAAGTTCTTTGATCATGCCCTCTTCACTGCTCCCGTCCTTTGTGTCAGAGATGATGGACAGGGAGCTGCTAAATTTTGGCAGCGCTCTGTTACCCCACACTACTTCTATTCAGGGATACGTCCTGGCTGGACCTTTAAGCTGACTTTGAACCTCATTTGCATCAACACAAAAAATGCCAGTGACTCTGGCCCCACAGCCTTTTCCTTCATCAAAAGGAAAAATCAAACAGCATGACTGAACCTGGAGATGAACAAGCAGCTCTGTCTGAATAAAGAAGGACAAAAAGGGAAAAGAAAGTAGCTGAAGCAAAAGCTTGTTTTCTTATTTGTGCTTTGCAGTTTGATGGAGCTTGCACTCAGAAAAAATAGCCTGTGTCTGATGTGTGCCACAAAAGGCTCAGCAAACCTTCCAGTGCTCTGAAACAGAAGGCTAGCATTTTAAATTGAGTAACGACTCTTCAACTGAAAGGAGAGACGAGGCATCCACACACTTTGGTTTTTCTGGAATATTCTTTGGGAAGGGCTATTTTCCCTATGTTTTTAATGTTTTGTGTCTATTTTAAATGCTGGATTTTTGAAAAACAGTATACGATTTAATATGCAAATTGTTATATTATTCAACTTTTAATTTTATTTATATTATTATAGCCTGGCTCCATCCTCTTGACACCCACCCTTCAAATATTTAGACATTAATGAGGTCACCGCTCAGTCTCCTCTTCTCCAAGCTGAAGAGACCCAGCTCCCTCAGCCTCTCCTCATAAGGGAGGTGTTGCACTTCCTTCATCATCCTTGTTGCCCTACGCTGGACTCCCTCCAGCAGCTCCACATCTCTCTTGAACTGATCACTGTAAAATATAACCCAGATGCAGCCATTCATCAGCTTTCTTTTGGTGACCTCATGACAACTGGGTCATGTCATTGCCAAAGAGTTCATTAACTACCTGTCTTCTTCTTCTCAATATACCCAATACATTACATTTTAAAAGGGATAAAGGACATTCTAGCTTTCATTTTCTGAGTATTTACTCAATCTAATATTCAATACCCAACTCATATTAGGAGGATTTGAAGTTTGGACTTTCACCAGGACTGCTGCTGCTATCGTGCATAATACATGCTGCTACTTCTTTAGCTCCTGTCATTTCTAAAGGAGTTTATCTTTTAGCAGGTTTCTTCTCAGTAAAGGAGGGGAAAAAGACAAATCATTCCTGGAATGATGCAAATAATAAAACCTGGCCCCCTTAGAAGCTTTTGCAGGATGTCTTTGTTGGAGCAATGATGCATCTTAAGTGGTGCTTCGTGCTGGGATGAAAACATCCAAACAAGAAATTCATGGTTGTCATACATCAGCTTTGATACTGATATTTGGAATAGCTTTGGAAGTAAAGAACTAGTCAAAAATGTCTGTATCTCTTCAACTGAACTGCTAAAAGCAAGTTATATTTCAGAAAAAGCAAAATTAAATAAAGGTTTAAAAAGGGCAGAGAGAAGACAAGGGAAGGCAGGACTAGGGAGAATGGAGCACAGCTGGAGATGGGTAGAATTAGACTGGATGTAAGGAGGAAGTTCTTCACTGTGAGAGTGGCAAGAACCAGGGAGGTGGTGGAAGTCCTGTCATTAGAGGTGTTTAAGGCCAGTCTGGATGAGGCTCTGGCCAGCCTGATGTAGGGTGGGGTGTCCCTGCCCATGGCAGGTTGGTTGGAACTGGATGATCCTGTGGTCCCTTCTAACCCTGACTGACTGTATGACTTGGTCTGGGTGATCCTGCTGTGGCTGGGGGATCGGACTGGATGATCTTCGAGGTCCCTTCCTTTCCCTAATCATTNGGGTAGAATTAGACTGGATGTAAGGAGGAAGTTCTTCACTGTGAGAGTGGCAAGAACCAGGGAGGTGGTGGAAGTCCTGTCATTACAGGTGTTTAAGGCCAGTCTGGATGAGGCTCTGGTCAGCCTGATGTAGGGTGGGGTGTCCCTGCCCATGGCAGGTTGGTTGGAACTGGATGATCCTGTGGTCCCTTCTAACCCTGACTGACTGTATGACTTGGTCTGGGTGATCCTGCTGTGGCTGGGGGATTGGACTGGATGATCTTTCGAGGTCCCTTCCTTTCCCTAATCATTCTATGATTACTAAATTATTAGAGTACTTTTATGTGATGGATTGTACCTTAGGAGGCCTATCTTTGCAGATCCCTGCCTTTCTCCACAGTGTTACTTATCCTAACTGCACCTCTGATAGGCAGTAGTGTTGTTTGACCTCAGAGGTGTAAACATCTTCCCTTATGAGTTGTTTTTCTTTCCTCAGGCCAAATTTTACCGACTGAGAGAGTCTGTGTAATTAGGTCACATTCTTGACTAAACTTTTGCCAACTTTTGTACATTGAAGAAGTCAATGTAACAAGGACTTCTCGAGCATAGGTTATATCATCTTCATTTCACCAGTTCTTTTGTCACTCTTCTCATCAGACATTGATAGCTCTGTGCTTTCTCGATTCCAGTCTATTCTGTGAATGCCACAATCCAGATTTTACATTTAATAACACTTGTATTTTACTTTTGGGCTGGATCCAAATGAGTAGGTTCAAGTAATGAAGATAAATGGGAAATATGTCTGAACTTGAATGTGCTTTTGACCAGGCTGGCTAGTCAAGAATACAAAGGAAAAAAGAAAGATTGAGAAGAAAAGCCCTAAGCTTGAAGGAATCTTGAGGTGTTCTCATCTTCTCAGTCCTGAGAAACCAAACACAGTCTTTGAAAATTAGTAGAATTACGATTAATACTCAGAATTTTTCAACTGCTATGCATTTGGAGATTAATTTAAAGATATAAAAACTGTCATTACATTTTCCATTTTTGTGGAGGATTGAGACAACTGAGAAACTTTACTCTTTTAAAACGTGTTGGTGTTTGTTTTCTTCTCCTCTGATCTTGCTGGTCTTGTTAAGAGAGTGAATCTATGATTTGTTTCTCCTTTGCTTGCTACAAAAGGTAGTGAGAATAATTTCACATAGAGAAATTGAGAATAACTTCCCTGAAATAATGATGCTAAAAACTTTTTTAAAGACATTTGAGTGAATGTGGCTTCTTTCTTTATGCCCTAGTTTCTTGGCTTCTTGGCAAATGGTAATGCATACGATACAATTAGTTAATGTGGTATAATGCATAAGTTACTGCGTTCCATAAAGAATATGGGGGGAAAACTCTCAATTTACAAAAACTACAAGGTAAAGTTATAGAATAAAGTGTAAAGAAGAGTTTTTAGCATATTATTTCAGTATAATACTTTATTTCTGCTCAAAGACTCTTGAAGAGATGAAAGAAAGGCTTAAGCTTGTGTTCAAAAACATCCTGCATAAGACCAATGAAATAATTAGAAGTGAACAGTCACAAAGAGAACTTAGAGCTGTTCAGTAAAACCACAGCAGTTGTTTTCAGATCTGATTTGGGTTACACTGAGATTTTCTACTAACAGAACTGGAATATGACTGTCTTTTTCTAGAACACTTAACATTTTTATCATGTGTCATTTCATACTCAATCTTGCCTTAGTATGACCTAACATTCACTTTGGGACCAGCTATTCTTGTGTCTACAAAACATTACTTTGTTTATCTGCTGCTTTTACCAGCAGACATTTCCTTCAAAAAACTCTCTGCTGTTGGAGCAAAGACATCTCATTAAGAGTTACTGAACAATATGTGCCACTGGGATGTAAATTCTGCACGACATTTGAATTCTCACAGATTGTGATTTGCTGCACGATGGCCAGATATTTCCTAGGTACAGAGACTCCTATGGCTATCTTCTTTCAAAACATATTGCCCAGAATTTAAGTCTAAATACAGCACAACGAAAATGAAAATAAGGTGTAATATATTTGTATGAATTGCCACCAAGTACATTCTCTTTACTCTTTCTCACAGCTTCTAGATCCTGGCAGAAAAGAACACAAGTTCTTAGATTTCAGTGCCCCACACCATTCTGTATCTTGTCTGTCTTCTGACCAGCAGTAATGATCTAGTCTAGCACACGAGGCTGATATTTTCATGACATGTGTATCCCAACAATATTATAGATATTTTCAAATGAAAATCTTCAAGTATATGTCTGAAGTGAATACAACCAGGAAATAATCAAGCTTTTTGTGTTTGTTGAGCACTTTTGTGGATAATTGCTGTAGCCAAAGCAAATAACAAATAACAACAGCATGGAACATTCTGCTTATCCTATGCTATACTCTGCATAATGTTAGATAATAGAGTGATTCATTCTTTTTATTATGCTCATTTTCTCTGCAAGTGGTGATTTAAAAGGATGATTGGGAAGGTTATTGTTGTCAGTCTGGTAGAAAGCACTTCACCTTAGGTGTTACAGGGGTGTACAGCGTAATAATTACTGTCTTTGTCTTAGAAGTTAGTTATAGATATATCAGCTGAAGAGCAAAGTGTAAAGGAACCTACAGGAGTGGTGAATGAAAGGCTTTTGACTGGGGACCTCATTTGGCAACCAGTTTGTCCAATGTCTGATTGGCATCAGAATTCCCTTTAGCCATCCACTGGAACAGTAGTAACCTACACAGGGAGTTTTCAGCTGGAGCAATTGTAACCTACAACAGTTGAAGGCTTACCCTAAATTAAAAATGCCTTTTTTGGTGCCTTTGTTACTATTGGCAGAGACAGTTAACCTATGTCAAAATTATCCTTATCAGCTGTAGATTTTCTATTACAATGGAGTAGTTTTGTAATTTCAAGTAAAACTTATCAAAGAAACATATAGGGGGGTTTTTTTGATAGAAAATATGTTCATATGCATGTGTAAATGTATCACAGAATCATAGAATCATTCAGGTTGGAAAAGACCCTCGGGATCATCAAGTCATTCAAACACATCCAGGAATGGGGACTCAACCATCACCCTGGGCAGCCCGTTCTAGTTCTTGACCACTCTCTCCATGAATAATTTTTCCTGATGTCTAATCTAACCCTCCTCTGTTGAAGCTTGAAGCCCTTCCCTCTGGTTCTGTCGCTAATTACCCGCAAGAAGAGACCAACACCAACATCTCTACAATGTCCTTTCAGATAGTTGTAGAAGGTAATGAGTTCTCCCCTTAGCCTCCTCTTCCTCAAACTAAACAACCCAACAATATCTGCATGAACTGACAGTGTTGTAACTAAACTGCAGGTTCTCTCCTCAATGTGTGCACATATGTACTCGTGGAGGTCATACGTGTTGGTCATGCAGAGTATGGCAGAAGAAACTGTCTTTGAACACATAACTTGTAAAGAACCTCTTATCTGAGGGAAATCATGCAGGAAAAGCATAATTAGATCCTGTGAATGTTCTGTTTCCCTGACACAGGCAAACATCTGTGGACTTTGCTTTAAATAAGGTTTCCTTCTGAAGGGATTGCTTCATCTCCAAAATGTGCAGTTCTCATTTTGGCACCTACACAGCCTGAAATGATGTTGCCTGCAAAGATTAGAAACATGAGAATAATAATGCTTTGAAAATATGTCTTAGGATATGAATGAATCTTCTTAGGTTAGGGCCTATAGCAAACCACCTCAAAAAATTAAAACAATAGCATGACTATTTCCTAGTCAGCTTTTTGGATAATATATATCTTGTCACTGTAGGATAAAGATTCCATATGTTCATATAAAGATTTTTGGTTTACTCTCAATATTATAGATCCTCCAGAAGATGGGGTTGCAGACAAGGAGCAGCAGAAAATGCTCTATAATATTACATAAAAGTGTACAGCTCTCACTTTACTTGTTGATTGTATGAGTTTACACCCCCTTAAACTATACCCATTGGCTAAAGTTAACATCAGGGTTATTCCTTCCAGTCTTTTCTTCTCCTTTATTGTGCTAACGCAGAGAACACATCTAATACTGAATGTTACTGCAATCAATTTTAAATGTAGCATGAACAAGGACAAACACACACGACCCTGAATCTCTCCGTGTGGAAAAAGTTACTCAGGTGCTAGAAGAGTTTATAGAGGCAGCCTGTCCGTAGCTTAGGGCTGTAACAGACAGACGTGAGTTAAACTGTGGTTCCAAACAGACAGCAAATGCTGAGTCTAATTAGTGTTATTTGTCTGTAAATATTTTACATGGAGGTTCTGTACACACAAAGTTGTGCAATTTTTATGGGCAATAGAAAGATCTTTCCTTGTGTTTTCAAGCTATTTCAATTGAGTATTGACTAATAATCATGTAAATTTGATGGATTAAAATGCCATCAGCAAAAGAGTAAAAGAAATTATGTTTGTTGCATTTTTTTTTTAAACTGGTGTTTATTAAGTTTTATTATCTTTAGCTCATGAAAAAAATTAAAATAATTGTGAGCACGCACTGTTTACCTTCCAGGCATTCAGGAAGAGAATGAATATTATGAAGAGAGGATGTTAGAGAAAAGCTATGTTGCTTAATGAATGCCTTTATGACAACAGGCAGATGTGATGGACAGATGGGTGGACTAACAGAGCTAAGTGCATTATTAGCTGCTCAGACATTTGTTGAATGTCAGCCAAAACTACTGAAACATAGCAATCGACCATTGTTAAACATATCCCATAGGGAGAAACACTACATGCATAATAAAAACGTGTGCTGTGTGGTTAAGGTGCAGAGAGTGAAATGATTGTACAGACTCATCTAAAACATATTTTGTAAACAGTTGAAGTTATCACTAGATCAACCACCTACTTAATATAATACTGTTGTAAAAATATTTGTATCCTGATTCCTCCTTTTCCTACACATCAATGAAAATAGCAACAGTTATTTTTAACACATCCCTCAATCTGATAGTTCAGAAGCAATTTACAAGCTACTTTTCACCTCTAAAATTTATTTTACTCCTCACAGAAATGCAGCCACTACCTACAAGTGGAATTCTGCAGCTGTTTAACAGTATTTAATGTAGGACTTCTTCTTGTAAAGTGTTAAATCATCATCAGGTTGACATTTTGTTTGTTCTCTAATTTCTGTGATCGCAGCTGATGGAAGAATTACATCGATAATGACATTTGCAGAAGAAATAGAAATATAATTTCGCCCCTGATTCCTTTAAAATCAAACTGCCCCTCAATAATATGCAGAGGCTAATTGGAAATGGACTGCAGCACCTCTGAAGGAGGTCATGGTGTGAGGCACACCATAACAGTGACTAATGCTGGGGGAAAAAAATGATCTGCTTTCTAACATGACAAGAATGATTTGCAGTTAATAATAGAGGGAGTAAAGGCCAGTCTCTTCAGTTACCCTTGGCTTCACCTAGGACAAAATAAAAAATCACTTCAGTTGCTGTGAGCTACTTGCCTTTTTCCCAATCATTATTGCTTAGTTATAACTTAGTGATAAAATCTGTCATTACTGACTTTATTGACATTAAAGTTGATTTATTTGTGTGCCTGGTGAATAAGAGCTGCATTATGTTGGCTTTCAGATTGCTTGCGTACTCAAGATAGTAAGTGCATCACTGACTTCATTGTCTCTTGCTGGTTCACTTGCTCTCTAATCTCAGTTTGAAAATAATATTGGGTCAAATCCATCCTTGGCATAAGTCCACTGACTTCGGTGGCAGTGCTCTGGAGAAGAACTTGATCCATTATTTTTAAGCAGAGCCAAAATGATAATAGAGAACTCTATAGGATAAAGTTGCAGCTTTTTCCAGTTGTTGTATGATGTCAGTCAGAAAGCCACTAGGTAAACTTAAAGGCCAAGTTCTGCCCTCAGCTATGCACTAATGTGGCTCCAAATCTCAAAGACAATTTTCATATCCTTATTCAAATAGCATCTTCTTGAATGACATCTATTGCATTCTTGGTTAATAATAGGTGTGAGAGATTGAGGCCAAGTGCTTTTTGTGTACATGAGAACCACATCCTACATGTTATTTAGCACCTAACAGCCAATGTTGTCTTTTCCTCCTGCTTATTCAAGTGGAAGATCAGTAGTAGCCGAGGAAATATACTGCAGCATTCAGAGTCCAGAAATCAGAAGAGATTCATGACAGAGTCCTTTAGCCTAACCATGCAGAACAACCCTCATATTTGCAGCAGTCTGAATTAGTTATTATTGAGGTCACTAGAGGTCACTCAGTGAATCAGAAGTCCAGGTATTTACAGCTAAAACAGTTTAGAATAAACATTGGGAAACATGGAAAATATTCTGATTGGTCCAGTCCTAGCACTTTTTAAATCTAAAGGTTGAACCTAAGGTACTATTGGGAGCAAGGGGCAAGGGAAGATGGAGTAAAAGGGAGTATTAAGCTTGGAGCCCACTTTCTTCACTTTCCTTCCCTGACTCACACCTAGATTTCCATCCTTGGTGCAGCGCTGTCAGACAAAGTTTTCCTCATTCCCAAGATACAGACAGGAGGTTATGCCATACCGAATTAAGAATGGCTTTAGAAATAATGACTAAGAAAAGAATAAACCATTAATTTCCATTAAGGACAATAATATTAGATAAATGAAGTAAGTAATAAGAAATCTTGACATGCTGGGAGAGTCAGAGGTGATGTCAGAACTGGTGCACAAAGTGATGGCAATAAGAAACCCAATGCAAACAAGGAAATCAGGGGAGACTTTGGAGCCTCTTTCCTCCTGCACAGTAAGTAATTTCTTCACTGGGTTAAGTGTGTACTCACAAGTCTTCATTTAGGTACAGTAGATTAAAAAATTAAACCTTTCCTCTTAATTGTCATGTGGCATGTTTTTAAGGTAAGGGAAAAAGAGAAATCAAACACTAACCGAGAAAATATAGATTTACAGTGAAACAAATAGAATCATAGAATGGCCAGGGCTGGAAGGGATTTTAAAGATCATCTAGCTCCATCCCCCCTACCTAGGCAGGGACATCTTCACTATATCAGGTTAGCCAGGGCCCCATCCAACCTGGCCTTCAACACTTCCAGTGATGGAGAAGCCACAACCTGTTCCAGCACCTCATTACCCTCAGAGGAAAGAATTTGTTCCTAATGTCCAACCTCCCCCCCTTACTTCTTCTCCCAGGTTTTCTTGCTGATTAAGGTATCATACAGTCCAGAACATCTGTTTGGTGAGTTGGGGTCAGCTGCACCAGCTCCGTCCCCTCACAACCTCTTGAGCACTCCCAGCCACTGCAGTGGTGTGAGAAGTAGAAGGGGTCTTGATGTTGTGAAAGTGCTGCTCAGAAATAACTACTGTATCTCTGTGCTCTCAGTGCTGTTTTCAGCACCAGTCTAAAACTTAGCCCTATAGTAGCCACTGGTAAGAGTATTAACCTACTCCAGCCAAAACTAGCACATTACTACAATGTGTTCGCTGATGGAAGTGGTCACACTTTGACCTGAATAACCTACAGACTTGCTGAGCACCTGTGGAGGTTAACAGTGAAGTTTCACATTGTTTAAAATTGAACAGTATTGACTGCATTCTTGGAGTGTTTAAGGTTTTACACAACTTTGCCCAAAAATATAAAACAAAGATACCTCTGCATTGCAGGGACAGATGCTGCATTCACTATGCAGAACAAGTTCTCATTGGATTTCACTGGAGTTCTTCCTCTTTATAAAACCAATTTCTGGCTCTTTAGAGGTTATAATAGGATGAAACTTGTTGAGAGTGAAAAACATCTCCCTAAATTACCTGGTAATAATTCCTGAATAGATAGCTTTCCCTGTTTCCCAAAGTTTCTTGTTAAATACAGCTCTTCCTCTAACACACAGGATTTTAATCCTGTTTGCTGAGTTCTAATAAAACAGATTCAATGATTATTTTAAGAGAGCTTTTTGAGTGCCTAGGCTCTGCCAGGCTGAGCTTGCCTATGGTTATTGTCTCTGAGAGTGCTTTTGTTTTCTTGTTTTGTTTAAGGTATCAGGATAGGAGACAAAATTCATGACATGATACAGCTGAAAGAAACCTCGGGATGTCATGTAATCTTCTACATCGACAGAAAAGAGCAGCATGTTATTGTTGACAGAGTTCTCCAGAATCGATTTGTGAGAGCCCCCCAGTGATGAAGAATCACCACCCTTCCTCAGGAACATGCTTCATGGTTTCATCATTCTGTTGGAAAGTTTTTTTAATGTTTTGTTTAAATCTTGCTAGTGGTAGTTGATAGAGTTTCTGATTGGTTTAGTGGCTGAATTTTGATACCAAGTGCTGTATAACAACAGCTTGTTTAGATATTATGTAAAGAAACAAATAATTTCATGGTATGACTTTTATATTTGTTACTTTCATTTTACTGAGTGAAATTTGTTCTAGCAATTTGAATTATATTCTAGTAATACGAATGAGACCCACTATTTTTCTATTATTTAGAATAATTTTACAGCATAATTTCTTTATTATCTACACCATAAAATTATATTTCTTTTGAATCTTCCCCCAAGATCTTACCTTACTCTTCCTGCTTTTTTGTCGTCTCAGGAATTTCCCTTTGGTGTTACATAAACTCATTCTCTGGCTTGTTTATGCGTGGAATACTCTGCTGCTTTTTAATTGTTGACCTACCTAATTTTTAGTAAGAGATTTCAGTCCATCTTTCTATTTATCTTTTTCTTTTCCCCCAGGACAGTAATAAGTGTGTAATAAGTGTGTCAAGTACCACCTACATTGCTAAGAATCCAGGGGTATCTCAGGGTTAACCTTCTCCCATTTTGAAAATGAAGACTTGCCTCTAGCCTTTGTTTTCCTATCTCTTAGCCATTTTCTAATAAAAAAGCATAGCTTTTATCATTCATTCTGTTTCCTTAGTACTCTCCTCTGGATGGTTTTTATCACAGACATCTAGAAAGCCCAAGAAAATTAGTATTATCTAACGGCTGGATGTTGGGTTTGTGCCTTAGACAGGAATTCATAGTAGAGGAGGGGACTACTGGTGTGGCTCCTGTGAGAAGCTTTGAAAAGCTCCACCAGCTTCAAGTTGAATTCATCTCTGACCAAGGGTAAACCAATCAGTTCTTCTGTGATAATGCATTTAAGAGCAGGAAAAATGCTGGTCAAGTTTCCTTGCTTTTGGAAACTTTTTTATTTTGAATAGTGAGATGGAGGAAAACAACTGTGTGGACACCTAGAGCAGTGACAAAGGAATGTGGGCAGGCATACTGGAGCAGCAGGTCTGTGGCAAGATGCAGGCTGAGACCTTCATCCCTTGCAGATCACCAGTAGAAAATAGTCCTATCTGCAGCTCATGGAAGACTCTGATTAGCAACAAGTGGATGGCTCAGACATAATGAGCAGGAAGAAGAAGATCTTCTTTGCACCTGGCCAAAAGATGTGCATTCTGTGTTGAGAGCAGAACAAGCAAGTCCTGACACACTGCTGTTTTATCTGCAGCACTCTGCTTATGTCATGGGAACATGATAGGCTGCTGTTTCTATGACACACAGTGAAGAACTCACCTCTGTTTTGTCTAAGTCCCTGAGAACAAAGTCCCTCCATATCACTGGTGGTAACTAAAATGCACCTGGCCATAGGGTGTAAAAAGGGCACAAATTTCACTCTTGCAGGAGAATTGCAGTACTCAAAAAAGATTTCTCAGAGTTTGCCCAAACTGCATAGCTTATCAGAATCATTATTATTCATTGTGCATCAAAAGTATTTGCTTAGAACAAGAACTGTTCTGATCTGTGTTGCTTTAACAGTTTTTTGAGTCCTTTAAATGACGGATAAATGACTTGCTAAGTAGTTTTGTTTCCAGAAGCACTGTGCACAGGCAGTATGCATCAACATTAGATGAAATTGCTGTTAGCAGAGGCAGGACTTCATACCCCTCACTTCCGTAAATCACAAAATAAGATATGTCTAAGGCAGCAGTTTAGCAGCCAAAATGTGGCTTTCAAAGTTCTCTTCAGAACAGAGCACAATTTTC
The DNA here is from genome assembly GCA_013400115.1 of Rhinopomastus cyanomelas. Lineage (NCBI taxonomy): Eukaryota > Metazoa > Chordata > Aves > Bucerotiformes > Rhinopomastidae > Rhinopomastus > Rhinopomastus cyanomelas. The sequence continues at coordinate 466,990 of VXBP01008282.1, read as the reverse complement.
CTCAAGATAGCTTTGTGAAATACCTTAAATGGACATGGATTTTACAACTAATATGATCAGTTATTTCAATGTTAATGTGGTAATTAGGTATACTCTGAGAAGGATTTATGTTCAAGGATCAAAAAAAACCCATAAAGGGCTATATAATTTGAAATATTTTGTGTCTGTGCAAATTTATACCTACTTCAATTTTTCTATAATGTTGTGTGAATGTACCTCAAAGCCTATAATTACATATTCTATTTATCAAAACCTGTATTTTGAAAAAATCCTGTAATAACACAAAAAAATATATGTCTTCAGATAATTACATTATTAACTTGGGAAAACATTACTGACCTGGAAAAAAGTCAAAAGAATATGGAATAGACTCAAAATTTGACTTCTTTAAGATTTTTCATAGGGTAAAAAGAAACAAAAACATCAGAGTCTTTTCTGCACAGCTTATCTTACAGCAATACAACAAAAAGAAAGGTTACGGTGCTGATGTGGAGCCTCTACATTTGTATTGACAGTGACTGGTCAGAGATAAAAAATAAGTTACACTATGTCCAGTGGTTGCCCCTTACAAAGACTTACAAAACCTTTTGTTTATTTGTTTTGGTAGACTACAGGAGAAGAAGAAAACAAGGATAGTACTGTAGAGATAACTGTATTCCTCCTGCTCCAGGGCAAGGGCTATGCAGACGTGAGGGACATTTTACCAATCTGCTCTACCAACTGCATCAAACAGTTGATTACACTGCCTTGTTTCTGATTTTGTGGAGTCTTTGTTGCTTCTAAGTGCTGATAGCCTCTGGTGCTTTATTAATGGGTAAGACTTTGCCTTCTATACTTTCCTATTTTGAGAGGGTTTTTTTAACTTCTTATCTTGTTTCAATTAAATAACACTATTTGTGTAAAGTAGGTTGTTTACCAATAAAGGCCTTTATTTTTTTCCCATTTTCTATTAAAATTCAGCTAAATTCTACACAGCCAAAACATGAGAGGATAACGTAAGCTGTTATAACCTCCCACTGATATCATAGTATTGCCAAGATAGGTTTATCTATTTTGTTTCAGCAAAGCTGGGATCCTTCACTTCCTTTAACTATTAGTGAAGTACTCTGCTGAAAAGAACAATCTGTCAAGTATTTAAGAGGAAATAAAAGCTCAAAATAAAAACTGTTTTCAATTTTTGAAGGTTTCATCCCTGAAACCAGCACTTGGAATAAGGACGAATATGTAAAATGTTTGCAATATTATTGCTATTGTGTGAAAATTGTGGGGTGTGAGAGGTTTGTTCAGCTTTAGCCTTACACACTTTGCCAAGCTCATGTTCACCAGGGATGCTGAATGCCATGGCTCTAGACTACAGTCCGTACTGGGAAGAAATTGTTCAAATCCAGGTTGATCCAAATATTTTACATTGTTACGAAAGGACTTTTCTTTCTTTTGTTCATCCTTGAACTCTTCAATGAACTTACAAATACTGATATTAACATTAATAATTTCTGTTACAGCAGTTGTTAATGCTCTAAGCTTTGTTCTATTTTATGATACAGGGCTAGAAGCAGACTTAGCATTTGGTCTCAATAGGTAATTTTAAGAATGGTGCAAGTGTTAACTGTTTCTTCAAGAGACACTGCTAAATCAGCTTTGCATTGCACACAAGCACACTTCTTTCTCACTTTGTCACTAACAGCTACTTCACCTGTTCAAACTAACAGAGGTCTGAAAATGCAACTTCTCTGTTCCGACTTAATCTGGCCTTGTCTTATCTCAGGCAGTGCAAACTGAACTAAAATGGGACTAACCTATTAAAGTCAGATTCACTTTCAAATTTGCTCTAGTACACGGTCTGGGTTATAACTACTACAGAACAATTAAAGAGAAATCTTTATTTATTTTGAATGTGCATTAAACGCTTGCATTTAAGCTTATCTTGGTTTTCAAATAATAATAACTTTTGCTTAATAAAACCAAAACTAAAATTCCCTTCTAGATAGTGATAATTATTAGGAAAAAAAGTAAATTAGTGAGAGTTAAATATTTAATGTTTTTAATCTTCAAATGCATCCATGCACTTTCCTTATTCAGCTAATAATTTAATATTTATTTTACTAAGGACTGCACGGGAAGGAGAGAAATTACTAAATTATGCTAATTCTTGTGATTAGATTACATACAGCAGAAAAAGGCAGTAACTACACTGTCAATTTAGCTAACTACAGCGAAGCTCTTGATGATACTCTATCGGATGCTTTTTCTAAAATAATCATCATCTTTAGAAGAGATTGCAAAATACGAACATGGCTACTTTCCTACAAAGTATTGGCCAACTATTTCTTAGTATACTGGAGAAAGAAAGTTGCTCCTGGAAAGAGTAAAGATAAACCATAACTCAAATCCCTTGGTCCCATTGTTTTTATAGAGACATAAAGCATGTTTTCATTTACAATTCTTTACAGTAAACTGGCAGCTTCCTATCTAATTCATCCACCAGAGGTTGCAATTCTGTTTTCATGTCTGAAAGGTGCCATAGAATCATAGAACCATTAGGGATTGGAAGGGACCTTGAAAGATCATCTGGTCCAATCCCCCTGGCACAGCAGGATCACCTAGACCAAGTCACACAGGAACACATCCAGGTGGGTCTTAAATGTCCCAGACAAGGATACTCCACAACCCCCCTGTGCAGCCCCTTCCAATGCTCCGTGACCCTCACTGGGAAGAAGTTCCTTCTGATACTTATATGGAACCTCCTATGTTCCAGCTTGCATCCGTTGCTCCTTCCCTATCACCAGATGACAATGAGAAGACAAACAGTAGTTTTTACAAAGACGGTGGCTTGAGGCATTCTGATAAAAACTACCAGGTACAGAAAGAAATTTGATGTTGAAGGTGCTTCAGACAGATTCAAATTTAAAATTCTGTAGGGCACATATTGACAAATATAATCAATTTTTTGCTGTATTCTTTCCTTGCTTTGAAGGAAAGACCTTCTGGAACAGAAGATGCTTGGCCACTAAGATTGTTGTTGAATATGGGCTGCAACAGCTTTTTGAAAGTTGAAAACATGCTGGTAAAATGGGAAACAAACACATAGCAGCTGCTAAGTCACTATTTCTCTCTGATCAGGCTTCTTTCCAATTAACTTGCAAAAGAAAATTTCTACAGTGACACTTCTTTGCCCTCATGAAACAAAGTCTATCATCCAGTTTCAGTTGAAAATTCATGTCTCCACATACAGGAATCTTTTCAAATGTTATAAAGCCCTGTGTCTCTCACAGCAGGAATCAGTCTCATAAATGAAACAGAAGTAGGACATTGCAGCATTCCTCAACTCCTGATACTCAGAGCTTATGATAAAAAGATACTGACAGAGATCTTCAGATGTATAACTGAAGTGTGAGGTCTTGCTTTTCCAAGAAACATTGACAAAAGCAGGAACAATTAATGCAAACTGGATCTACACTAGTCCAGTGGCACACAAGTCAGTTAAAAATACTGATGCACCTGCAGTGCAAGTGTCTCTAATCTACCAGACAGAGCTATAAGTTCCATTGCTTGGAAACTAAAGCTAGGTGCTTCTAAATGACAAAAACATTTTGATGTTCTGTGTATAAGTGGCCAGAAGAAAAGACAGCCTTGAATGTGATGAATTTTCTGGTGTTTGAAATCTGTAAGTAAAGGTTTTATATCACTTCAAGTACAAACCATAGATGTGGCTTAAGGAATTAGATTAAATAATCTGATTTGTGTTCCTCAGGAGCTGGGTCAAATCATGACAATTATCTCTTCTCAACAAGTATCTGCTCAGCATTTTAGGCTATTGAATAGTTAACAAACAAACCAAGCAACATACTGAGCGAATCTTGGGGTTAGGATAACAATTCTCAGTGACTTTCAGTAAATGGAGATATTTGATTCTCTTAGGTCTACATCCATCTCAGTTTAGCAGTTTTTATATTAACTAAGATTTAGTTGTTTATTGAATCCCTTAAGCCTTCTTTGTGTTTCTTTTGATTTTAGCTTGAAATTGTTGCTCAAAAGCTTTAACAAAGTTGTCCCACAACATTTCTATACGTATTGTTGGCTTGGATGAACTGCGTGCAGCTAAATGAATAGTAACACAGTGTTAAGTCCTCTGAGTGGTAATTTGTGTGAAGTCATGAAGGAGATCTGAAATTTGCATGGAGCCTTATTCACCTCAGCTACAGACTTATTTCAGTAGTCTTTATATATTTATTGAAAGAACTGAAAATCAGTAAAAGCCACACACTTTACCCAAGAGTACTCCAGAGATGAACACAGTAACACATACGCCGTGTGATGAAATGGTCTCTTTAAAATTTGCCTAATTTGAATGGCTTTCCAAGTCATTTAAAATTTCCCCTTTTGCTCTGTATTAGAAGTCATCTGTGAAAATTAAACTCAGCAAGACAAAAATCTGAAGGAAGCAAAAGCCACGTTGCATCCTTCTTCAGAATAATCAGTCTCTCTGCAGTTTCACACCCATGTCCATGGAATCTGAAACTGCAACAGACAGCAGAGGAATTTGGGTGTATGGCTTCAGGAGGAACCACTTGCTTTAAATCAATGTTTATATTTACTCAAACCTGAAATACTCTAGTAAAGTAGAAAGAGAAGTTGTGAGTCAAGGAACATTCTGTCAGAATGGGATGCATCTCTTTTACTGAACATTTGCAGTAAATTAGCGAGAAAATTCAGTACTGCTAACATTTTAACCTGTATCACTTTTGCCTTTCTAAATCTAAGCTTTAGTCAACTATGTGAGCAAGATAGGTCATGCACAATGAAAAATCTACGGAGTTGTGTTTTATCTGCATTTTACCAGTATTTATATCTTTCAATACTTTAACTCAGCTGCTCTTTTGAAAGTTTTAAAGATATGTCGAGTAGGAGAGAGAACTGATCCCCATGGAAATCTGTAAAGTGAAAGATCTGAAGCCAGAGCTTTCTGGACATACTTTTTGGGTACATTCCTTGGGAAGGCCTTAAATCATATTAAGTAATTCCCTTGATTCCTGGCATTTCTGTCAGGTGGAAAATAAAAGTGATTTTAGTGTTGAGAGACTTAATGTTGCAGAAAGGCTATGGAAGATAAGGATGGATGTGTGCCCATCACCATTTATCAAGCCTACTAAAGCTGTTTCCTTCCCTTGTTCAAGCATGAGAAAAGAGGCTTCCAAATCTAAAATACCAGTATTTGATAGATGAATTTGCAGTTGGCTAGGTTTTATTTAACTGTTTAATGAGTTCAGAGAGATGCTAGGTGCTAGGTATAACATATGCCAAGGGTTGTTATCCCCCATCTATGTTCTTTTAATTTTTACCAAAGCCAGCCAGTAGTTTCAGCAGCACACACGAGGTGAAAACTATGCTAATGGTCAATTATTAGCTGTAGAAAGCTATCCTAGAAATCAGCTGCAATTCTACTTATATTGATTCTCCCACATAAATCACTGCAGTGTTTGCTTACATGGTACAACCAGCAAGAAAACTAATACACAATCAATTTAGGAGCTATTTGCTATTGCTTAAAATGTCCTACAGAGAATTTATCTGAGAATTAAGAAAAGAAATTCCAGAGTGTTTTGCCTCATCACACTTTCCAATTTGGAGTAGCAGACCACCTATTCCTTATAGTACAGTAGCTGCTAGACTGATTGACTTCAGTTTAAACTCTTCTGTTTTATTGGTGTTACAACAAAGCCTTTTGCTTGTGAATGCAACACATAAGTATGGTTGGGGTTTTTTGTTCCTCCTGATACATTATCATACAGATTGCTACCAGCCTCTCCTAGCCCATATTCGTTTTCTGATGTGAGGGTCTCATCTTAGTTGTTGTTCAGCCACATATCCCATTTGACTAAGGGCCTTTATAGCTGTGGCATTTTGATATTCAGCACCATTGCATTGGTGAGTAATGAAACAAAAATGTAGAGCAGTTAGTGTTCCAATAGTGAATAACAGCAGACTGATCAGTAACATAACAGGCAAAGAAGTGATGAAATGGTAAGCCATCAGTTCGTGTCAGCATGGTACCATATATATAAACAGCTCCCAGAGGTGTTCTTCCCCCAAAACCAGCAAAGATTGAAGTGGTGCAGGTCCAGTCCCTTGTGCCTTCTTAAAGAAACCACAACTGTTCAGTATCAGTACAGCAGATGTTCAAAAGAATCATTAACAATCTAAATGTATGTGTGAGCAGATGTACCATTTCTACTACACATAACTTTGGGGGAGAGAGACTTTTAAAGAAAATCAATAATGAGCAGATCCGTATACGAATTACTCATCTAATTATATTTAAAAGGTAGATTAAGGTTCTTTGCTTCAGTGATTGTGGTTGAGATAAGGAGGACAAGTGATGAAAGGAGCTATTAGAGTTACCGTGCACAATTGACTTGGCATGTATGACTGGATCAATGAGAGACAAAATAAGTGGCAGTATAAGAGAGAAGCTTGTGCCAAAGCATCAGTCCTGCTCTTTTTGGTGCATTTTACTAGAGGCGCATGAAATGCAGTGTTGTTAAAATAAAAGGACAGCTGAAATAAATAGAGGGGTCTAAAAGGCAGTGGGAAATTCTGTTTACCTCTTCAGTAATGTTTTCAGTAGCAGGAGCAGTGCAACTTTTGTAACCCTTTCAATAACATTGCTGACCTTGCCAGAGGTGGCAAGGTCACTCTCTGTGAGGAGCGATGTTATGGGAGCTGAATGATTCTTTCAGGCATGATGCCATATTGACAGCAAGATATGCAGTGAGCATAACCTGGTGAGGAATATTTTGCCTCAAGGTGACCTCAGAACGGGGTGTTGGGATTGTGTGGGAGCCTACTCTTTTCTCCCAAGAATGTGGCAACAAAAATGTCTGTGTAATTCCCACTTTGCCTTCATGATTTTCTTTTGCAATAGACGTCGTCTGACACTGGAGTAGTTGCCAGTCTTTAAGCCTATGTCGAAAAGGAGAAGGCAACTGGGAATTATCTGTATTTGTACTAGACCTCTCAAGAACTTGGTAACTTGCTTTACTTTTCATCTCTTTTTACAGACCATCCTATCCCGCATAGAATAGCGGTGAAATCAAAGGTGGAACCAGTTAAGCAATACTCCTCCATTCTGGAACCGCCAAATGTTATTTTAGTGATTTTCTTATTGAGTTTTCTTATGTTTTTGTAAGGCAAATACAATTATTTATCTGTTTTCTTTTACAAATCATATTACACCACTGAGATTTTATCTCCACTTCTGACAATATTTTAAGGTCTTTCTCTACTGGCCTTTACCCTCATAATACCAGCTTCATGCTTTCATTCTCATCTGTATCTCTGTTTCTTATCCTGTTCATAGGCTGAAGGTCACTGTGAATATACAGAGAAATCCAGGACATAGTTATTTTCCTTATTCCCTTGCTGTATGCTGTCAATATAGAAAGGAATAACAACCATTTTGTCTTATCTAGAGTGATTTTTGCACAACTGTTTAGTGGCTGTATCTCAAAAAACTGATAGAAAATATAAAAGGAGCTTTACAGCAACACCAGGTACTTCAACCACCTATTTTGGAGGCTATTTTGACAAGATTACACTGAGCTATCAGAAAATTCTGGCATCTGGTTTGTGACTCTTCAGTAATACTCCATTCCCCGGGTTATTTGAACTTGCTGGGAAGTTTGAAAACTTATAATTCCCCTATGACCACCCCAGAGATGGTGTCACATTGCACAAGGGGAAGTTTAGGTTAGAGCAAGGAAATCTCCTTTGTTGAAACGGTGCTCAAGCTTTGGAACAATCTGCCCTGGGAGAGGTTGAATCCTCATCCCTGGATGTGTTTAAAAGCCATGTAGGTCTGGAGATTAAGAACAAGGTTCAGCGGTGGGTTTGGGTTAATGATTGGACTTGATGACCTTGAAGGTCTCTTCCAAGCTGAATGATTCTATGGCACCACCAAAGTGTCATGTGAGTACACATAAAATTTGCCAGTTCTTTCTCTTTTCTACTTCCTCCCTCTCATTGGCTCACAAAGCAATCTGTATCTGGCTCACTGAGATGGGTATGTAACTTTCTCCAAGTGTCCTTCTTCCCACTTCATCAGAAGGATTGAGGACATTATATCACGGAATGTTTGAGGCAAGCCATGGAAATGACAGTACACATCAGGGCTAGGTGATGGAGAGAAAAGCTCAGAAAGGCTGGGTATAACAAGACATGGTGTTGGATTGGCCTAGATGATCTTTCAAGGTTCCTTCCAATCCCTAATGATTCTATGATTCCTCAGATGACATGAAACTTTCTGCACCTAAAAATTCAGGATCATTGTTAATGTGCAGGTTTACAATTACTACAGTATGACATACTATAAGTTAAGGTGTGTTTACAGCCACAAGCTTGGAGTCATATTTTACTACTGAATCTATACATAATTATCTGTGCTCTCTGGACTCTCTCTTTAGCTTCCTTGGGTTCAATATTGCTTTACAGACAATTTTATGCAAACACAAGCTGAGGATATGTTTTCCAAGAGCCACTGCTATTTGCCATCTAGACAAAGAAGATATAATTTTCATTCTCATTTGCTTAGACCTAGTCATCATATTCCTTCTGTAGAAAGTACATCTGCTCTCTAAATTAATGCCATCGATGTGCTAAACAATGTAGTTCTGCACCCGATGTATTATGAGACACAACAGAGAACAAAGCAGAGACAAAAATAAGGCATCTCTGTGAGTTGCAGGGGACAATCAATTAGATTCATTATCTGTTTTACATTCTAGTCACTGCTTTTAAAAAGTGGAGTACATAGTACCATGGCAACAGTTGGAACTGCAGTTCTTTATGGTATACAATCATTATGGATTCTTTGGCATTCCCTGAAAATGGATATAAAAAGTCACAGGAGTTGCACTACCTACGATGCTGATTAAATGACAAGTTTGTAATTCACAAGTGCCTTATTGCCATGGGAAGGCAATCACACAGCTCCGTTTTCAAACTCAAGGGTTTTTGAAACATGCTGCATGATCTCTAGCTGGGCTGCAAGCTAAGATTAAATTGAAAGGATAGCATGTAGATTTTAGAACATGCTGTTGACATTTACCGGCCAATCAAGTTTTGCAACTTTCCTGCATGACAGCAGATGTTGACCTTTCCAGCTTCCCCTATCTGCTTTCACGCATTACCTGCAGAAATTAACATTAACTCGCTTCTTGCTCCTTCCTGCTATTAATGTCAGCTGGGAATTTAGAATCATGAATTCATTTATTACACAGAGTGGAGACACGTTTTATACTCTAAGCACAGAAGGGCTGCTCCTGGGAGATGGTATTTTTGGAAGCTGCTTCAACTACCTTTGTGGTTGAGGGATAGCTGCGAGCTATGGTGTAGAAAATGTCACTAGGAACAAGAGCAGGAAAAGACAGCGGAGGACACATTCAAGGAGAAACCCAGGGGCCAAATACTTCCAAATAGTGCTGGATACAGCGAGCTTAAAGTCTAAACTGAAACACTTAAATTATTCTAATGGAGTGCAAAACTGGGTGCAAGGTACCAATGTCTCTTTGACTTGTAACTGAACTATGAAAATGTGAGCCTGCATAATATACAGCCTGGTAACAAGAAGCTTCAGGGGGTTACACAGTATTGCCTGAGGCTCTCTGATAGTGTACTCTGAGGGAAATATTAACTTTGGTAGAGATTTCTCTTGCAATCTGACTAAGATTTTGATTTAATTTCAGTTAATCATGAAATCTTGTGACTAAAAGCAACTAAAAAAAAAAAAGGAATACTTTCTGTCTTGTTTTTTTTTTCACTTAGGTTAAGAGAAACAGCTGCTTTTATCTTCAGAATAGGAAAATCTTCAGAAAGGAAAAGCTAATGTCTATAACTATTAAAATGTTCCTGCAAGTATCACAGTATCACAGTATTATCAAGGTTGGAAGAGACCTCATAGATCATCAAGTCCAACCTGTCAACACAGAGCTCAAGGCTAGACCATGGCACCAAGTGCCACGTCCAATCGTGCCTTGAACAGCTCCAGAGTTGGCGACTCCACCACCTCCCTGGGCAGGCCATTCCAGTGGCCAATGACTTTCTCAGTGAAGAAGTTTATATGCTATTTCTGGGAATAACTTCCAAGTGTAGTTGGTCACTATGCTCCAAGGAGCTACGTGTTTCATGCATGAGTATTTCTGATCTGATAGTAATATATTTCAAAGATTCATCTCCTTAAATAACAAACTTTACAAGTTACATAAATTCCTGACAGTTTTCCAAATAAAAAAGAAGATCTGATTTTTTTAGAAATGATGCAATTGAAAACTTGGTCTAAATTTCAACAAGAAGATTAGACGCACTCATCAAAAAGGAAGACAACTTTCTTTGGTCAATTTGGGTCAGCTGTTCCAACTGTGTTCCCTCCCAGCCTCTTGCCCACCCTCAACTACTCACTGGAAGCTGTACAAACACTTCTCAGCAGTAATTAAATAGCTGAAGCACTATCAAAAAGAATTTTAATTTTAATTTTGTCACAAAGCCAAAACTTAGCACCAATAAGGGTCTTTGTGAAGAAAATGAAGTCTGTCTAAGCCAGACCCAGTGCACCATCAAGGGCTAGAACTGAGAATCTCTCCCTGTATTTTTCTTTAAACTGTTCTTATTTTGTTTCTTCTCTCCATCCCACCAGAGATGAAGTGAATGAGTAACCACATCAGGCTTTTTTGCCAGCTAGGCCTAAATGACTGCAAGAAAGCAAAGACCACAGATGAGACTGGAGAACTATGTGAAGGACAACAACAAGGATTTTCACAGATAATGCATCAGGCAAAGGAAGACTAAGGAAAAAGTAGAGCACATCCTTCTGGAAAGTATTTACAAATACTAAGGATAAGAAAGTTTCAGAGTAGGCAGGATTGACTCAAAAAGCAGAAATAATTCCTGACCTACCTGGTATCCTGTGATGAGATTACTTGGCAGTCAATAAGGGAAGAGAAGTACATGTTTATCTTGGCTTTAGAAAGGTTTTCAGCACCATCTCTCATAACATCTCCATTGAGAAGCTAATGAAGAATGCCACAGATGAATGAGCAATCTGTCCAAAAATGTCTGAATTGCTGGGACCAAATAACTATAGCACAAAGTTCATCTGAAAGCTGGTCACTAGTGGCTTCTCTCAGGGTTTGATTGTGTGGCCAATGCTATTTAACATCATTAATGGCAGGAATCATGCAGCAGAGCACACTACCAGTTTTGCAGGTGGTGCAAAACTGAAAAGGCTGTCTGATAGGGGTGCTGCTATTCAGAGAGAACTTGACATGTCGATGAATGGGTCAACAAGAACTTCATGGCCTTTGAGTAAGGAGATGCAGTCTGCGTATCAGGATGAAGAACCTCAAGTACCAGTAGACATTGGGCACACACAGTCTGGAAAGCAGCTTTTCAGAAAAGGAGCTGAAGTTCATGTTGAACAAATAAGTCCGATGGTATTCTGGATCAACTAGGAAAAGCATCACCAGAAGGTGCAGAAAAGTGAACATTCCTGTCTGCTCAGCAGTGGTGAGGCTACATCTGGAGCTCTGTGTTCAGTACTGGGCTCCCAAGTACAAGTGAGACAATGACATACTGGAGTAAGTCCTGCAAAGGGCCACTAAAGTAATTGAAGTCCGGGACCATCTTTTGAACTGGGAAAGGCTGTTGGAGCTTTGATGCATTAAACTGGACAAGAGAAGACTTGAGATGAAAGGTTTTATCAATGTGTGTAGATATGTAATGGAAGGCAAAAAAGAAAGCAGAACCAAACCCTTCTCTAGGTGACCATCTTCTGACCAGCAGGACTGCTATGATCTCTACAGGTCACTATAGATATTCTGTGATTCTGTGAAAACAAAATCAAACTAAGATCAGACTGAGAAAGTCCAGGGTTTTCCATCAGACTTCTACATAAACTTCTCCAGGCGCCTGAACACTAAATAAAACTTGGACACAAAACCTGGGAAGACACTGTGATCCTACCAACAGGCAGCTGTTATCAAGCTACCTATGTGCCTAGCCCGGCTTTGCTCCTGTCTCAGTGCTATTGTTGCCTGCTAGCACCTCATGTATTCATCACATCAATGGAGAATGAATGCTCCAAAAAAGAAAAATCACAGAGGTGCACGTGTGTCTCAGTACTGCTTCTTTTCACTGGTAGCTCAGTAATTTATCAAAAGGAAATATTTTTTAATACTATAGGCAGAGGTAGATTAATCTGGAAGTCGTAACTCTCCTAAGCCATTCCAGTCAAGCCTCGACAGGACCCACAAAGCCTACTTGGCCCTACTGCTATAGAAGAGCAACAACATGCTCATTGTGAAATTGGTGGAGTCTGAAATGCAGCTTATTCTGCAGAAGCTGATTGATAGCAATTGCATTAGTAATTGAGTTCTTATTTCCTGTAGGGGCTATCAGTGGGGACAGGATAGAATTTCGAGAAGGTGGTAGCTATGTTAATGATTAATTGAGACATTTATTCTTATGTCAAAGACAAAGATTTATAGACATTCTGTAAATGTGCTTGTGTGAGGGCAAAAGTCAATTAAACAGATGAAATAAGAATAAGCTGCCTTCCCGTGACAGATTTTCCCACAGTCGTTCTGCATCCTTTTCCTGAAACAGCTGGCAAAAGTTTCTGTGGCAGTGTATCCTAACAGCCTTCCTGTCATCCTTGGACTTTCAGATGACAGCAACAGCAATGTAAAATTCAATGTGCAAATTGAATCCAATTATATTACTGCTGACCAGTTGCTTGAGTCACGTGTAAAACTGGACTATGTTACTGTGCATGATGAGAGAATCTCTGGCAGGTTAAGAAACACAGATACAGTTACATTTAGTCTGGACTAATTCCTCACAATGGTAAACAGAAATGTAACCTAGCTGGGTTTTAGTCTGCAGCCTATCCACACTTAAACAGATTCCCAGTTTTCAAGTGGAAGAGAATAGGCTGAACAGTCTGACCACCGACTTGTATGAGACAGGTTAATAACAGCTAACGCTGTTTCTAGGGGCAGAATGAGGAATGCACACTCATTAGGTGCAGCCACTGGCCCTGTGGCTCACGTTAGAAGTCTCCATAACTTCTCAATGTAAATTCAGCTGCCTCAGGCACCTGCATCATCAAAAGGCTGTAGATGATACCCACATTGCCAAACATTGCCATTTTTCCCTCTTCCAGAAACACTGGATTAAGATAGTATGATTCCACAGCTACTTTCAGCCTCCTGGATGCTAAAAGTCAGCAACAGCTGCAGTAAATCTTCAATATACTGAGAGTTTGCTTACTTGCTCACACCTGAAAAATGGAATATTAGAAGAGTTCCTAAATAAATACATGCAACTGTTGTGCATAACTCTCTGGTCTTTAAGATCCCATGTGCCTATATTATACCATAACTGCCTGATAGAGTAGCCAAGGAAACAGCCTCATCCATCTTTTCCTCTTTACTGTACCCTTTCCCTCCCATACAATCCCTAAAATGGCAGACAGCGTGAGCATCTAACATGGGCATCAATCCAGTGCACACGAAGGGTCTGCTACTGACCTTGAAATGAAAGATTTTCTTCCAGCAGCAGGAACAGTAAAAAGTTTCTCTTGCCACACCACTCACCTCTGTGAAGTCACCCGGCAATGGACACCATTAAGGAGCTGACAGTTTTTATCAGCCAAAATAAAAGAATGAAGGCTCCAAACAGTTGAGCAAGAAGAAATGTCAAGCAGTTCTAAATGACCCTTATTTGGTTTACAAATTTGATTTCTTTCCAGCTAGAGCAGGAGTGGCTGACAAAACCATTGCAGAAAAACTGAACTTGGTAGTTACAGCTTGTACTAATATACTGAACCCTCCCTAAATTCTTTAGGGACACTGTGGCCATAGACAGACTCTTAGTGCTTATGACCATCTGGACTGTCACTACAAAAGTCCTTCTAAAGGTAGAATAACAGAAAAAGACCTTTGCTCAAACCTGCCAGGGCCTCCACGATCACAGCTGAGTTCTCCTGCCAAGTGAAGTTTTATATTTTCTGCTTGAATACACTGAATAATCAATCTTTGACTTTATAGTTAGTTTACAGTCTGCGGGATGTAGACACATTCCTGCTTAGTTCAAGACAACTTTCTGCATTGATGAATAATTTCCAGGAGAATTAAGAAAAAAATGAGAGTGTTTGTGAGCAACTGTTTGATTTCTGAGTGCTGGAGGGTGCTAGTGGTTGTCTCACATTATTTCTTGAACAAATGTGAAAATTATATTGCTCATGATATACATAAGCATCATAAAAAGCCTTGTTTTGAGTTAGAACAGAACTAATTCTGTTCATTGATTTTACTTCTCAGAACAGCCTCTCCTAAGTTACCGCTCTTTCTGCAGTTAATGGTGTATTTCTGCAGACAGCATCTGCTTCTAGAAGTGATGGTGCTTGAAGTTTACAGTTACTAAGGACTAGTGTGCAGAAAGGTCCTTTCTTATACTTTCTGGTGTGAAGACCAAGGTCAATGCTAAGTATTTTACTTGATACTGGGATGCAGTGAGTGGAAGGACGCTTCTGTGGAGAGGAGCAGATAGAACACACGATCCTACACTGACCAACCTGGTATTCCATCCTAAGTTCCTCATATTTGGTACAAATCTGAGGGACCACAAGGGTCAGGTTCTCTTCTGCAGTGAGAGGAGGGCTCTGTTTGTTCTGCTTTTGATCTCAATCTGTGCATTCATGAATCCAGTTCTGAAATCCAGCTCCTAAATCTGGTTCCCATCTACCACTGAGTCCAACCTGGGACTTCTCTGGTGTCTACCCACAGCATCAGTGGTGGTGGTGATCTAATTGCTGTCAGGGAGATTTGGTTTGGTGTTGGTTTTGTAAATACCTGCATGCATCTTTTGTTGTTATTATTTTCATTAAAGCTGTTTTAGTTTTCCAATCTGTAAGTTTCTCTCATTCCTTTTTTTTTTCTCTTTAGACAGGGAGAAAGGTAAAGAGAGACCAACTACCATTTATATAGTGGTTGCCCCAGCCTTAATCCATGACAAGAAAATAAGAAGTCTCTAATTCATAAGCAAATAACAGTTGCTGTTATTAATAAAATGAATAAAATTTTAGAAAATTTTATTTTTCAAGAGCTGAGGGTGGTACTTTTGGATAACAGACCTGCTTTCTAACAAAGCTCAGTTTTAAATGAACCTAAATGATGACTGACATAGGAGCAACTACTAAATCAATAACTGCAATTCAGTGATTCAGACTATCAGGGTTTGATTTGCAATAGCTGATGCTTTTGTCTTTTCTGTGCCAATGTACTAGATCACAAATTCCTGCAGGAAAATTGAAATAATTATTCACAGTACTTGTCACTCATTGTTTGACCTTTCTTGTCTTGGGAAGAAGGCAAAGAAGCCACATCCTACTGTCCATGCCTATGATGCCAGCTAATAGTACACTGCTAAAAGAATACAGTAGTATATTTTTACCACCTAAGCATGAAAGAAAAAAACATAACAGCACAAGCAAAATCTCATAGTGGTTTTTAAAAAAATGACATGAGAGACACTCTAGAATTTTCTAATTGGATTTAGTAAGTTTGCAGTCAAACTGCCATCCATCTGCCACTATGCAGTTTATAGCTTGTATATGTCATTTACTCTTGATTATATTTTTAATGTTAGTATGTCTTCTCATATGCATTTTTATTATGAAGCTGGCAATCTGTTTTGGCTGTCTGGACCTGCTAGAGCAAAAATATAAGCCACATTCTTATTTAAAATATTTTAAAAAATATACTACACTCTGACTTAAAATATTTTTAAAATACACTACTTTTCTCTTTCCAAAAACGAGAGCCTGTCTCTGTTTCCCTGACCAGCCTTTATTTTATGCTATTGAGAAAAATGTCACTGATCTGATTTTCAAACTTTTATATATTTTAGCTCTCATTCTTTGCTCATTCACTTTTTAGAGGCTGTGACAAGGTAACAGCAGTGGAGACTGCAAAGTGTTAGCAGCTGCATGACTGTCATACAGCCTAAGAATAGGAAAGGAAGAGAAGATGTTTTCACTTCCAGGCTGATTCAAGCTGTATAAAAATTCAGGGAAATTGTTACCTAATATGTTACAGATCAGATTTGTGATTTTTACTTTTTATGTGGAAAAAATGAGATATAAGGACAAGTTCTGGAGATAATAATGTCTGACATTTACCTCTCTTCTCTGGCTGACAAAGGTGATAAATTCTTTAAATCTGCCTGCATATAAAGAAGACCTTTTATCTTTCATAAAAATGACAGCTGTATGAGTTTATTCATGAAATCTAACCACAGCTGAGTTGACTAAATATATCATAAAACCATGAAGTAGTTATTCATAGTTTCCAAACCACTGATAAATTCTACAAAACTGTGTTTTCCTTCCAACTTTTGGAACCAACTCATTCTGCAGAAAAATTCTTGATATTTGAAAACTATGTGAATTCCTTCTTAGGTTTTTGTCTCCGAGAATATTTTTCTGAGAATGAAATTTGGAAAAATGGAGAGTTATGAGCTTTTAAAACCACTGAAGATCAGAGTCAGAAGTAACACCTATCCCTGATCAGTTGCTTTTGAGAATGGACTTTAGATAGCTCCATTACTGTTACGAATTGCAGGTACCCATGTGTGTTGAGTCTCAGGGGTTGCAGTCTGCTTAGTTTTCACTGTGAGAATTGCAAAGTAATAAGTAGTAATTTTGACAACTATTTGGGCTGACTACAATATTGCTGATAATGCAGAGGCTTTCAACTACTAACATTAAATTAAGGCTTCATAAGATGCTAAAATATTTTACATACTGCAATCAATCTTGAAAGAGGTTTTATACATAAAATTCTTAAAAATTTGGAATAGAGCAAATCTTTCAGTGACTTAGTAAGAGTGGAGATTGTAATGTTTGTGGGAGGTTTTCTATGTTGTTGTTTTGTGGGGTTTCTTTGTTTGGGTTTTTTCTTAGTGAAACTGTTTTTCTACTAACAAGAATATTAAAGTTCAGTAATTGTTTTTCTGTTTGTCTCACGTTTAATACAACAACATTTAAAAAAAAATAGTATCTGTTACCTACTTTTACAATTTAGTTATCAAGTAACATAACTCATTCCCAAATGAGTTTGTAAATTAATTTTTTTAAATAATTAAAAACATAGCCATAAAATTCTCTGCAAGTACAGCACAGTGCAATGATGAGTTTTAGTACCTTCTGTGCCAAAGAGTTCTTGATGACTACAGAAGAAAAAAGGATATAATTGCATTCCTGTCCAATATGAGATAGAGCCAAAGTACTTCTGCTCTGTGAGTCATTGATCTCATCAATAGATTTGACTGCCCAGAGGGGCACATCCTATTCACCATCTCAAGGAATGTTATTTATAAGTTAATTGTTGGGTTTGTAAAAATTCCTCTTCTATCTCTTACAATAAAAGTTAAAAAGGTATTTATCTTAGAAGGAATAGTGACAATCCTCGAAGGTAACTCTATAGCTTTGAATTTTTTCTTAATAAAGTAATCATTGCATTTAATGCTTTTCTGTTCAAAATAATGTAGTTTCCTCTTAAAGAAAAACCCCTTCCCCTATGATTAAAAAGCTGAAGACTCAACTGAACTGTGAAACTGAAACATTTGCACTTTTATATATCGCTGTGATGGAATTAATTAGAATACCTTTATCACTGTTGTTCTTCTGTCTCACTTCCACATTTCTGTTTTAAGTGTCTATATATTCAGGAGTTAAGGAAGTCGACTCTCACAAAAGCAAAATCTCCTTCAAAGGAGCATAACCCTTGGAAAACTGTTTCCTTCCTTTTCAGAACGAACAGTAAATTTGGGCATCATCTCAAGGAAATGTCTTTGGTTTTCTACTTATCAGCTTTTATATGTGTGAAATATGACTATTGACAAAACCTTTTTTACAGAGATCTTTGTGAGCCAAAGGAAGAATTCTTTAAGTTGTTTATTGTTTACTTTGGTTGGAAAATATGAATTTATCCTGCACTCATAGTTAGCATTGAGTGGATTCCTATATGTCAACATCAGGCTTTCACATACATCACTGGTTCTAGCAAAGAGCTATTAGAACTCTAATAAAAGAAAGACACCATCACATTTGGAAAAATGTTGTGAATCTCTTCTGATTGTAGCTCTCTGGAAGAGAAATATTAGGGTGAACAGAGGTAGTAGTGGCTACAAAAAGAGAGAGTTGACTTGGGTTCTAAATGTTTCTAGGTACAGCTCTTTGGGTTCTTGTACTATTTCTAAACATGACCATATGTCTCAATTATGTAAAATTTGATATTAGGAAGTTGTTTACTGCTATTATGTTTAAAATCCAAACCCTTTTTTTAAGTGAGGACACTAAGTTTTGTTCCTTCTTGCGTGGCTTTTTGTGCAATTGGCAAAAGACTGTCACTGTGGAAAAGGGGCATTTTTCCTCTCTGGAGACAAAGTGGACAGGAAAGGACATACAAGGATATAACTGAGCTTTAGAATCCATGAGGATTGCCCCAACCCATAAACTGCTCTATAATCTGAAGAGATGCAAAATGTGAGGTCGCAATCTTCCTGTCATAAGTACATTCCATCAGTTTGGAGAGTTAGCACAAGTACCCAGATTAATTCCACATCATCGAGGTGCTTAAATTAGAGGCCTAATCCTCCTAGAATTCCTGGACAGTCAGTGAAATCAAGCACTACTTCAGAAGCAAGTCTCCCTGTTCTGCCTCCTTTTTTCTATTAACAGATTATGAAGGTAACTAGTGTCCTAGCTGGTACTAGATACTTACTTTAAAAGGAAAGGAAATGAATTGGAGGTTTAACACGCAGTTTGAAATCAGTTTCTAGAAGAGGCAGAAGTTCACACATGCCTCTGGGCTTGACTTATGCTACTAGGATAGACAATCAAATTCAGCATAATTAACACAGAACCATTATCTGCCATTGACTCTGTAGAAGCTGTTTAGCTATATAGTTCACATACAATGCCAAACTCTTAATTTACATTTGTATGTTGGGGCATAATCTGATTTACCATTTCTCTTCTTTTTCGACAAAATGTGCTAATGACATGTATAAAATTGATGATTACATATTCAAAAAGCCAAAGAACAGATCTGAAGAAGCCCTGTTTGGCTGCAGTATGCAGGGCATATCTATCTGTTAGAAAAATGTCATTTCCCATATGAGCTGTGCTAATGTAGTACTTGTCATCCCAAGCATCGTTGTGCTGTGCAGTTGGTCAGCCTATTGCATCTGCAGGCTTTCTCTATAACCATCAAAGAAGCAGCCTATGTCACGGCATTTTCAGAGCTCTCATCATCCAATCAAGCTAAAAATGCAAAAAAAAGAGAAAAGAAAAGAAAAGTAGTTGCAACACCCCTGCTTCTGCCCCAGATGGAGATGAGACTAAAGTGTGATTTCAAAAATGGCAAAGAAAAAAGTGTGACAGACAGAAATGGCATGGCTTTGTCTACAGCTGGTGACACAATAAAGTGAAGTGCCTTCCCATTGTCCCCAAGCAATCTGTGTGGGGTTAGCTATGCTATATTACTTGAACATATTCATTAAACTCAGTTGGACCACACGCAAAGAAGATTCACATTACCTGCACATGTGTATTAGTCTCTCAAATTGTGAGACCACTGCAAGACAACTGCATGCATGTTAATTTTTTTTCCTTATGGTTCTGACACCTGTGAATCCAGGGGTCCCTATAAAGTACTATAAAAATAATGAAGTGTTCCAGAGTGCAGTGGAACTAGCCCAGGCAAGTATTTGATCTTTTTCAGTTCAGAGGAATATGAAGTTATACTAATAAATTTCTGGATTTATGGAAGTGAACTTCAGTGAACTCCTAGTTAGATGTAAGAGGGGAAAAAAAACCCTACAATGAAAGAAGTCACAGATTGGAACAAGTATCCTTTTACTAGAGATACTAAGAAATCAAGTGGACAATACCCTGAACAATCTGATCTGCTCTGAATTGAGGACTAGATCAGGAGAGCTGAGGTCCCTCCTGCACTGAATTATCACAGTATCAAGGTATCACAGTATTACCAAGGTCGGTGCAGTCCTCATAGATCATCAAGTCCAACCTGTCACCACAGAGCTCAAGGCTAGACCATGGCACCAAGTGCCACGTCCAATCCTGCCTTGAACAGCTCCAGAGTTGGCGACTCCACCACCTCCCTGGGCAGGCCATTCCAGTGGCCAATGACTCTCTCCGTGAAGAACTTTCTCCTCACCTCAAGCCTAAATTTCCCCTGGCGCAGCTTGAGGCTGTGTCCTCTTGTTCTGGTGCTGGCTGCCTGAGAGAAGAGAGCAACCTCCTCCTGGCCACAACCACCCCTCAGGTAGCTGTAGACAGCAATAAGGTCTCCCCTGAGCCTCCTCTTCTCAAGGCTAAACAATCCCAGCTCCCTCAGCCTCTCAATTATTATTCTGAATTATTCTGTAGGTCTATGATTCCATGCAAGGAAGAGTGCACTAAGCTGTTTATCTTTTTGTAGTTGTTGACTACACTAATATTACATCTACTTTGAACATGGTTATGAAACACAAGATCTCATTTACTGGTTTTATGATCATACACTTCTTATGTTTAATATCAGAATCCTTAACAGGTTGACTGACGACGTAAAACTCAGCATAAATGAAAATGATTATGTTTAGAGAAAACATTTCCCTGGATTTTGCAATAACTCATTATGAAAGAATCCAGATAGCATTAATGACAGCATTAAAGATAGCTTTACGTAAATGGAAGTTTGAGTATCTTACTTCAGAAATAACATGTGTGATTTAGTATTCACTTACAAATGTATAACTCTCTGAATATGGATAATTTAACCTTCCCCACTGCATTTGCAGACTATTTAATGTTTCAATAATTATCTCAAGATTAATGGCCTTTCATGGATAGTTTTTAAACGAACATCTTTCTCCCTTTGAAACCAATATGTTGTTTTTGAGTAGAAAGAAAGAATATAAAATCCAGAAATGTACAAAGAGGGAAGCCTGTCCTTAGGTAAGGTGGTATCTCCTGCCTGATTGATTGTAGGATAATCCTGAACTTAATGGGAAGAAAGCCTAGACACTGAAAGTGCTGAGCCTGTAAGAATAAGTCTCAAGCTTCAGTCCATCACAGACATTTCCAGAACCTTCTGCCACTTATCTAAGAGTGTACATACCCACATGGCAGACAGTCTCAACAAAGACAACTCATTCTTCCTGGCTCAGAGACCGGGACAAGTCAAACATAAAAAAACAGGCCACCATGTTTTGCTATCTCCCTGATATTTCAGCTTTGAGTAATTTGTAGCATCTCTAGGAAGACAATAAAGACTTTTTTTTTCTTTTCCCCTTAAAACTAAACCAAACCAAATCAAGTTTGTGAATTAGCTGTGAGCATCCACTAAAAGAAAATCTGCTCTGCAATTTTCTTTATAGATGGAACAGAACCTGACTGTGCTTTGACAAAGAACTATAACAATAAAATATTTAAATGATTAATATCCATTGAAACCCAAGTTTTGAGCAAATATTTAAGAATCACCTTCCTATTGCAGAGACTCTGACCAAGAATGTTAACTTTAATACATGACAAAGCTAGTATGATAAAATTAATATCTCTGCCTTGCATACAAAGCATTCCTAGAGATACTTGTGCTGAAATTCACCAACGCAAGCATATTTCATACCCATTAGTCTTGAATTATAATTGAAATGTTCAAGCACATGATTCAAACTTAAACTACTACTTACTGTAGTAGAAAAAAGCATAAATGGATTTGTATATGAATCATTAATTCAAGTCAGAATTGGGAAACAATATTTTTAACTCTTTGCTTACTTTTAGAAGAAAATGCCTAGAAAAATAGATATAAGGAGATAACAGATAATATTTTTACTCATAAGATTGATATGCAGCAATATGCTTCAATTTCTTCATTATGTTGAACAGTGACCCCCTTCAGTAGCTCTAGAAACACTTCAGACTCATGCAAAGTATTTTATAGATGCACACTAAGGGCTGCAATTCAGTAATACTTATTCAGAAGAGTAACACAGTGGGTTAAATGTCCTTATACCAGGTATAGTAGGAATTATTTCTGTATGAAGATAAGTATTGCAAAGGCAGGGAAAAAACCATGTTCAGGGACATTTGAAATGCATGGAAAATGAAGAAACAGCATCAGTGAAAACTGGGTTTTTTCCAAAGGCTTCACTGAGGTTTAGATGAGTATTCTGTGTATATTTTAACTAATAATAGAGAAGTGTTCTGTGTGGCTCTCATTAAAAAACATAAATTATATGTAAGTTTTTAAGATTCAGCATTGCATTTTCATTACAATCCTTGACATAGCCAAATATAAAGAACTTTTTCTGACAGATATTTTCCATGTTGTAAATATTATCTTTCATAGAGTCTGCTGTTTTGAAGGCCAAAGAACAGTTTAGGCAGATACACGTGCATTGATTCTCTTTAGGACAAAGAGTTAATATGAAAAATTACCTTTTTTTTTTTTCTTGAGGAAGACACATTTTGCCTTCATTTTTGGTTTGCTGTTTTCTGTTTCAAACGTGTTATTTTACATTTAAAACAGTTGTATCTCACTGTTACAGGGGCAGGCATCTTGAGTTGGGTCGTATGACCCCTGGGTGCAAGCAGTCTGCTGTACATGCACTTCTTTTTCCTAAAGTCTCTAGATTATTGCCCCTTCATTGCCCTTAGAACTGTGTGTGTCCTGGCAGCAGCTTTCTAAGCAATGTACACTCAGATGAACCATCAGGACATCCTGCTTCTGTCAGTTTTGTAGTAGATGAAGATGTCATACAGATTTGCACAGTCTCTTCAAAGGGATCTTTCTCTGCAAGCTGTTTCTCTGAATTATATTGCACCAGGATAAAAGTAAAGACCTGATGTAGGGGCTGGTCTCTTTGTGTCTCCTAGCAAATGCAGTGGGGCTCGATTTTGCTGTGCTTCATCAAAGTCGCTTCCTGCTGCACTTCCTACTTCACACTTCAGTATGTGAAACGTAAAGAGCACGGAAGGACTCAGAAGTTTGTGTCCTTGAACTTCTCAGCTGAGTGAGCTACAGTTGTTACAGATTATTCCAGGTTTCACATGGTAAAAATGAATGGAGTCCCCTGCCACTTCTGCACCGAACTCTGTGGTTTTAGCAGTGTGGTTTTAGCCACTTTGGTTGTATCACTGCTGCTGACAAAAATGAACAGTTTTACAACCAATTTTCTCAACAAAGATTTTTGAGCAAATGATTGCGTTGTTTAGACTCTGGACTAGACGTTGTATTCATCTTTAGCCCCATGTAGGAGATCATATTTGAAAGAAAAATACTCATTGTCCTCTCTCTTTCCATGAATGGAAGTGGAATTAATGTTGGGGTTACTAATTTCTCTGTACCTGGAATACATTGCATAAAGCTCAGACACAAGACAATGAACCTAAAAGCAATTAATAAAAAGTCACAGAACAAGATTTGCTCAGAAAAGTCCATCCCAAATCCTAGTAAAATCTCTTCCCTCACACAGCTTCTTGTGCTCTCTTAGTCTCTTTCACAGTGCACATCACATACAGAAGCTCAAGCATACGCACACACACACACACAGAAATACATACAAGAAGAAAGGGAAAGCCTTTGGTTACTTTATGAATTGTACAACTAGAATAGGTGTAAATTAATGCTCAAATTTTTTTCCAGAATCAAGAGTTGTTGTAAAACACTCCTCAGTGAGAAAAGGAGGAGCTTTCAAACTTGCCAGGTTCTAAGGGCAAAAATCTGTGTTTTAAAAGTCTCACGGATTTACACTGGGAATCTCGGAAGGATGTACAACAAAATGCATAGAAAAATCTGCTAAAATAGATATGACACTAGAGTTAAGCTTTGTTTTGGTATCAGGGTCTCACATGACTACTAGTTATAACTTACTGTGGAATACTAGATGATTGCCACAACATAAAATTTGAGGGACAATAAAACATCTTCTGGCTAAACACAAGGAGAAAACTAATCTTAGAAATTATGTAATATTACCTTGGAATGAGAGACTTTCCAAACACTTGGCATATGCAGTGAAAAAAATGAATTTGTAACTGACTTTTCTACAAGACTTTCCTCTCAAAAGAAAGTAGAAGTTTGTTTAGGCTCTTCTTGTACATGCACTTTCAGAAATGCTAGCTTTTGACTGTGTATCTTTTCTTGACTCCATCTGAAGCAGAGAGGAAGAGGCTATCTTTCAGCAGCTTCCGTCTGGATAGTTTGTAGACATAAAAGACTTTGACTCATATATAGAATGAATTAATTTGGGACAGCTGAAGCAGTTTCCATTCCTGCAGTCTGCCTTCCTATTTTCTGCCAGGCATATTAATGTAAAGTATATTAAAGTTAGTGCTGGTTTATGTCAGCATAACCGTCTGTAAACTATGATGGTTCATCACCAGCCATGCCTTTCACAGCCTGCCCAGACATCCCTGCTGTGGGAGTGTAAATTTATGTCAGAGAAGTGAGATGAAGAAGTGGGGATGGTAACCACTGTAGCTAGACAAATTTAAACCAGTGCTATAAATGACTCCGCATCTGCAGCAAGAACAGAACACCTCCTAAACTTCATTGTAAGTGGCATGTTCAGTTCAGAAAACACAGATGATGTCTGGCTGAGCTTTTTCCCTGGACATAAAAAGAGTAGCAGCACCCAGCACTACTGCTCTACGTGCTTTAGTTCTTCAACCTTAGGGCATGCAAGTTGAGCAAGGGTCACCGATTTTCTCGTGTCTGCTCCTCTTTTTCCTTTACAGAATCACAGAATCACTCTAGTTGGAAAAGACACCTGGGATCATTGAGTCCAACCATCTACCTTACCTCACAGGTTCACCCCTAAACCACATCCCTAAATATCTCATCCAAACGATCCTTAAACACATCCAGAGTTGGCTACTCAACTACTGTCCAGGGAAGCCTATTCCAGTGCCTGACCACCCTTTCTGTGAAAAAAATTCTTCCTAATATCTAGTCTAAACCTACCCTGTTGTAACTTGAACCCATTCCCTCTTGGACACTTGAATTAGTAACACTTGAATTTAATTTCAGATCCCCTCTGAAGTTATTAGTCATGGAAACCAAAACATGATAGGAAATTAATATTAAAACAATATTAACTTTCTATTATTTTGTCAAATCTAAAGTAAAAATACCCAAGAAAACCTTATCCATGTCCTATAAGTGACAGATAAATCAACTGACAACATTATAAAATATAGGCACATATATAGACCGCCCACTGTACCTGTTACTTTCACGAGGTAGTGAGTTACCCCACTGCAAGATCTTTCAGAATACTGATAATATCCACTTGGAACAGTAAATTACTAAATGTTATTGGAAGAAAACCTCTGGACTTACATTAGAAGTGATGATGATAAATTTTAGATAGGTTTAGGATGGCCTTTTTTGACAAATTTGACAAAAATAGTTGCATTCTCTCTGAAAAAGATTGATTTTTTTTTTTTATTCTTTCAAACTCAAAATAACCAGTTACCTACTATTTATAATTTAAAATAATTTGTTTGTTCAAACAGAATGCATGCTACCTGCATAAATATAAGTAACTGAAACAAAAATCTCATTTATCTCATTTAAGGGTGAAAACAAACCTAATATTTGATGTTTAGTGTGAAAATCTACATCTGAAAATTTGCTACGTCTGACCATTTCCAGGGAAAGCAAACGCTGTAGGTACAATACCTGCTAACTCAACGCACGTCCAGCTAAACAAGAAATTGTTAGAATACCATTATACAGACAGAAAATATATTTTTAAAACCTTCTGACAGGACCCTCATGACAGTATAGCATGTTCCTTTGTTTAATGCATTTATTTTAAAGCTATATGGAAAACAGTCTTGAAGATTGTTACCGCACAGCAGACATCATCTGCGGACATAGAGAGCCTCCTCAGAAAAAAGTCCAGTGATCTGTGCTTTTGCTCCCTGTTAGTTAAGATTAGTTCCACTCTGAATACTTCCTTTCAAACTTTCATGGCAATATAAGTGCACCATATGGATTTCACAGAGGAAGAGGCTGATCACATATCCTGCTGAAGAGATGCAGGAGGGATTTCCTGCCTCAGCCAGCCAGCCTGAAACTGCACATCTTTGCAGGAGAGCAGTTTTCCTGCAGATCTGCTGGTTGACTTGTTTATATGGATATTCTTTGACCTATTTCAATCTAAAGTTGCAAAGTTACCATAATGAACAGGTATTGCTAGCACTATTTATTTTTGACAGCACAAATAAAGGACCATTTGCAAACTCAATAGATAGATGGAGAGGATGAGAACCTCCCAGGGACAAGTAGTTGGTATGGAGACATCTTTCACTGACAGCTGCAGTGGGAAGAGGACAAGTGATCAAGCCCTGAGTTTAAGAGAAAAAAGCACCAAACCAAACAAACAGATTTGATTTAGTCTTTCTGGAAACAAAGCAACCTTCCTTCACCATGAGGTAAAGATTTTATGTAAAAATAAAGTTTGCAATCATAAGTTGGGAGCTTAGGATTTTGCCTCAGTAAGAGCAGATTCATGAGACATTAAAGCCAAAAGACACCGTAACGTTATCCTGTCTGATGTCCTGTGCAAAATACTTCTTGACTTGACAGTTATTAATCGAGGGAAATAATTCTGCAAAACTACCACAGCATTTGGGAAGCTGACTGGCATACTGCTGAGGATGGCCACTTGGATTTGCAGAGAGTCTGGGGGACACACACGTCAAAAACTTACAACTTTAAATTAGTTTTCTCTTTTCAATGAATATTTACTATAGCAAGGTTAGATGCATTCTGAATTTATTTCCTTCAAAACCCTGTTTTTGCAGCTGGTCCAAAATGTGCATTGTTCATATACAAAAAGGAGTTTTCATCTGCTCTTTTGATATTTCCTCACTGAAATACAAAGGTTAGAACTGAGTATTAACGTGCTTAATTGTGCATATTTTAGCTCTTGTACCACGTAGGATACTGTATATGAAATATCCTGCTGCTCAAAGACCTCCATAATACTGTGCACAATAAGGAAGGTTAATGACTCTAGAATTTCCTGGCATTTACCAGACTGAAGCAGACCTCTAATGTGGTGCTCATGCAGGTTTTGTTTTGTGAAAGATAATGGTGTGTGGGAATTAGGTCCGAGAAAAGAATTAACATTGATTAGCCTTTCAGGAAGTGCCAGGAAAGTGAGATGATGGCAAAACCAGGCAGTGTGTCACCTCCTGCAAAGAGCACACCACTGTCCATGTGTTGAACTTTTCCTGGGAGGTGATTCTCCCACTCTGCCCTGCTCTGGTGAGACCCTACCTGGAGCACTGCATCCAGTTCTGGAGCTCTCATTACAAGAAGGATGTGGACGTGCTGGAACGTTTGCAGAGGAGGGCCACGAGGATGATCAGAGGGCTGGAGCACCTCTCCTATGAGGCCAGACTGAGAGAGTTGGGGCTGTTCAGTCTGGAGGAGGCTCCAAGGTGACCTTATCACGGCCTTCCAGTATCTGAAGAGGGCCTACGTAAAACTGAGGAGGGGGTTCCTAGGATGTCAGGTGGAGATGGGTAGATTTAGACTAGATATGAGGAGGAAGTTCTTCACCATGAGAGTGGTGGGAGCCTGGAATGGGTTGCCCAGGGAGGTGGTTGGGGCCATATCCTTGGAGGTGTTTAAGGCCAGGCTGCATGAGGCTCTGGCCAGCCTGGTCTAGGGTGGAGTGTCCCTGCCTATGGCAGAGGAGTTGAAACTGGATGATCCTGTGGTCCCTTCTAGTCCTGACTGACGACTTGGTCTAGGTGATCCTGCTGTGACAGGGGATTGGACTGATCTTTTGAGGTCCCTTCCAGTCCCTAATGGTTCTATGATGGGATTGTTTTCTCCTTGAGTACTGAACCTCTGGATTTGAACAACCACCCTGGTTCCATTGTTACGCTCGGCCTGGTCACACAGCGACTGATCAAAGCAGCTCAAAGCAGCCAATCCTCTGCTTCAACCTCCTGAGGAAGACTATTTTTCTTTTTTTTTTCCTTTTTGATTTTATTTTTTCCTTGGCCTCAGACGCAAATCTGACTCGAGCAAAACAAATTTAACAAGTGGAAAAGCGTGGAGTAGACTAGCCGCTGTTTTCCGTTCCCGCAGTCGGTGTGGAGGCCCAGACGCACGCAAGCTGTTCTGTCGGCAGCATATGGCCTGCTGCGCCGCTTTTACACATCCAGCGTAGTTTGCATTTTTTACAGCACGGCATATGGGTTGTGTTTCAAGTTTTTTGAAAAGTCTTGTAGTTCTGAGGAAATCTCTGCCTCTGCTGTCAGCCACAGTCGGGGGATGGAGGGTGGGGTGAGCCAGACAAACCAGAAACTCCTCTGGCTCCTCGAGAAAACAGGGCTGCGGCACCACTAGGCAGCTACCAGACGCTGTCCTGCTACTCTTAATGTAACTGAGGGCTGAGTGTTGCCCCATCAGATGGTGCCCTGTGAGGGAATCTTCTATTGTTTGGTTTCCTCACTACAAACAGTGGCCAACAGCTCAGCTGAAACTATCTCCAGGTGATTAAAAAGCAGGACTTTGTACTGCTGTAGCAATAGGCTGAGTCTGAGCTCACAAATATTGTCAGCTACTGCTGTGATGGGAGATATCTAAGCCCCTCTGTCTTCCCATGGGTATTCACAAAGTTCCCAGGACATGCCTGATCTTTATGGCCCATGTGCTACAAATCCAAATAAAAACAGAATAAAAAGGGAATAAAATTATATATATAAATATATATATACACAATAGATATATAAAATATATTTTTATATATCATTTATATATAATGTAAATATATATATTTATATATATTCATATAGATATAAAAACAATGGTGACATTATTCTAATGAAACCACATAGGAAAACATGTAATGGATCAGCTTTGCATTGCAATAACTTTATATTAAAATGTTACAACCACCTAATTTTTTGTGGCTTAACAACCGCCTGCATAGTGAATAGAAACTGCTTGGGTTTCAATATTTAACTATTATTAACCATAATTTCAATTTCCCTTTCTCAAAACCTGGGATTACACAGTATAAAACCAGCTTGAGATCATCACAGTCAAGTAAAGTGTCTCAAAAAAGTACTTGCATGACAGGTGGAAATACTTGCAGATGGTTCATGCAGAATTTAGGATGCAGAAATCCCTTGCCAAGTATCACAGTCATAATAAGGTTGGAAAAGACCTTAAAGATCATCCAGTCCAACCTAAATCCAAAAAAACCCAGTAATCCTAACATCTACATCATGCCACTCAGCACCTCATCCAGCCTACAGTAGATCATAACACACAAGTCATCTTGTGAAGAGTCATGTCCATTTTCCATTTGAAATCAGTCAAGGAGAATTTACCTCTCAGGCTCAGAAGGTTGACCATTGTTAGTGGGACATTGCTGCTGCTGCTTGAAAAGCCTGATTTTAAATACAGCAATGGGAGGCTCGTTTAAATACATGATCATCAAATTGTTAGAAATTACTTTCAGCTCCAGTGAAGCACTTATTTCAAGGTTTAAGTGAAGGTCATTGTATAATCTTCTTGTACAGGGTCTTTTTTTTCCCTGTATCTCTGTATAAGCCCTTGTGGTCAAGAATCACAATTTTAGTGTCAATCAATGGATTTATTTCTCTGTTGTACACTTTATCAAATATGACCCTGTACTCTTACAGTGTGAGAACTGCAAGGAGTTAGGAAGAGTTTTTGTCACAGTGAGGACACATAAGGCAGCATTTTTAACAAAAATGGAAATGTGAGCATTTTTTTTATATTACTGTATGATGAAGCTCCATTCAGCTTTAAATTAGTGATAAAGCAGTGCTGAAAAAGAAACAGTAGGTATAAGTACTTTTTTTTAAATATCACACTTTCCTCATCATCAACGTCCTGATTTCCTCCTTTAAGTTACTTCTGATCTGCTGCACAACTGAAAACATATGAGAAATTAATTGCTAAAATCTTAGAAGTCATGAGACCTAATGGGTAAATGTGCTTTTCCTCTTTTTAACCAGCTTACTGTGTAAGCACCAGTGAATTTGAGCCCTCTTACAGGTTTGGATTGGTCAAAGGAAAACTACCAAAATAGGAGCCACTGCTGAAAAGTATCCCTTCTCTGATATTTCTTACAGACAATATGAAATCATGAAAAAATCACTCTGCAGATATGAAAATGAGAGAGATGATAGTGTGACATGGCCTATGTGAGGGAGATATCGAGATGTTCGTGGGGCTTTTTAAAATGTGGGCAAGCATAAAAAAGAAAGCTCACCCATGCCCTCTTTCTTATTTACTCTCTGAAGACTCTATTAAAGTCCATGGAGAAGTCAAGCTTGGGAAGAGAGTTATCCTGGCTTTTACGTACAGACTCTTCTGTAAATGTGTGTTAAAAGTTTTAAACCTATGTGCATTTTTTCCTAGTTTGTAACTTGAGAGGAAATGCGATCAGGAATTTTGATAACACAAGAAAGCAAAAAGATAGGAATTTTAAAGCAGAGGGTTGGACTTTTAAAAAATAACTGAGAAAGATAGGGGGAGAAAAAGAAAAAGCATAACAAGTTAGTGAAAGCATCAGTTCTACTACACCTGTGATTGAAATAATATCTACCCTTCCTACACTGTTAAAACTTACAGATCTGGCCTCAGCCAGGGATAGCTCAACTAAGCATTTCACATGCTTCTGCTTGAACCTGGCAGATGAGTCCTCTATCTTCTGAACCATATTATTATTTTTGTTCTTTCTTTTGAACATCTGTCTCTCTGCTATTTTAGTTAAGCAGCTCTAACATGAGATGAGATTTAGAACAAAAAAAAAATATAGCTGGGTGTGATATTTTCAGAGAAAAACTAAAATAAATAATTGTGGAGAAATTGAATTTTATGTTGGGTTGTAACTCTTACTGAACCTAAGTTAAACTTTGGCCAGGAAACAAATTAACAACAGGTTGTAGGTATTTGTAGTAGGCTTTGTTTCTACAAACGTGGTACCAAAATTTCTTTTTAACTTTCTAAAGTTGTGAAATTTTAATTTTTAAATAGCAGTCATGAATGAAACCAGCTGTAGCGGGTTGGGGATTCTCCACCAGTTTTAGCAAGTAAGGTCTCGATGACGTCTCGGACAAATTTTGCCACTACAACACCAGCCAAAAGCAGTGAAAACAAACAAACAAAAAAGTCAATGTTTAACTGAAATAAACATTAAATTGATGCACAACTTGTAATATTATGTTACTTGTTTGAATTTCTCGCATCTTTATCCCAAAATTTCAGTTTAACCTCAACAGAATTTAGCTTTTCCAGGTTTTGTTCCAACCAGTATTCTGAGACAGTTACTGCAAGGTGCAGTTCCCCAGTTTGCCATGCATCCTGGGTCTCTCTGGGAGAATAACTTAACTTACATCAGAGTCACTGTGCTATTTGGAAATAGAAACAACGCTTATTTCCCAGTGTTGTTAAGTTTAAACAAGGTTTGCAAATGAGTCTCTGTTTCCTCAGGGTTTCAGACTGAAAGATCCGAAATAATTATTTTGACAGTGGATCAGATAGTTTATTTGCAAGATGCACTCATTCATTGGCTTAAGATAAAACACTGCTAAGTAGCTCTTGGGCTGCAAAATCAATCAACTGCTGTGTGAGTTCTGAGTTCAGTCTCTGCCAGGCTCAGCCTCAAATGCTGTTGCCGTCTTTTAAAGATGAGTCAAGTATTAATGATGGCATAGGAAGAGATTGACAAAATCTGTGTAGTGGAAGCCAGAAGGCAGGAAGAAAAATGATTTGTGGAACAGGAGTTTCCTGTTACAGTAGGGTTAGCGTTGTAATTGTTATGAATGTGAGTAATTTCACATCAATAACGATTCATTGAATATATATTTGCTTTTTTTGTTTGTTGGAGCTATTGGATACATCTTTAAAACAAAGCTGGAAATAATGAAGAGGTCAAGAAACCATCAGCCCGATGATTTTACATTTAAAATGGAGTTGTGGCAGAATGTGCACTCCTGAAGTATGCACTGCTGACTATTTTTGCTGGTCTCCAAAATTCAGGAGCAAGTTTCCACAACTGCTGAGAACCACATCTCCTATAAGAACAGTGCTCTGCCTTGCTTACCATGGAGCAGTTGAAGTCTAGAAGAATGGTGTTAAAGGTTCTAACTGAGTGAGACAAGACACACACTCACAGAAATTCAATATTTGTACGTTGAAGAGCACAAACTAACCTACAAAAAAAAGCAATACTCTAAAATTAAAATATAAACTTGTATAGAAACCACTCAGGCATAGCTTTGTCCCCCAAATTACGTGTAAGGAAGGAAGTGCTGCTCTGTACAGAAAGTACTGAAACTTCATGAAATGAAGGCTGATTGAAGACTAGGCTGTACCCTTCTCGCTAGGTCATAGTATTACCGAGCACAGGGACAACAGTGTGCTCAGCAGTCTGTTGCTGGCACCACCTGGCCCTGACTCCAGGCCCTTCCTCTGCCCCAGTTAGTAATTTTGTCTTTTGAACAAAGTGGAACAGAATCAAGGGGAAAAATGAAAGCAGTTTACAGAGAAGCACAGTTTTTAAGTAGCTTTATTAGTTGGCCTGAATCAAGCAGAATTTAAATTGAAACTGCCTACTTACCACAGGCTACTGTCCTAACCATTGCTTGCATTCTTCACCCAAACAATATTCCAGACCTAAACAATCCCATTATTTACCTCCTCAAGCAACCCCAGGAACAAAGCATCTGTCTCAGGATTTTCTTCCTGGTTTTTTTGGCACTTTCTTGCTTCTTGGTGCTGCCTGCCCATGGTTGGCAGTTTGGGCGCCGAGAGCATAGGACAGCTGTTCTCAATTCTTTTTCTTGGCACCACAGACTAGATCTATAGTAATAAATTAAACATTCCCAGGACCATTCTCAGCAGTAAGGCCAGCTGGAACAGAGCATCCCACATCCATGCTATTACACTTTTCCACCCTCCAATGACAGTGACATCTTCCAAACTGCTTAATAGGACTAGTTCTTGGCCTGTTTTACCTCCCAACTGTGCATGGCAATTGTCTGGGAGAGTCACAGTTGATCCAGAGACAGAAACACACCACAGAGTTTTTAACAGATGATTCTGTTCCAATGGTTGGGAATCTTCCCTGCATGATTCTAACATAAATGGCGGTCAAATCATTCTTCACCACAAATGAATGGGAATTGCAAGGGAAGTCTTTCTTATCCCTGTGTAAGTATGCTCAGAATTACTACAGTCTAGTAGGGATTAAACTGTAAACATGGTGCTCCTAAAATCCACTGAGTTTTTATCTAGTCAGTCATGAGAGAAATTTCTATTAAACAGAGGTAGAAAAGCGACAATCGATTGAAAACAAAGTCGTATCCTTGCACTCAGCCTGTCATTCCATTCACAGGCATCCTACAGTTGTATGTCTGCATGTATAAAACATCATCATCCTGAAAGGCTCCATTTTCAAGTCTACAAGCAAAGTTTACACTTGCTTTTTTGCACCTGCAACTTCTGAATGTGTATCTGGGTGTTTGTGACTCTGATGAGTTCATTGTTTGTGAAAATTATGTAGTTGAGACTTACAAGTACTAAATTTTCATGCATTTCACTCCCCTCAAGATTGAGAGTTTCTGTGATTCATTAGTTTCAGCTAGTTGTGCAATTTCACAGCTTGTGCACAAAAATGGAAAATATTAATTAGCAATTTTCTCATTGTTTGTTTAAGAAAAAGCATTGCAGAGTACTTGAAATCTGCTCTCATGTTTCTCTCTATTTACTCCAATGTGCTGAGGAAAATTGCCGGTAGTGTTAGAAAGTATGGAAAAGATTAGATATCTAGCCTTGGGGAGTGTAAATTAGCATGTTTTTAATTGATTGCCATATTCAGGGAAACATTCTTGAAAGAAAATTAATTTTAGAGCAGCATAATTTGACAAGCACATGTGCCAATTTCAAAATCTGCCATCAACTTAAAATAGGTTTTAAAGACAACAAAGAACTATTTCTGATACTGTAAGGAACTAACGCTGTCTTTAAAGCATTTCTTTCCCTGGAACTGATTTATGCAATATATAGAATTCCTCATAACCTCTCAACCTTTGTTTATACAATTCCGAGGGGCAAATTTTAATCTTGGTTACACTGGTGTGAATAGAATAATTCCTTGGAAGGTAGCAGAGTTACCCCTAACACATAGCAGTGTAATTGAGAACAGAATTGAGCATACAAAGGCCTGGTCTGAAAGAAAAAGCTAATTGGCTTCAAGCTGGGAACACTAAGGCGCCGCTTGCTAAGGAGGTTAAACAATGGCATCTCAGGCGTTGAGCAGAATTTTTACGTGGCCATTAATATTACGTAGCTTTTGAATTCTCTCTCCCTTCTGTATTTCAGAAATTTCTTCTCTAATCTACACAAGTAGCTTTCCAACCATTTTTGCATACTTAGGCTATTTTCACACACAGCACATAGAGATGGGATGGCATGAACGAGCCAACTGTTGAAAGGCAAAGTTACTAACTTAGGTTGCTCTATTTAATAAAAAGACAGAGGAATTCCCTAATATTTATTAATTAACACAGCTGGACCAATGTCATCTTTTATTTCTGAAGATGTAAGCACTTAAAATAGGTGATGTATCTCCTTCAGTATGGAATCAGGTATGTGTGCTCCTGTAAATGCTGTTTTGCTTGCCATTTCATGCTAAACAAGGTCTCTTCCATTCACTTTCATGGCTTGTATGAATCTCAGCTGACCTTCCCTTGCCACATACATGGGAGAAAGGAGCTGCTGTCTCACACTGCTTAGTGTTTGGCTGCAAAAAGAACTCTGTAGCCAGTAAAGTCTAAACAAAGTCAGAGACAATGTTACTTCCTGAAGAGCTGAAGGATAAGTAAAAAATATTCAGTAAGTCAACCTGTCCCTCACTTTTGGCCCTTGAAAGAGATGGGATATGAACATGAATTGTCACATGGACATGGGTGGAAACCTCATGTTATGAGAGTCTTTCTTATTCTTATTTCACTGGCAGCACAGTCTGAATGTTTGCTCACATAATGTTAAATGATTAAAATGTCTTCAGTGTACCTAAAGATGCTAAATCTTCACCATGATTTCACTCAGTATAACTACCCTGCTTTCTCTTCTCTAGGTTGACATAAATGGAGCTACACCATGGATGACACTGAGCTGGAGGATAAATCAACAAAACCAATATTCTTTATGCACATGATCTTATAAAATTCCTTTTCCAAATCATCCACGGAATAAACAAGCTGTACACATGGTGATTTACAAACAAATAACAGCACAGAGCTGGATAAATAATGTATACCGAGTCATGCACTTGCAGACTTCTCTCCTTCCTATTTTTAAGCAGTATCCATAAATAAGTGGATTTTATCAATTTGCTTAAAATAATATAAACCTGCATTTGTGAAGAACTGGCAATGTGCCTGACATCAAGACATCAAAGACGCCTTGTTCCTCATGAATATTCACTCTTCATATAGATGGAGGAAACAGGATGCACCGAGAAGCCAAAGGGGGAATGTGTAACATTGGATCAAGCAATCAAGAAAGGAACAGTAAGGCCAGAGCCAGGTAGGGAGCTGCAGTGAGGACCTTGAAGCTGTTCATTTTTGCTATGAGCAGACACAGGTCAGTGTGTATGATAGGTGAAGGAGAATCACAGCTGCTATATAAGACAACTGCATGCTTAGATATGGGACATTTCAGTTGGTAAAGATGACACAAAAGCCAGCCCAAGTTTCCAGCGACATCAAAAGGGTTCTGATACCCTCAGCAGTCTGACACTTCAACATGTGTTTACTTCGTTATCTCTAAAGCTCTTCTTAGATATAAATTAGTTTTTTCTGTAATGATCTTTAAGTTTTGGATCCATATGATGTCCATTACTAAGCTCTACACATATACCTAACTGATATATTTCATAACGGACAGATATGCGCTCTTCTGCTGGCTTGTTGTATGTGTTGTAGCCATGCCACAGGTTGCTTCAGACCTTCATACAGCAGTGCTTTGTGAACAGCACTGACAGTTATGTTCATGTCCATGACAAAGTGACATGCCCACACACTATTTGTATTCAAAACTAAGCCATATTTAAATGGGTTTGTGCCAGTGCAAACTGACCAACTGACTGCAAAAATACACTTCTCTAAACCCAAGGTCACACAGCTGGATACTGGTAGACCTGGGAGTTATTCATGCACCCTGACCAGAAGTCAGTTTAACTGCTGACTTTGTTAACACAAATCAAAACAAAGCTTTGAAGCTTGCAGAAGATCCTGCAGAAAGCAGATAGAAAGGGGCAATGGTTGTAAGCTGGAACACAGGAGGTTCTGCATCAACCTGAGAAGGAGCTTCATGGTGAGGGTGACAGAGCACTGGAACAGGCTGCCCAGGGGGGTTGTGGAGTCTCCCTCTCTGGAGATGTTCAAGACCCGACTGGACGGGTTCCTGTGTGACTTGGTCTAGGTGATCCTGCTGTTGCAGGCGGATTGGACTAGATGATCTTTCGAGGTCCCTTCCGATCTGTTATGATTCTATGATTGATCTTAGAGAGCAACTGAAATGAAAAATCTAATCAGAATTTGTCAAAATGTTTGCAAGTTACTGCTTACTGCTCCTGTTAATGTAGTCAACTGTCTCATCAACTGTTCAGTTTTATGTCTGCTTTGTTTTTTAATCTGGCAGGATCAAAGAAAATTTAGTAATGTAAGTAGATAATAAGACACCTTGACCTTGCTCCTGAATACTGCATTAAAAGTAACAACCACTTTTCCTGATTAATATATTCTTAGAGTAAATAATACATGCATTACATTCTGAGTAACAAAAGAACAATCTCTATGCTCGTCTGAAATTCAGGGAAAAAACATTATTCTTTCAGGTGGCAAAAGCTCCAGGGTTCCCTGGCTGTCTTTTGTGTTACACTGTCTTGTAGAATGCTAAGGGCTGACAGATGCTTATCAAACATTCATGTAAACACTGCTATCAAAGCTGCACTTTCTGGTGCTGGCTCCACACAAGAGGGTCATCTTAAAGCGTAATTACAGGAAGGCCAAAGACAGAAATGTCATGCCACCAGTCTTTGCTAGATTAGGGGACTCACCGAGTGTTTTCTCCAGTAAAGAAAAAAGAGCAAAATTCCACAAGTGTGAAATTTTTTAAAGTGCTTTGTTCTTTGAGCATGTGTTTAAAACATAATTTCTCCCAAACTTCTTACATACTTTCTCAAAACAAATAGCCAAGAAGTGTTTAGATTTAAGCAAACAAACAAACAACCTTTTTCACTCTGATGCCTGACATTTGGATGATATTTAACTTTATTACACTAATTATTACTGACGGTACTTCCCAAGTAATTTTTTGGTACGTGTTTGGTTTTGCATGATTATATTCTAAATCTAATATTTGAACTCTGCAGTTAGTAATTTTACTTTCACTTCTTAGTAGCATTGAAAACAACTCCTAAATACTCCTACTGCTGAGTGTTTTTCCAAGTACTACTATGCATCGTGTCAGACACATCCATTTCCATGTTGTTGCACGCCTGTCTGCCTTTCACTGCTACCCACTCTACAGTAACACAAGTCCAACTTTCCAAGTACCTCTAATAGTCCTCCTAATGCTTTTTGTTCTGGCAGTGTGAAGCAAAGAAGAGGGAAAAAAAATAATCTACCATGTAAATAAAGCTGTAGATATCTAGATGTGACAAATCTAACTCTGTAACTAGTAATCCCAGTTACTGCATCCATAGTACTTTAAAGGACAGGAAAGACTTCAGTGCAGAATTTATAAATAGGCTGATATCTAAAAAAATATATCCATTTTTTATGTTCATTTTGTATAGCACAACGTAATGCAATTACCATATATATGTACTGATTATCTTAGAGGCATTTAGCTGAAATCATTGCATATAGTGTGACCAGAAAGATCTAGAATTTAAAAAGGAGTCAACTTACAAATTGAAAGAACTTTAAAAATCACATTCTTGTACATGCAGGGACCCATGTTTAAATGGACGGACAAGTATTTACTTGGAGAAACTTGCATGGCAAAATTTGTGTTTTTTTAAAAAAAGAACATTTGAAACAAGATAGAAAGCTGCCAGTAACTGCATGTACGATAAAATTTGTGAAAGAGAAAAGGTGATTAGGAATGCATTTTTTAGTCTACCACAGCACCCTTTGCACAAGGTTTATGGTTTCAGAAGGTAGGATGAACATATGTGCAATGAAAGATGAAGCCTACAACACTGTTGAAATAGCTTAAAAAAATAAAAAGCAACTGTTCCAACTGAGTAAAATTGAGTTGGACATGAAGGAGATCATTATAACCTCAATAACTGTCAGCAGTCCTCACCTGTGGATGCTACACTCATCGGATCGCTATGCATAATTTATACATACGTTACCGCATTGAGCTAACAGTCAAATACAACAAAAATCACTACTTAGTGATCTGTAGACACAGAAAAGCAGCAGCCAAAATAGAGTTGCAAATAGCAGAAAGAATAAGTGTATCCTTCTCCTCTTTCTTTTTTTCCTTCATACTAGTGATTTATTAATTTTAAAGAATACTATCAAGTAGAACTAGTTCTTGTGTAATTGAATTCATTTAAAATTGACGCTACTCTATTGTAAAGCACTTGCTATCTACTAAAAATTACAGGCACACATGTTTGTTGGAAGTAGCTAAACTATTGTAGGTAGGTTTGCAAATATTAATTTATGATGACAAGTGAGAGACAAATTAAATAGTTTCAAATTAAATCCTATTAAATCAAACCAAATCGAGTGAGCATTTAGATGTCACTTAGATTAGCAAAACACCATGGAGGTGCATGCAGTAGACAATGCTTCATCTGCAGAGATTTACCATTAATCTTAGAGATTTACTAAGTTCTTCAGAGGAGATGATTGAAATTTATAGCCATGAGTCA
Source organism: Rhinopomastus cyanomelas (assembly GCA_013400115.1). Lineage (NCBI taxonomy): Eukaryota > Metazoa > Chordata > Aves > Bucerotiformes > Rhinopomastidae > Rhinopomastus > Rhinopomastus cyanomelas. The sequence goes on along the minus strand of VXBP01008282.1, from coordinate 427,894 downwards.
AAAGTACCATGCTGGTATGAATATGTTTTAAGATTCAAGTAGTTGTCCAGGACAGGCTGCTTGTAAAAGTTCTGTTTTCTCATTTGCTTTTACTGATTAGATGAAACAGTTCAGCCCAAGTCAGCACATGAACACACCAAAAGGTGGTACTGCTTGGGCTGAAAATCAGAGAAAATGGATGTGAAAAATATACAATTCTAAACACTTAAACCCAATACACCAATTGCTACATAATTCAGTTTATTTCTAGTTTGTGTCCTTTGAAGAAAAGGAGCTGAGCAGTAGAACAGTGTCCCTAACTCAAAAAGCATAAAAGTTCCCTCATTTCTGACTAGGTCTTATGCCAAGCTGAAATCAGCTAAATTCACTGTAGTCCCATTATATGTGATGTATGCATCAATCAGCTCTGCTCAAGATCCTAGTAAGGGAAAGCTGTTAAAAAGTCAATTCATTCTCCTTGATTTTGTCCTGATTCTCTCTGCTGATCTTGCAAGAAGGTGTTTTCAAATACAGATAATTTTAATGAACTCTTCTTTCTAATCAAATCTGGTTTGAAGCTACCTGCCCAGTTGCCACAGTTGACTACAGTGTAATTAGACACTCAAAACCTTAGTTGTCTCTTCTAGGACACAGCGTAAGAGTACATGATTCGGTAACAGAGATGAAACAGATTAATTACTCAAGGACTCGGTTTACCTTCCCTTCAGGTTCTCAGCAGAGTATTTACAAGATGAAAAATCATTTTATTATGCTCTGTGCAGCACGTTCAGCTATTTATGCATGCTCTTTATATTGGAAGCAAAGAAGCTAGTACAGTCCATTTAACAGATTCTGCTGATGTTTCATCAGCTATCGATGAGGTTTATGCACAACAGTGGCAAAGCATTTTTATGTCGCTGAATGTGAATCATTTGCAGACAAAATATAGATGATAAAATAAAGGAAGACATATTGCTGTGAGAGTCCCCACCAATAATTATACATGAAAGTGCACCTTTGATAATGGTTTACGCAGAATGGCGCAGCCTTCCATAAACTCCGTGTATCTGCTGATATTACTGAAACTGCTACACTCCACACAGACTATTACAAAAGCATTTTTCTCATCTTTTCTTTTCCCTTGTAGAATAGCATCTCATTACCCATATACATTGTATTGATTAGCAAGTGCAGCTGTTTTCTATGTGTGCTGCACATTTAACCTCCAAGGAGGTTACTATTGTAATAGAATTCACTTAGAGAGGAAAATATTCATTTTTCAAGCAAGACAATACTGTTAAAAAAGTAGCAACTCTTCATTAAAAAGCCTAAATCAGAAGAATGACTATGTGAAGTCAATCCTTTCTTGTGGTGCTGGAAGTAGTCCCAAATGATTTCTCTTTTTAATAGCAGTCTTCATTTATGCCACTGAAATATATAAATGAGTTCCACCAAGACTGAAGACTGAGAATTTTAGTCCAGACCCACAAAACAGATTTTCTTTGTTCTGTGTATGTACAAAAGGCTTGATCAAAAGCACAGGGAACCACTGGGAGCCCTTCCTACTGATATATATGGCTAGGATGGCACTTGCCTTAAAACATGGGGTTTACCATCGTCTCTTCAGTCACAATTTTTTCCCCTATGTATATCATTAACTGATGCTTGTCTTGTGGTTACCAGCGACAAGCTTTCCAGCTTGATTAAAGACAACTTTGCTACACCATAGCACACATTCCTATTTATCATAGAACCATTATGGCTGGAAAGGACCTCCAGGATCATCAGGTCCAGCTCATCCCAACCTCTTCCTAATCCCTAAACCATGGCCTAAAGTGCTCTATCTACTCATTTTGTAAACACCTCCAGGGATGGTGACTTTACCACCTCCCTGGGCAGCCTGTTCTAGTGCCCAACCATGATCTCAGTAAAGGACTTCTTCCTAAGATCCAATCTAAACCTCCCCTGGTACAACTTGAGGCCATTTCGTCTTATCCTCTTATTAGTAATTTGCAAGAAGGGACCAGCACCAGCCTAGCTACAACCTCCTTTCAGGTAATGGTAGAGAGCAAGGACTCTACAAGCTTAAATAAAAAGTGGAGCCATCATATGAGTGGCTGCTTAGTAAGCAGATAATAAACCTTGCAGAGAAATGCAAAAGAGAAGACAACTACAGGAAACTGAAAACAAAGAAATTAAAAGAGTATTAAACAGACCTGTGTTTTTTTACCATTAGTGTAAGCTACCAAGAGAACCTCTTCTTTTGCTAAGTTCCTGCTTAAATATGGTTACCTTCCTAGAAGATTGAACTTATTAAAAAGGGTATGATGGTTTAGTCAAACCTTTGTAATTGAGTTCAATGTAGACATAATGGGATAAAATGTAATGTAGTGAGACAGATTTAATGGTGTTTTCTGTCTTTAAAGTCTATTAAACTGTGAATAACTGGAGCTACTTTGGAATGCATGACATAATCATTCTAAGTACTACTGTACACTTCATTTTAACCATCCTGTAAATTTAATTAGATATTCCTATTCATTTTTCTGTGAGGAGTGTCAGGGAGTTTCCAAGTGAAAGTACTGTGGAGATGAAAAATATTGGCTTCAGTGGTGGATATTGCCACTAAGTTGAAGAAAAGCATTGCCAGATGGGCTGCTTCAAAGCTATTTGGAGAATCTGACAACAAGAAAAACCTGTTTATCTAGGCAAGATATTAAGGACAGATAATAAAATACAGAGAATGACCAGGGGCAGAGTTTTCTGGATCAGAAATGCCAGACATTTGAATAATCAGTCAGTATTCTTTGGCCCAGCATTTAATGCTCTGGAATGACCTGCTGGGAGGTATCTTGAATTACAGCCAGCAATCTGTCAGCAGGTTACCAGAGCGGCTTGATGTGACCATTCCCAACCCTGTGTGGTTAATTTCAACCTATTTCTATACTGTTGTTTGTTTTTCCCTTGTCTTATCCTCCGCTAATAGAGAGCTGAAGAGCTTTAAAGCTAAATCCTAAAAATATAAAAATAAAACAAAATGTTGCCGAAAATAAAGCTACAACACTTATTATTTTAAATATTGATTTTTGTCAGCTTAACCTTCCTAAATTTGATATAAAAAAAACCACCTTAAGCCTCCATTAAAGAACTCTGTCACTGGCATCCTCTACAGTATGAGGTGAAAAACTAATCAAGCTGTCCTTTCTCCCATGTAACACACAGCAAGCACATCTGCAGCTTCCAGGGCTTTATTTATGTGAAAGAGTCTGATCATTTTAATCCAACTCTTTACAATCCTTTTCTCTGTCTTAATGTGAGGAGTAGCACTGTAAAACTGGCCATTAAAGCATAATCATTGGCATCAGACTCAGTCAGTGAATTATTAGACCTAGTTAGTTACCCGGCACCAACACATAAGAAAAGAATTGATTGGTTCTATCCTAGCAGCAGTCACCACCACCCAAATCCAGATTCTCAAGCTTTGCATGTCAGATGGGATGGAGAACTTATTTTTCTGTACGTATGTGTGGCAGAGGGAACCGAATCTGCTATGAAATCAGCTGTGTATTTGTATATGTGCAGTCATGGCTGCCTGCATCTCAACTACCACACTGAAATATTCCTCTCAGAGTACTTTAAATGAAATGCTCTCTCAGCTCTGTGGTGTTAGCTGGTTGTTTTACACTGATGATCTAATGCACAGCATCAGCATATCTCTGTGGCATCCTCCCGGTACATTGCTGGTGCATTTTTATGTAATGCCTATGAAATGGGTTTATATTTTATTTCTGCCCTCTGCACGTTACGCTCTTGAAGTCTGCCTATGCTCTTCTTCAGCGGCATCTGTAAAGGAACTTAATATCTTCTGCCTTGACCTGCATTGTGGAGATCCTTTTATGCTGCAGGAATGCAATTCTTTCAAAGAGACTATCCAGCAATTTGTGACTGGATACCATAATGCACTTTTCTACAAGAATTGCAGGGCTAAGAGAAATTTATTATGTGATTATGGGAAAATGTAACAGTTAGGCCGACTGCTCCTGAAAGAGAGTGCTCTTACCTTCCAGCTAAGGAGAAAGCTTTGCAAGTTCCATCCTACGGCAAGACTACACACCTCATATTCACTCCTGTCGGAATCACAAAGTAGAGAGCGGCTCTTTCAGTAGCTTTTTTCCACTTTATTTCTTTTAGGTCTTTGAATGACACCTAGAAAATGGAAAGTATCTGCTCTTGAGCTGGGACTGGTCTATTTTCTCTAAGGTACTATAAAGCAGGAGGGTGAAACAGCTGATGTGAGAAGGGGTTTCCATCTTTAGCTGCTGTGATCATTATGAGATACAATAATGTCTATTTCAGCTGTATATTCTCAGGTCTGTAGAAATGTTAAAATGTTCAGAAATGTATTTCACTTTAGAGGAAAAATACATCATTTGGATGTTGCACTCATCCTGGAAGTGATGGTTCCGTAGAGAAACCAGAGAACTAGCTATCAGATTTGGGCCCCAGGGCATGCTTTTGTTCATAAGAGCAGATAGGGAAGCCAGGTCCCTGTTTGCCTGGGGCCACCTCTGGTTTGGTCTGATTACCAGTAGTGGTCTGGCTGTCCAGCAGAGCAGAATACAAGACTGCATGATAGCCCAGCCTGTTGGATAATGCCTGTTAAGAAGCAGGGTATATCTGTTCACCTGGTGGGACAGTTGCCCTAATCTTCATTCTATCTTTCCTGTCAGGAGTCAAGCTCAGGAGTCTCTACCTTCTGCACTCCACTATAGCCATATCCTGAGAGCAGTAAGGTATCTATAACTGCAGAAATGCATAGCTTTAAGAATATATATTTGAAACATGACCTAGTATGCTTTGGAGAATGTTTTGTTTAAGTAGACTTCCACTGACCAAAATCAACTGTTTCCAAAATAAGAACGATTTTTAGTATAGTTCCAGGTAAAATATCTTTTACTGTCCATTTCAACTTTCTATTTTGATATTCTTGAATCAGTCTATTAGATGACTTGTCCAAGTTCATATGGAAAAAGAATGAAAGTGCTTGAAAATGAATTTATCTGTGCTGCAGATAGATATTTACTACTTTTACAACTGAAATCTAATAATCGCTGTGTTAAAAGTTGGAATCACAAAACTTGTTGAGTTTGATGGTGCTGAGCAGATGTTTTCACCCAAATGTATTTCACTCAGATACACACATAAATATAATTAATTTTACTGTATCTGACTAAAAATGTACATCTTCTAACTTTGTACTTCTGTATGTGAAGAAAATCTTCAGGTGTGTTTGCTGTATAAATTATGAGAAGCTATGATCACAAGGATCTCCAGTATGAGTGGGAAATTCAGCATATACTCTGAGATGGGTACAAATTCATGTGTTGAAATAAGCATGTCCACTGTCTAGGTTTCTCAGCGTGTAGATCAATGTAATACAATGGATCTTTTCCCAAGCACATATTCTATAATTTTGAGAATCAGAGATGAAAAGAAAAAACAATGCATTTCATCACAGTATTGCATTCGAGTCCTGACCCTTAGTCTCCTCATCCCTGATTTCCTCTAATTCTTTCAAATTGACAATTCTAGTAGAGCTTTAGGAGACACTGACTTTTGTTTTCTCAGAGGAAAAAACCATTTGCTATAGAACAAAGCTTTCTAAATTGAGATAATCAAAATCTATGGATGCAACAGCTGAGGAACTGAAAAATCAATTAGGAGTTACAAAATTGTTTAGTGTTTGTTGGACGTGGGTTTACTCTTTGCTGCTCACTGTTATCTAAATAAGAAGCCTCCATGAAGACATTTGTTCAAAACAATTATTGGCACAGGTATAATTGATAATATATGAATTTAAGTTTATTCATTTGCCTGCAAAATGTTTTACCAAAATATGTCTTTAATACACTTTATAAACCAGAAACAGGTATGAATGCTGGTTTTGAAAAGGAAGTTCACAAGTCAAACCAGGATCAAGAAGACACTTGAGGCATTCATTTTGTTGAAACATCATATATTGCTTTGAAATTTTGTCATGCACCACTTTAAAGTGGATTGAGACAGCTCCTGCATAAACTAGGGATAACATTCTTTTACCTCATTTGGAAACTTCTTGTGAAAGAACCAGGATGTATTGGGGACAATCCCTACTGAAGCCATTTAAATGGCCTTTAAAATTTACATTTGAATTTACATTTGCAAGTTGCATTTACGGTGTGGTTATTCTCCCCATTCTTATGCTGTTGATTGAATTGAAACTGATAGTTTTGGCTGAACATTAGACATAATTTTTAAATTTCAACTGAAACAGATCAGCTATTCTTTGGAAGTGGGAAAAAAAGTTCACCTTTATGAAAAAAGTAGAGTTTTCATACTTTCAGAAAGACTTGGTTTTGCAAAGCAGGAGAAATAGAAGACAGGATCAACATGAGGTCAGAGACCTGTTTTGTTATCTTTGTGAAAGACACCTGCCTTTGGCTGACTTACAATCTCCTGAATAAATGTTGTTTGCACATGCTAAATATGGGCTGGTGTGTGTCTGCCAATGTATTCTCTGAAGATGCCATCTGCATTGAGCATGTGGCAGCACAAGGAGACTCTTTGTGGATTCCAGGGTCCACTGAGGTTACGGGCAGACAAACGACAAAAGAGGCGGCTTCCTCCTGCGCGTGTAACAATGCGTTTGCTGTGTCCCAGGGACAGTGGCAGAACAAGAAAGTGTAATGTATGAAAAATTCAAAATGTGTCCACATCTGGGTACAGAGTTTTAAGACAGAAATGTTTTTCTAACTCAAACAACTTCTACTCATGTAGGAAATAGTATTTTTGACATTGACTACAGCTAGCTTATCTAGTCAGGACATGGCAAGGACATTCTTCTTTTTCTCTATCGTGCCATATAGTCCCAATCAAGAAATCACTGGAGGCTACTGGAGCATTTTGATTGATTTCACACAAGTTTAACATCAAAAAGAAAATAAAATAGCTGAATCTAATAATTTTTAACAGTAACTTTTCCTTTTATCAATGAGAATAACAGATTGATAAGTTATTGAGATGATGTATCCTCCACACTAAACATTTGAAGAAACGAATCGATACTTTCAGTAAATAGTGTGATTCAAAGTATCCTATTTATTTTAGATTTGTAACTTTCATGATATTTGCTTTTTATTGCTGTTTTGTTTCTTGTAGTAAATGTCAACAATGTACAACCTGAAGTAATTATTAGAGAAAGTGAGAGCATGTTTGCTAGCAGTGGAAATGCCAGAAGTACTATGTCTTCCAATTTATTTTCTCTCTCTGTGAAATGTTATTATTTTAGCCAGACATGTTGGCACTTTCATGGGGCTGGGAGTTTGCAGTTAGGATGAATTTCATGGTGATGAAAAATGATGCTATGAGAAAGAAGACATTTTACAGAAAGAGGGGGAAAGGCACAGAGAAATTAAACAACTTGCCTAAGGCTACGCAGGAAATTTCTAAAAGAGGTATGAATCAAAGGGAAGTCATCTGAAAACTACTAGGCTACTGCAGGTTTCTATTTTCTTCTACTCAGAACAATTGATTAGTGTCATTTGTGAAACCTGTAATTAAAACAGGCTCATTCTGAGTCATTTTTATAATATTGTGATCCCCCTCTCCCTATGTCCATTGTCTAATGGAAGGGAAAATTAACACAAAATCCAAATTCTTAAAGCAGTGAGGTTGCACCACATCTATTCAGCCTTGGGATTTGAAGGGCTACCAACCATTATAGTATGAACCTGCTTTCTAGGGACGTGTGCTAGGAACCAGAAATCATACAAAAGTAATTCTGATACTAGTCAAGACCTTGTAAATTGATGAAGGATTGTAAAAAAAAGTGGAAAAGATTCTTTAAAAATTCTGGTCCATTTTTCTGTGCAGAACATACCCCTTTGAGTACACTGTTACACAATGCAAGGGATTTTCTCAAAGACTGATTTTGCTATCCTGTTACAGTAATCCCATTAATGACAACTTGAAATGAAATATAACTATCAAAGAAATGTAGTCTTGGGATTTCATACCAACTGCTGTGAAATCTCTACAGATTTCAGATGTGGAATTTTAAATAGTGCATGACTTGATATAAAAGAGATCTATATTTCAGATGATCAGATGACATGTAAGACACCCAAATCCCATCTTTTCCTCCTGTAGCAGTCACCAGCTGCTGATCAACCCAAGAGCATGCTGTTCAGCTCAAACCTGAAATAGTTATTCCCTGTACTGCACATTCCTTCTCTCTCCAGGTCATATATATATTGTCTGGTTTATCTTTCAAAGTGTAAGCTCAGCTCTGGTTTTGCTTCATTTTTTGTTTTGCTTGCACTACAACTATGAAAAGTCAAGATCCTTTTCTTTCCCTTACCTTGTTCTAGCTGGTAGTTCAGTTCTGTCATCAACAGTGTTCCTTGAGTTTGAGGGCAGCACTGAGTCCCATGATTTGTTCCCATATTCCCTTCGACTCATCTCCTCAGATTTCCTCCTGCACACATCTGCATTTGAAAAAAAATAAAATTCTTCAGCAGTCTGTGAGGTTTTTTATTTAGTCAAATACTATTTCAGTATTTCCTGTGCTTCTTGCCTCCATCAAGCACTCTTCTTGCCAAATGCAAGCCTTTTCTCTTTTCAAGGCTCGCGAAAATCACTAGAAACTTCTACATTAATTTAAAATTGCTTTGGATTGAGCCCATATTAATATTACACATACTAATGTATGTTGCCTAGAGATTATCAGAGCTGTAAAGGAGCTAGCTGCTGTTTCACGTATGAACCCTGCTCAGTGCTTCAAAGGATCACGGCTTTGCTCTTTGTAGTTGCATGCATCTTTGCAGAAGCACATATCTGCAAGAGCAAGAGGTGGTTCTAGCAATTATTTCTGTAGTGCTTTTGGTTCAGAGAAAACGTGAGTTCAGTTCATTTTCACTTGTGAGCTTTCTGAAAGTAGATGCCAGTATTAATTATATTGTACTTTTAGAGATCACGTGCAGACCTGCAGAGTCAGTCTTAGTCGTAGTCACAGAAACCAAACCAAAAATACAAAAAGCCATGGTTACACCTCTTAATCAGGTGCATAATAATTTTGGTGTTACCAGCTGTTTCTTCAAGTAACCATATTATTTTTAATTAAGAATAAATTACATTTTTTGCACAAAATTTGAAACGCTGTTAACAAACTTTTCAATTTAATCTATCCAATTAATTTCAGCATCAAATGTCAAAATAGTTTAAGCTGTATGCATCAGAATAGCAATGAACATTTCATTCTCTGACAATTGAAGTGGTCTCATCACATCTCACACACTTGTACATGGCAGTTGATATCACTTGTTTGCTTTCTTTCTATTACGATCACTATAGGAAGATGAAGCATTTCCTGCAAGTTAGGAGAGAAGAAAGGCTGAATAGAAAGCTGAAAAGAGAATTGAGACAAGGATAAAGGACAGTTATTAAATTTGTGAACTCTATCAGAGGACAAGAAAATAAACTGTATGACTGACTAGAAGTGTATTGGAGTATGACATTTCATTTTTATGCAGGTCTCAGCGTGATAAAGGTAACACATTGAAGAACACTGCAATTCCACAAAAGCATTTAACACACTCATTGAATATCAAGATGGGTAAAGTGCTTCTCTTTTGTAGCCATCTCATGTTTTTATATGGGGCAATATAGTTCAGAGGCTCGTGACTGAACATCAGATCCTGCTTCTTCATCAAGTTTATTACAGGTTTCCTTTTTATTCCACACAGGAACATAATCTCTAGCTGATATTTTTTCTCCTCTCAATTTATAGGGCTGTATGCATTTAAGAGTTTTCAGACTATATGTAGCCAAGCAAACAAACATGAACAGAAATGCAAAAAAGAATCTCTTGAAAGCTCATCATTAGTGGCATTGAATATGTGCTGAAGTAGACAGTAAAGGGGTAAAATGAATTTGAGTGTGAAGAGAACAAAGAACTGGTTCGAAACTAGGTAGAAACTAGTGTAGGACACAGAGAAGCATCAAAACCATCCGTTTGCTAAAGAAAGGGAAAAAGGGATATGATTACTGGTCAAACAAGAGTATAGAAAAATGGCTTGAAGCCCTGAGAGTCCTAGATTGAATCTGGATGATGCAGCCTGTGAGCTGTGAAGCCAGATTGCTAAACGCATCAAATCCTTGATAGAATTAGGCTTCCCAACACTGCCTTGGATTTAGAGCCTGGATAAACAAATGCAGCAACCAGTGTACTGGCTGCCAGATTGGGAAAACATGGGGTTTACTAAATATTTATGAATGGGTATCTTTCTGTGAAAAATGTCTTTCCATTCCATCATAAAGTAGTGGAAATTTCCTTCTCAGCTGAGTGTGAGAGTCTGGATACACAAAGTTGTCCTGGGTTGAAGGTGGCCTCAATTGGTCCTCTTGGTTGCTGCCTGCATTCTTGAGCACTCCAGCCAGCTCTTGGGTCAAATTTACCAGGCAATTGCTTAATTTTGAGGAAAATAAGGGATTTTATTGACCCCACAGCCATGAGAACGAAAGGAAAAAAACCTAATAAGTGAAACAGACAGAAACTATGTCACTGTGACAAAATGAGAGAGAACTTTGCAGCGGTCTTTGACTTCAGACAAGAAATCTTGGGGAAGGGGACATATACTGCAAAAAACTGGTTAACCCCTGGAGCAGATGCTCCCTCTTGACTCTGCTGAGTGTGGAGACTGCTCTAAACTGTTCACAGTCTCATTCTTTTATCACTTTCAGGAAGGTCTCAGGGGATCACGTGTCACAGACAGCAGATGATGGGTCGGAAGAGCATGGCCCTCAGGGGGCAGTGGGCACTTGGATGCAACAGCATATACCTCACCCCTGAGTCTCTCAACATTCTGCTAAAGATTTAAGAAATCACAAGTCACTTCAGCTTCCTCAGCACACATAGTCCAGCCAAGCAATGAAAGAAAACATCAGACAACCCTTGGGCCTCTTTCTCCTACTTACTCAAGCATTTCCCAGTTGAGGCTGTGTCATAGCTTCTGCACTTTGCAGCTGGAACGAAGCCAAGGTGGTGCCAGTCATGTGGTCAATGCCCTGCAGCTTGGTCAAGATGGTGCCTGCAGCGGCAACGTCAGCAACAGCCCCACATCTGGGGCCTGGGGGCAATCTTCCTCATGCTCACAAGCAGTGCAGGTATCAGGAGGCTGTAGCTCACCAGTTCTGACATCTTCCAAATGATTGTCTTGCTGCATTGCTGGCTCAACATGGGTGTGTGGGTGAGCAGTTCCACACTACTCACAGCTACTGACATGCTCATACCATGAGCCACTTCCCATCCACACAACCTGGGGTTGGGGTGGGGGTTGCCACACTCAGGCCACACCCCGTGCAGGGGGTGGAGGTGGGGAAGCCTCTCTGTTACCTGCCTGCATCTGCTGGAGCGGCTCTGTCAGAAAAGAGAGAGATCTGGGTGTTGCCCCTGGTTTTATAGATGAGCATCCACCACCCTCAGCTGCAACCCATCCCACCTCACATCAGGATGCTACCATTGCAGCCATGAAGGGGGGCATGGAGGGACAGCACAAATACGTTTCCCTTCAGAAAACCACAACCAGAAACCTGTGGTTTTCAAACCACAACAGAAGTAACTCAGCTATTAGGCTCAATACAGCTTCTTCTTGTACCCTAATCTGCCCTTGTGTATCACATTGCTTCCAAAGCTCCTTTCAGAGCAAATCAGGCAGCTTCTTTGCTTTGGTGGAAATTCTCTCTAGGTGTCACACTTGGTAGGCTCTGTTGCCTAATCATAAACATTTAGATCTTTAACTCTCCATAGTCCATCACACACGTCCACAGAGGTCTTGTGAAGACATTATGAAATAGTTGTGTATCCTATTTCCTTAAGTGATAGATTTCTACTAATTCCTCATTACATTATTGGAAATATATTTACAGTAAAAAGTAGATTTTGAGCTCGGAGTGTCATCACATGGAGTTTGGAAGAGAGTTTAACAAAATTTTACACAATCTGTAGACAGAGTGCCCAGTCTAGACTTTGGAATTATTGAGATCAACCTTCATGCACATGGGCTAGTGGATGCTCTCGCCCTTGGTTCATCCATCACAACTTATAAACAGTATAAACTAAGTAACAATACTTGATGTGGCTTTACTCAAGGAAGACTGTTTAAACAAAAAATGCATCTATAAAATGCCACTGGTTTTATTAGGTAGCTTACTTTATTTTACTGAGATGTCTTTATTTACACACAATTTATAGACAGACAAGCCTCTTCTCAGAAAGAGTGGGGAGACCTTGGAACATGGCCTGCCCAGGAAGAGGGTGGAGGTAGCATCCCTGGAGGAGTTCAGCACCAGGCAGCCAGGGTGTTTGAGGAGCTGGGTTAGTGGTTGGGGGTTGTAGGGTGGATGGTTGGACTTGATAGTCTTGAAGGTCTCTTCCAACCTTGACAATTCTGTGATATTATGGGTTTTTTATTTGGCTTTTGAACCATGCTAAAAAATCCCACAGATTAATAGCTTTTTTCATTCCTACTGTATCCCAGCACATGCAGTGGATTATTTTCTTCTACCCCACAGTTTAGTCTCACTCAGAGTTCAGCCTAACTCTTTGCATTTTTAATTATTTGTTCTGTGACTCCATTTGTTTCCAGGGTCAATTGCCATTGACAATGCAATCCATTTCAAGCTGACTTTGCTGACTTATTAAAGTATTCACAAGAAGGAATATGTCTTCCTGAAGTTCTGCTTATTTCTCTCTGAGTTTCTTCTTTCAATTACAACTAATTTATGTTTTTCTCCACTAGGATGAAGTTCACAGCAGGTAACTCAGGATCATGTTAATGTTTCATCCTACTATGTTTGGAAAAAACAAATCAATACATAGGGCAGCTTAATCACTCAGATGACCTCCTTACCTAAGTGAGGGAATAAATTGAGTGGCTTAGATTCATTAGTGTTAAGAACAAGCATGACTGCATCATTATTGTCTATTAAACTAACATCTACTGAACCCAGCAACTTATGGCCTCATATCTCGACTATGATGTGTCAAAAGAATTGCAATATTTTTGTTTTCCTTACAGTTTATTTCTGTGATAGCCTGTACCATTATTTTAACCTGTATAACTTTTCATCTTTGCCTCCCATTTCTTGAACTGTTGCATAAGCTGTTACACTAGAGCATATGGCTGAAACAAACTTTTCTTTTGTAGTTTGCAGTCCTGATAGGTTATAGTGCAGTTCCAGACAACAAGTCTTGTATGTTAAGAAGATATTGAGGTTCATGCTTATTCTATGTACCTTTTCTTTGGAGGTGATATCCAAGACAGTGAGAAAGAAAGGTGCTTAATTCTCCACGCAGAGCATCCATGAAACATCAACAGAAATGTGGGCGCAGCAGGATTCAGAACAGCTCAGTAGTCTGGATGGTGCAAGTATATGATCCAGTTTGTCTTCCATTGATATAAAGATGCAGGAAATTGCTTCCATTTCTTTAGTTTCATTAGAATTCTATAAAATGTACACATAAAAATCATGCATATAACTGTGTGATAGATGCTGACTAGAGAAGACATTATGTTTTACAAGTAGAATAGATTACACTGTAAAACAAGATTTTCTTTTCACAGTTTGCACTCTTGAGATTAGTATAATACAGGCTGGTTTTGCATTCTATATTTAGACGTTTAGAAGACAATAGCAGAGGAACATAACAACAAACACAATGAGTTTTAACATTTGCAAAACAAATCATAAAATCAGCGGAGTTTTTTATTCTCTGTCTGTGCCACAGTTGAAACTAAACACCGAAGCACAGTTGAAACTAACCATCTCCTCCACAGTGGAATGAAAAGCTCATGGAATCAATCAATGTAAATGACTGATATTTTTGGTGCACTATTCTGCCAGATTTAATTTCATATAATGAGACAAGCATACAATTCATGCAGGAGTTAAAATTATTTAGGTAATAGTTTTCTACTCTCAAAAGAGCAATCCCCACATACTGTTAGTTAATCAAGTTATATAGACATTTGGGTTTTTAAATGCTCAAAAAATTTTAATTTTTGATGTTGTAATACGCCTTGCATGCTAAACATGCTTAGGATGAAATGTTGTGTATCAGCTATTTCTGTGGTTATACTCTTCATAATGGAACTGTGGCTGTGGGGTGTTTTTTTTTGTCTCTCTCTCTCTTTTTTAAATTAAACAATTACTTTGGGAAATTAAGACTATACCATATACCCAAGAATAATTTGTTGCAAATTCTGTGTTTGAAACTTTCAAGATCAAAACACAGTTGATTTCATTTTGGAGTATTTGGGTTTTGCAGTATAGGAAAGGAGAAGAATGAGTCACAGCAGGAAGGAGAGAGGGAAGAGGGAACAACAAACCCCATAAAAGTAACTTCTTTCAGAATGGAGCTTGATCAATGGATTATATGATGTGGTTATCTACTCTAGCACTAGCAAGGGAATGGTCTCAATGACCAACAAAGTCCCTTTATGATCTAATGTTCTACAGTATCTATCATTTTAAGTTTCTTCAGGGATCACTCCAGTTTCAAGATGATAGCTGTAATTGAACCCTAAGGTGGTAAATACTTCCAGTTACAACAGGAGATGGCAACTCCTTACGGAGGCCAAGTTGTTCCCAGAGCGCTCTGGCTGGAAATTTGCATCCCAAATTATTGATTCCTTTGCATAATTATGGTGATGATATGATTATTTGTCTTTTAAAAAAAATCTTTTATTTGCAGAGCTACTGTCCAAAGCTCTGTTAGTCTTAACTAACGGCAGCATTAGGAAGAGTGTCTTAGTCATGGGCCCAGGTTTTAATACGGTTGTTCTCTCTGAGCTTGTAAATAAACCAAGGTCATGCTCTGCATCAGGGCACACTTCACAGCTTTTAAAGCTGCTTCATGAATGTGAGCTCTGCGTGCACAGGGCCTGATGCAACTTGAAAATCCCAAGTAGCAATCTGAAGCATTTGTCTTATTTTGGAGCTGAGCGAATAGTCTTTCTGACAGCCCCCACCTGAGAGATTCTGCCTGGCTGCTGTCTAGAACTGAGCGTGAAACCTTTCCTGTCATCCGCAGGTTGTTATATAGAACCTGCAGCTCGCGTGTCTGACACAAAGGCAGGTAGTTAAGTGGAAAGAAGCAGAATGGAAATGTACTCCAGTAGAATAACTTTTCTCTAAGACTGAAAGAGAAATAAAAATAGAAACCTTTTGCTAAGATAAAAACAGTGAGTGTTTTCTTGCTATTGCTAGCTGAAGTTTTATCCGGAGTTTGAACCATTGTCAGTCTGCTGCTGATGACTACTTTACTTCAAATAGTCACTATAATTTGTAGGAGGGAGTTTTCATAAAGAAAAATACATTAATAGAGATTTTCAGACTCATATGAATGAATCTGAAATACCTATGACTTGTGGTATACTTGATGTTATAGACAAAGTAGTCTCACTCGGTTTTTATTTTCTAAATGTCATTAATTCAGTGTCATTTTATCTTTTTACTTTCTAGCTGGTATAGTCATTGGACAGTGACACTAGTACTGTTAGCACAGAATCACAGAATCATTAGGGATTGGAAGGGACCTCGAAAGATCATCCAGTACATTTCCCCTACAACAGCAGGATCACCTAGACCAAGTAACACAGGAACACATCCAGGAGGGTCTTAAATGTCTCCAGTGAAAGAAACTCTACAACATCCCTGGGCAGCCTGTTCCACTGCTCTGTCACCATCACTGGGAAGAAGTTCCTTCTCACATTAACATGGAACCTCCTATGTTCCAACTGACACCCAATGTCCCTCGTCCTATCACTAGATGACACTGAGAAGAGCCTGGCTCCATCCTCCTGACACCCACCCTTCACATATTGATAGACATTAATGAGGTCACCCCTCAGTCTCCTCCACTTCAAGCTAAAAAGACCCAGCTCCCTCAGCCTCTCCTCATAAGGGAGGTGCTCCACTTCCTTCATCATCCTCGCTGGTCTATGGTGGACTCCCTCCAGCAGCTCCACATCCCTCTTGAACTGAGGAGCCCAGAACTGGACACAATATTTCAGATGTGGTCTCACCAGGGCAGAGTAGAGAGGGAGAAGAACCTCTCTTGATCTGCTAACCAACCCCCTTCTTATCCACCCCAGGATGCTGTTGGCCCTCTTGGCCACAAGAGCACACTGCTGGCTCGTGGTCATCCTGCAGATGGGTGTAGCAGATATAAAAATTACAACAATGAGAAAGGAATTGTTTGGATTACCTTCTCCACTTCTAGACTTAGACAATTTCATATCTGCTTGACAATTCTTTGCTGTATTAAAGAAGCAGCAGTAGAGATGAGATGAAAAGAATCACATGGGACGTTGATGAAAATCTTCCTTCAGAAAGCAGACTTATTATCTTCAGGGAGTAGGAGGTAAACACTGAAGAGCAGCTTTACAAGCAGTTACAGCTACCCTTGTATAGAATCAAGCTTTCTGTTGTTATTGTGATGTACACACCTAACCTTTTCTGTGAAGGGAAGACAGCTCCATAGACATGTGCTAGCTGTTGTTTCGAATCTCTTTGTAAACTCTGTATGCACAGTTTGATTTGAAAGGTTCGGATATGCTGGAATTCATTCTTGGTCTGAAAACACTTCAGCTGTAATCACATCACCAGCTCATTTTGTGATTAGAGAATGTTAATTTTAGACTGGAAAACAAGATACTGTAAATATAAACTCATATTTTGCAAAATAGACTTTTTTTTCAGCTGTTCCCCTGATAGTATCTAAACTGCTTTTAAAAATAGCAGCATAAATAAGTCTTCTTTTATTCTAGAAATCTGCTTCTCTTCAAGATTGTAGCAGCCTTTCTACTGAAATGTAATACATACTGGAAGTTCTTTTGAATGAAAATTATCAGAGACCGAGAGTTTAACTACAAGGGAAATGAAGAAGTCAATGGTTTCTTGAATCTTATTTATATTTGAAAGTGGAAGGATCAATGTAGAGATATGAGAAGAGAGAACACTGTTAGAAATAAAGCTAGAGAAAGCAAAATGTAAATAACCAGATCAGTTCTGGTAATAACAATTTGTGAGTTTCTCATACTGAGGAATCATTTGAAATTTTCTTACTATTGCTGAAAAAAAATATTTATGCTTGTATTTGCAAATGTCAAGACATGATCAACAATATTTCTTCTGAGAAAATACCTGTCATCTGTAGTAGGTATCTCAGGACGTTAGCCACTCAACTAACTTACAGTTCATTAATTACCTTCTTGCTGTTAGAAATGTCAGTAAAATTTCACAAAGCAAACTTGGCCTGGATTGACAGATTAAATAAATTTCATTTACACGTTGTTGGTTTGCTCTAGTCTTCACTTTGTTCTTTATAAACCATCTCACACAGAATTTAGCAGAGATTAAATGTTACAGAAAACACCCCCAAATATGAAATCATATACACAGTTAATGTAACTATGAAAAAGCAATATTTTATGTTAATAAAACCTACAGGTAGTTTTTCAGATTATTTTCTTATCGTTTTAATTTTGAAGGCTTTCTTACTTAAAGGTGAGACAGCAATCTAAAGGTTTTGAAAACATTAGTAATATTTAAAAAGGTAGAAATGAACAAATAGTTCTTAAAGTTGCTTGATTTAATATACTTTATGAACAATATTTGAAAATGAAAAAAGATATTTATTTTGTAATAGATTACATACCTTGAAATACAACGCTCTATGAAACTCAGGCAAAAAACCCCCACTAATTTACTAGGCATTGGATGATGAGGTGATCAGTGGTCTGACAGTTCAAAGGAAAAAAATGAAATGTTAACAGTAATAAACCATGTGAATTCAAATGTGTATTTGGGGTCTCCAGGCAAGGCACTTGCACTGCTAGTGCTGAAAGCCACGCCAAGAAGCGCTAACTGCTCCCCCTCTGTATCCATCTCTTTGTCTTTTCTTTGGATGCCCTGGACAGCTGCTGCTCCTCTTCCTGAAGAGGGGCAAGAGATGCTCCAGAGCTGCCAGGGACTTTGTGCAGGCTGCAGGTGAGATGGGAAGGTGGAGCTGATGTCCTGGCTCCCTCCACACTGGCTCAGAGGCAGTGCAAAGCTTTTGATTGCTGCTTCCTGTCTCCTGTGCACAACATCAGGGTCTGCAGAATTAGGTTGGAAAATCACTGCTCTGATGTTTGTGCAGTATAATTCTGTATGAATCAGAATTTCCTGCTCAGTGTCTCTGCAGGGCATACAGAAGGCCACAGAAATTGAGATAGGATGGAGTGTGCTGCGATACCACCAGCTTTATTGAACAGCCACTGATGCCTTGTTAAAGCTCATCATGTGTCCTGTTTAAGACTAGGAACTGGGCTGAAAAATAGCAACTTCCAAACATCATAGTCTGCCTGGAACAGTACAGTTTGAAATACCAGGGTGATACCCACCTCAGATTGATGCTGTAGTCCTTTAATCACAGGAAAGCCATGTGCACATCTACTACTCTTGGTCATTGTCCAGAAGTGAAGCTCTACATATGAACTGGAAAAAGGGCCAGGGTTTGCCACTGCATCTCTGGTGTTTGGGACAGTCTTCTAAGAGGACAGTAACCTCAGAAGGATTCTCAAGTGGGACACAACATGCAAAAAGGTGAGAGAACATTAAAAAGATTAGTGTTGCAAAGACTTGTTTGCTTTTAGCAAGGATGGTGGAGCACTGGGTGTGAAGGAAAAAGAAAGGTTAAGTTAGATGATAGTAAACAGTCTGGCACAACAACAGACGGAGGAAGGGCAAGAAATGGAGAGAAGGAGATGTTGCCAAGTCACTAAACACAGTGACAGTAACTATGACTTGCACATTGATTTTCTGCAGATTAACCTCTCCTCTGTAGATGGTAGTCACCTTCAGAGAATTCTTTCCTAGCCTCTCTGGTATAACTCACAGATTCCTGATTGCAGCCGTTTTTCCATAAGGATTTAGGCATTTCCTTTGATCTTCTTGCTTTAATTTTTAACTTTACCTATCCTTCTTGTCTTACTAAACCCAAAGGCTTTTATGCCATCATCAGGCTGCGTCTCATTAATTTATTTATTTGTTAGTTAGTTACTTTTATTTATTTATTCATTTCCCTTGGGAAGGCCAAAGATCTAGCACTGGGAGACGATAAGCATCTTCAGCACTACCCAGGGTAAAGACACAAACACACCCCTGGGACTTTTACTTAGGAATGACAATGTATGTTTTTAATTACTTTCTATCCAAGCTTACATGAGAGAAAAGACATACAACAGTATGTGGAGCACTGCAATTTAGAAAATATGTATTCCACTTTAAAATGAAATAATTTGAAGGCAAAGCATGTCTAGATATATTTGAAAAAGAAGAAAGAATAGAACAGTAATTGATTTTCCAAGAAGGTTTATCCTCCACAAGACTTCTGCCAGGGAAGGCTAAACTGACGGAAACTGTGACCAATGACCTTGCAAAAATTGTGAGCTATGGTGAATTCCTATGTCACAATTCTCTCTCTGTTTTTAAAAGCCTGTCTTTTGAGAGGTTTGGGAATAGAAAGGCTAATATTTTTCATTTTTTGAAAGGGTCGTTGGCCTTCACAGGATCTGTGGAGAAGGAGTGACTGAACAGATGAAGAATGCTGTTCAATATTTAGGAAAGAATAGCAAGTGCATGGAGGCATTACCGGAACTCGTGGACTATCACGGGATTCTGCATTCTGCAGTATTTCCTGTGGAGGGTGATCTCACATCACTCAAAAGATTCCATTAATTTCTGCTGGTCTTTATCATATATGATACAGTGCAAACCCAACAATATACGAACGCGACTCCCCAGATTCCACGTGGTGCTCTGTGGTGCAAACAACAACGTGAAGTATCGCATTTCTTCCGCCTGAACGTTGACTATCTACCCTGCAAGTGTGCCATTTTGTGCCTCGTGCTGTGCCTTTTTGCCATTATGCATCAATCTTTTTTAGTTCCAAGACATGTAGTACATACATTAGGATAAAAACTGAAGCCAAGCCTGGAAGTGATAGAAGAGAAATGCCACTGCTGGCTTCCACTGCCGGTGATGCATTATGCCTTTAGGCAGCAATAAAGGTAATGATTTCAGAGCTTTAAAATGAGCCTGCTAGATTTATGTTCACAAAATTTCTTCTCACCTTAACAGTCTGAGCAACGTAATGTCATTATCAAAGGTACAACTTTATGAGAAAGCTTCCGCTGGTACAAAGTACAACTTCAGTAATCCCACCAGCTTTGTGCCTTGTTACGCTTTCCCAACTGCTCTAACAATCTGGTCTGAATAAAAATGAATATTTTTGATTACAAAATCAGATTGTAAAATAAAAATTGAAATTTGAAACACAATGACTCTAATTTTTTTATTAAAAAATGAAGTTATGAGATTGAAATTTAAACTATCCCAACATTTCTTTTTCAAAATTAGTATTTTTGATTTTACTTTCAAATACAATTGTAGATCTAGAAATGTATTCTGAAAGCAAAAGTCAGACCGTAAAGACATTCTTATTTCAGGTTTAAACTTCTAATTATTTACAAATAAAGAAATAATAAATTTTATTGACATTCTATTTTCTAAACAGTTTTTTTTTAAATCTTGGGAGAATTCTCTCCTATTAAATATGGCAATTTATTTACCCTTTTAATCCAGTCATCACTTCAATTTGGACTGATCCGCAGGTGAATTAGTGCCACTTTTACAAGTTATGGGTTGGCAAATATAATTTCTTTTAAAGTACTTTCTCAGTTTGGTTTTTAAAGTCTTTCATCCAAGGCACGAAATATACAGAGACACCTCTCTGATGTATAACTTTCCCAAAGTTTCCAGGGTTGCTTTTCTGCTGCTACCGTTACATAAATGCTGGTGCTTGATCTTCTGTGAGTCAACACTCGCAGAATCACTTTGATGCTGATCTCCTCTACAGCACAATATCTCCTCAGTGTCATAGGTTAAGCCAAGGCTTAAGAGGTTTCAAAATGATTTCTCAAATTACATGAGAAAATTGTTTCAGTGATACGGTGATCTGATTGCAATGGTATGTTTAAAGCAACTCTACTTCATTAAGATAGAAAGAGGAAATACAGGTACATGTGGAAGAGCAATAGAGTGCCCACAAACTGCCTATCAGAACACAGGTTAAAGGAAAATGCAAAAGGGTTAGGTAGCAAGAGGGGGGAGAACTATTTCAGGAGCTGCTGCTCAGCTAACACACCCATGGATCCTGCCGTCGAACAGGTAGATGAGGACAGCTCTACATGTATTATATGAGCTATCTTTTTCAAAACCAGCACTAGCATGTACTTAATGCTGAGCTCTCTTTGGTACCAAAATCAATGTGTCCTCATTAAAAGAGACCAAGAGCTACGGATAGACATCTACTTAGCGGACAGCTGGCTTTTAAAGATGCTGCTAGCAAAGATCTGTTTGTCTCTCCTTCTCTTTTGTGTTGCTGTACCAAAAGCTTGGCTGGTGCTGGCTCATCTGACTGTTCCTTGATCTGGTACAAGATCAATTTAAGCAAGGTTTAAACTGAAAGTCTGAGGTGACTCACTGTATTTTGTCTAAAGTAGAACTAGTGGGATTTTCATTGACGTGCTGCAAACTTGTGCCAGAAGGGTAGCAGTGAACTTCTTGTAGCAGCAATGTCTCAGATTTTCACATTTAATGTTTTGGCAGGAACACTAAGACGAAGCAAAGGCCAGCATTAGCCCAGCTAACTCTTTCTGCCATATGAACTGCTTCAATTATTTCTGCTTGCTGTTTTATTGCACTTCACGGGTCGGAAAGCTGGTTTAATGACCCAGGTTCCTGAAATATTTTTCACAAATTTCAGTAAGAAAATGGTACAAAATTAAATACTAATTTTCAGCTAGCTGTATAATTATATATATATTCATATATACATACATGAATATACATAAATATATAGTCATATGTGTAACAGATATGTATCTGATGAGTCACATTCTGCTTGCATTTATCTATAGATATAGTTCCATATTTTAGGAGAATATTTTAAGAATAACTGTCAGTATCATTATCTGCCTAATGAATACATCTTTTTCTAAATGCATGGATGTGTCTTCTGAAAATAGCAACATTATTAAAGGAAAAACAGTCTTGTAATTTTTTATCCAGTCAGAGATCATCTTAAACTTACTGCTGACATGACCAGGCTAACCAACTCCCTGAATAATGTCTCCATTTCTCCTGTCTCCTAGTGATCTTTGATTCATGTCAGGATGCATTTCTTTCACGAAGAATCAGAATGAACTTTGTACATGCTCCATCATCTACAGGAGCAAAAAGTGCTGTAGAGCACAGCTGAGAACATTACAGACGTGTGCACGTGTGCACGGGCGCTGTGAGGACACGGGGGCTTGTGCCGTGTGTGGAACGTGGGGCACAGCAGCACAGGAAAGCATCTTTACCTGTGCAGTTTGGATTCCTTCAATGCTTATTTGGCACCATTTATGACAGTTATTTCTATTCATTGCCAGCCTGGGGGGAAAAGCAAAGATTGAAAGAGTGTTTGCTGGCAAGAATTTTCAGTTCTTAGGAAGTGTAAGAAAATGGAAGCTAAAAAAAAAAGGAAGAAAATATTACTGTATTGTGGGTTTTCTTTTTGCCAGGGGAACAACAATTATTTCTAATTGTTCTTCTATTTACACTGAAAATAGCATAACATTTGATAATACATAACACTTGAAAAGAGATTCTGAAAATTCAAAAAGTGAACCCCCCCCTAAATGTTGTGGACCAAGACAAGTATTATTTTAGAAGAAAGGTATTCCAATGTTAACAAAGTCAAAATCAGAAGCAAAAGTACAAGCAACACATGCTAGTGAAGTTCCATGGCACAGAAAATGCAACATAATTGGTCATGAAATATTTCCAGTAGGAAAAGAATATGAAGAGAAAAAGGTTTCCATAGTGATGCACTGCTATTCACAGGATTCACAGAAGTACTTTGTCTTAAAGCAAAAAAGGGTTCTCAGAACAAGAACGTGCTCTAGCAAAAATGAATACAAATATGTTATAAAGATTTGCTTCTGTACATATCTTTTATTATTTCATTTTGTGAGTTACTGATGAGCCAGGAGACGAGGCTCTAATGCACAGTGACTTGGCACATGTTGTGAAAGATTGTAACCCACCCTTCTGGAAAGTGGGAAAGTTCTACACACGCTTGATAATAGTTTATTAATAGCTTGGTAATTGCCCCCTGGGTTGTTCTGCATTTCCATGGAAGTATTTACTCTCAGTGATTTGACACAGCATAGAAAATTCCCAATTATCATCCATATTTTCTTTTTCTGTGCTCACTGTGTTCCAGAGTATCTATTCTGTTACCATTTGCAATACATTTTCTCAGTGCATCAGCCAAACTCTTCAAAATAGTGGTCAAATTGTAGGAATTTGCTTGCAACCTAATGTACTAACATGAGGTGAGTAACAATAGAACTATTTTGGCAAATAGTGCTCTGTAATTGCTTTTAAATTTGATCTGGATCTATAATGCTATCATCAGTTGGGGAATTCTGCTTCATACATTCAATATCAACTCTGAAGTCTCAGTTTTGTAACACTTTTTCATTGTCTGATTTTTAGTGCATTCAAACAGCAACAGGAATGTGTAAAATTAGTAAAACCAGACATTTGTGAACTCAGCTTCTTCTTCTTAGTTATCACAGACAGTTTTCCTAGTGAATGTGAAGCAATAAAATACTTACAGGAAAGATTAATATTTTCTGGAAGTATTTTTTAAAAAACAGATGATTGATTTCCTCCAAAAGGGATACTTCTCTCAATTTGCCACAAAAGGCACTACAGTGGCTCTTAGCTGTAGAGAACCAGATTTCAGATGTACAACACGAACCAGAATGAATTGCAACCATCTTGTCTGCAATATAAAGGAAGATATGGTTGAGGGCTTTTTGATGGTTCACTACTTCTAACTTTTGTGAACATTTTGCCTGTGATATTGCTTGTCATTTTCTATGCTTTATTACTCTACAAATGTGCAGAGCACTGCTCTCAAGAATTACTTATTCACCCCTTACATGGGCATTACTTTTGTTCATTTATAAAGGAGGGAAAAAAACCCAACAAGATGATCAGGCCTGACTTCAAATTTTTTTGAATACATCTAATTGAAACAGCAAAGATATCCATGAGCATTTTCAGAGGTACATTACTACATGGAGCTTTGTGGAAGTTTTGCAGATTAGCAATACCTACATTTAAACTTAATAAATATATTACTGAATAATGGAGGATTTAAAAAAAAGCCAGAATCACAGAACATCAGGGATTGGAAGGGACCTTGAAAGATCATCCAGTTCAATCCCCCTGCCACAGCAGGATCACCTAGACCAAGTCACACAGGAACACATCCAGGTGGGTTTTAAACATCTCCAGAGAAGGAGACTCCACAACCCCCCTGGGCAGCCCGTTCCAGTGCTCTGTCACCCTCACTGTCAAGAAGTTCCTTCTGACATTTATATGGAACCTTCTATGTTCCAGCTGACACTCATTGCCTCTCATCCTCTGACTAGATGACATTGAGAAGAGCCTGGGTCCATCCTCCTGACACCCACCCTTCACATATTTATAGACATTAATGCGTCACCCCTCAGTCTCCTTTTCTCCAAGCTAAAGAGACCCAGCTCCCTCAGCCTTTCCTCACAAGGGAGGTGTTCTACTCCCTTCATTATAATTATTAAAAGTCCTTCAAACTTCTACAAGCATATGCACCATGACATGCATTTTTAAAGGGAATTTACATAGAACATATGCGTAATGAAGTGAAAAGCAGATGACACAGCATAAATCAGAGATTGCCATTTAAAAATAACAAGTTTTATGAAACTCACAAACTTCATGTACATTATGCTTATTCTGTTTTTCTGAAATGTATTTTAAATATCTTAACGTATGAAATTTTTCAAACCACTTGATGAACAGTTCTGCATTCTTCATCAAGTGTGGCTAGTTACATTCCTTACTTGATGCCATGTTCTCAGCACATACACAAGCATTAAAATGAACACAAAGGCAAAGTTTTAGCAGTCTGTAGGACTTTTTTAATTGAACTCTTAATGTCAGTATTGATGTTAGTAGAGTTCTGAACAGTATTACTTATAAGCCGTATCAGAAGGATTTGTTTTAGATCACACAAATGCAGAAAATGGAGCATTAAGCCTAAAATGTCCTTCTTCAGTCAGCCTGTTGTGTTTAGGATTTGCAGCTGACCCAAGAAGCTGAAGACATGGAGGAATGAGTTTCCATTCACTTGAGTTAGGCAAGGCAAACAGTGACATGACTAAAGCAAAAAAAATGTACAAACAAACATGATCCTTTGACTGACTCTCCTTTCCCTCCTGTGTCCGCGTGGCACAACTGGGAAGCAAAGTGTGGTAGACTCAGCAGAGCCAGTTTAAGATGTGACTCTTCCACAAAATCTTCCCTTTGGCCCTTTGTGGAAATTTTTGCCTCTTTAGCAAAAGAGGCAAAATGGAGACCTGACCTGTATTTTACAGGCTAGTGATTAAAGCAGGTGGAGTAATACAGCTGATCAAACTCTGGCCTGGTGAAGACTCTGAAACACATGGCCAGCTGTCCAGGCAACAAGTACATAACCCTCCAGAGGAGACCCAGGGCAGACAGAAGACTCATAAAGCGCCAGACCTGGGGCTCCAAAGCACTTGGACTGAAATCCCTAAGTTTTAGCCATGGGAAAAGCTACACTTCTTAAGTTATGTAAGGAAAAAAAGGATGCCTTTGTAGCAAGCCAATGTGCCAAAATGCTCATGAATTCACAGAAAAAAGATACTCTTTAAGGTATTAGTTTCTACATACAAACACATTGTGTACTTACAATGAATTTGTAGAGACTCTTGAAGTTCAGTCTTCCCTCTCTTCAGTGACTTATCAGGGATTCTGTGGCTAGTGTGAGGCACCACGAAATGCTTCTATCACACCAATGTGCTACTTTAGCAGGTTTCTCTACAGGTTTCTAAAGGACTCCTGCTCCTATTCTTCCTGGCTTTTCTGCAGTCTTGAGACCTGTACAAGACAGTGAAAACTGTTAAATAGTCTACTGTATTATTTTAAGGAGAACACAGCTAGTGACCGAGGTGCTTTGATGTTTGCCAACTGTCTTAAAGTGTCTTCGACACGAGCCAAAGGTTAAGGAAGAAAGAGAAAAAGAAGTTGCATAATTTCAATATAAACATTCCATTTACTGTTTAAAATTGTGCCAAAAGTATGATTTATTATTTTGATGTGCCCATGTTGCCTGTGATATGAACAACACTCAAGTTAGGTTCCTGAAGAAGAAGGCTCTATTGTAGCAATTTAGAACCTGTTCCTTTCAATCTGTCAAAGCACATTAAAGAGGGCTGGCTAGTACGAGAGATGCCTGCATTTACAATGGATCAGGTAATTGTTTTGCTGCTTGAAAGTATATTTTCTCTCTAATTAAAAAATTTTGCCAAGAAAACGAATTGTGTCTTTTTTTTCCTTTTCCTTTCCCAAATTTAATAAGAATACCTCAAATACTTGGGATGTGCTCAAATATTTTCTCAAAGTTTGGCACAGCAAAGGTGGAACAAGGGAGATTAAGGCAAGAAAGCTTTGACTTGTTCAAAGCCTCACTGAAAACTTCAGCCAGAATTATCTTGTTAGCTTTCTGTTTTTTAACACAGTGCAGTAATAGGAGAAACAAAGTCAATGACATTTTCTACAAATCTTATTTAATGTTGTGAAAGTCCTTTGACCTTCACATTTAAGGGATGGGGATATTTTTCTTTATCTCTGAAGGTATTTTTGAATTATATTAGACTGATTTTCCCTTTTAATAATTCGAAACTCTCTAGCTAGGTTCCCCAAATAATTCCCTGCTTTCTTTGGTGCGTTTCCAGTTTCGGAAGGTTGCAATGTTATCAAACAGGAGTTTGTCAGAACTGTATAATCCAGCCAGCATTTAGCTGACTTGCTTAAACACACCGTTGAAGGACCAGTCAGCTCTTAATAGAATCTTGCCGCATATTGGCATGGGAAGTCGATCTTATTTTTCCTCTATGGACAGAGGGCTTTCCAGTTGAATCCAGTGTGCTGGCATTCTTCTCCATACATAATCTTGTGGGCCATCCAAAAAAGAAATGCATTAGTCATAGTGACATGTTGACTCTCCAGTGATTTACATGCAACCTTAACTTACTCTTTCCTTGCAGTATTCTCAGATGCAGTTCCACACTTGAACTTACACTTAGCTATAAATCCCTACTCTGAAATGTTCTTATTTCTTCTCTACCTGCTTCACAAATGGGTACCAAACATTTGAGCTTGACTCTGTGCTCCTCTTTGGTGATGATGATGCCAAAAATCACAGGATCAATTAGAACTGACTCTTCAAAATCACTTTTTCATCTTGTGCCCAGTACGAATTCCCTTCTTGCTGCATCTGAAGTTAGCAACCACCTCTCGGTTGTGACAGGATTTTAACCCACTGACATACACTGTTGTTGCTGTGATCTTTTTTCCAAAGGGCTTTTTATTTACTTTATTAGTAATCTTATTAACCTTTCCCATCACTTTGAAAAACTTTTCCCAACAATTCTGAACCTGCTGACATTTAACAAGAATTAGGAAGCAGTAAGTAAGCATTTACATTGTTTCTTATTATAATTAATATTTGGAATTCTTTGACCATACTGCTTTGCAAAATCCTCATGCAATATAAATTATTATGGACCCATTGAGTGTAGACAGTGAATTCTTCAGCCTCTTGTTCAGTGTTGCTCTCCCCCAAATTTCTAACAGCATCCAAATAATGACATTTTTCATTCAGATATGTGATTAGTACTGTTATCTGCCAGGTTATCTAGGAAAGGCAGGTTACACGTAATAATTTGCTATTTCAGCATATTAGTAACCTGCATCTAAGTGTCCCTTTGAATCTTTCAGCCTGTTTGCTTTGCCTGCTTAGTTCCATGGATCCTTAAACACTGGACTAAATATATCTTTCTCTTTTCTTTTAGGTTTGCCCACATTGATTCAGAACTTCTAACAGTGTTTCAACCTCTGTATCAGGAAGAGGACTATGTCTGCAGAGAAACCAGGACCACAACAGCTTTTTTCCCTTTTGTGGTGATCATAGAATAAATAATCTCCCTCAGGACTCCAGGGAACAGCTCCTAAAAGAGGTGAAGGCAGCTTCAAGAAAATGTCTTCCTTTTTATTCTGACATGTTTGACAACATCACCTTCTGCTAATATGCAGAATTTAATCCGTTTCTCTGTGCACATCATACAAATATTTGATTGAGCATTTAATGAGATTTCTCTGAACTAAGCACAATACTCAGTACATACTTTTGATGGATTACAGGTATTGTTGTCCTAGATTAATTTTTAAAAAAAATCACTCAAAAGTATAACTTATCACCCAGGGAAATCACCTTCTCCTTCTAACTACCCATACACATGCATCTTTCTCTTTTGATCTCATATCCCAAAACTGCATTGGAGTTATTCATCTTCCAGCCACTGAAGAAAGAGATACAAGTAGATTTTAGTCTAGGACAATTAAACACAACCATACTGGATTATTCTTCTTGTGAAGTATTTTTGTGTTGTTTCATCAAAATTTACCATCTTCACAAAAGAAGAAGATTTCCAAATTGAAAGCATGAATTTTTACAATTGAAGATAAGGGCTCATAATCCATCAGTAATAACTAAGTGGTGGGAATCAACGGTACAGAGGAGAAGAAATACTGGATTGAACTAGCCCTGCAAAGAAGGGATGTCTGTTGAGAAAATAACGGAAAAAAACGGTTTTGAAACAGTGCAATGCATTAAATGCAGTTAAAAACCATTTTTGTACCAACAACAGAAGCACCAGCAGCCTGAGATGCCAAAATCACATTCTATCTTCTTTTCAGTCTTTATTTTTCGCCTGCATCGCACGTGTCTCAGGGTATGTAGGAAAAGCAACAGCATCTCTGTGTGAGTAGCAGGACTGTGCAGATTAACTAAACACAGTAAATATTTGCAATCAAAGGAAAGGAACACGTTTCACAGCACTTGTTGCAGTACCCAAGTGCCTTAGTGGGTGGGATAAAAGAGCAGGTAGATGCCTGCTTCATTCTGTGAGCATGATGGATTTGCTGGTGGGTTTGGGGAAGTAAAAGTCCTCTACGGCGGTACGGAAATATGGGTAGTTCAGGAAGCCCAGAGGTGTTTGTACTCTGCTGTCACCTATTTTGTTACATGTTCATCAAAATATATGAAACTGAAAAATTCCAAGTAGGTAATGCTTTGCTTTGGTGGTAACTCATGGTTCTGACAGCCAAATTCAGTATAACAGCTTGGTACTGCAGTTCTTTACCATCTAAAATATTAATACAAGATTGACTAAATATCTCTTCTAAAGTCTATATGGCCAAGAGGTTATTAAGAAATTCTGGTTTTGTCTTCAGGGGGTTCAGTCTACTTTCCATACCTGCAGATAGCTTTTGTGTGCTCAGCTTTTGAAGGATGGATCTTTTTCAAAGCAAAGGCAGAGGAATACTAATAAATCACATCTTGATGAAATATTCATTAATCCAGTGTGTTCTTTACAAGGCTGCTGCCAAGGCAGTGCAGGGTGACGAATTACCTTTTGCACACACAGGAAATGCTTGACAAGATACATTGTCTGTACAGAGGGTTTCCTCAATGGTCACATACAAAGTTAACCAAAAAAGTTGTTTACACTATTAAGCAAGCAGGACAAAAGTGCAGCTGTCTGTATTCCTGCCAAGCTCCTGTAGCTCCTCTTTTATGAAGAACTTTCCCTGCTTTGTTCACTCTACTTTTTTCTTGTAATAAATTTTGGTCTTATAAGATGCTTTGCTTAGAATGCCAGTGGAACAAAGTCAGATAGTAAGAAGAAAGTGAGTCAGTCTTGTGGCCTTTGTTACAGCTTATAAGAGGGTGTGGACTTGTCATAAGGTCTCTTTTATTCATGTGTCAGCAGTCACCAGAAGTGCACTGCACAAAAACAAGCTGAATGTTCCTTCACTAGAGAGTGAAATGGAATCTCTTTCTTGATTGCCTCTTTTATCTCCTCAGTGCTCCAAAAGAAACCCCTGGGTAGCAAGGACACAGGAATCAGTGTGACTATGCTCCATCTCACCCACAATTGCGCCGTAGCACAACATCATGATAAAGGATGGTGTTCTTGTGAAATCATTCAAAGGGCACATCTTTCATTACAAGGTACATATCTTTTGACTGGCTCAGTAAAAGAGGAATGACATAGATTTACAAAGACTCACGGGCAAAGTTTGCAGAAAGTAGCCATTAAAAAGTAACAGAACTCTTTCTTTTCATGTACAAGAAAGGGTTTTGTCCTGGACATGAAAGGACACACAAGATGCAAGGACTGTGATTTAATCAGACTGCATCTTTTTTAACTAATGTGGATTTCATGCAAGTCATTATAGCTACTTCCACTTTCTGGAGAGCAAAAATGACCTTACTCAAACTCCATACCCTCTAGACCTTTGACAGTGTGGAGAGGTATCACTCTCTGCTGATATGAAGCTGGAGGGACTGCTGAAAAAGGAAGNAGGAAAATGTAGTATTTTCCAGTTTTCTGATGTCTTCACTTTAACCCTAGAGCTCTTAAGAAAATCTCTATAGAGAAGTGAATCATCCCGTAAGCTGTAAGGAGTCTCATAGAGCACAGGTAATGCTTTTCTGGAGCAAAGCTTGATTGCCAATCAGCAGAGGGCCTGTGAAGAACTATTCCTGACACTTTATGATCTACCAGAACCTCTGTTATTTGCTTTGGTAGCAGCCATAGCGCCCACCTTGCAGTTCTTTTCCTTATTATACTTTCTGTGTGTCTCGTCTTCCCAGTGGAGCTTTCAACCACCTGTTGTGCCAAACTTCAACGTAAAACATAAATACTTAGTCTTCTCTTGTCTTTTTTGTTTGATTGCAATGCTTGATCGAGGATGTTTTTCACCTTCTGGACTCTGTGCATGCTGCCTCCTTTTCTCTCAACCACCTATGGAGGTTCTGATGTTGTTCCTGCGTTTAGTGTCTGAAATCTCCAGGTTCCAGAATTCACACACACCATCGCACCAAGTTCCTAAAGGGCATGTGACCCCAGCCTCTACTTTACTGTGGACAAACTGATTGCACGTGGCTATCCAAGGGGCTTGTTTTAAATTCACCCTGTATGACCACATCACAAATATTGCAGCTTTCACCTCCTAACATACAATGACTTCATCAAGATCTTCCAAACTTCATAAAAGGCTAGATCACCAGGAGGCTTTTCTAATTTGTTAATACTGTGGCTACTGATGTAGGTTTATTTTGGGTTTATGTTTACAACCCGTTCTTTTGAAACAGATACACAATGTGAGAACAAAGTGGATGTCCTATCCTGAAAGTAAAGAAGATCTTTCTAATTTTGTTTCCTTCTCTTCTAGAAACAATGTGTGTATGATTTCAAAA